>VXBI01006453.1:0-42597 GCA_013397375.1 Toxostoma redivivum | reverse complement strand
TTTTTTTAAATTAATCTTGCTTTGTTAGACTTCAGCCAGGTCAGTGAGTTAAGAAGCTCACAGAGTAGTCTTGCAAATTCTGGTTCTGGCTCAGAGCCCAAGGGGAGTGCATGGGGTGGCAGAAGTTTATAATAACCTTGCCCTGAGCACAAAAAAACTGACTCACAGCTCATGAAGGGGGGACACCTGCAGGGGACAAGGGAGCAGCAACAAGAGGTAAACTATCAAACAAACACAAACACTAAACTGATGAAACAATGAGAAAAGCACAGAAAGCAACAAAAGAATTGAGGATATTGAAATATGTCTGCAATATAATCTTTCCTGTAATTACATTTGAACTTACTGCTAAGTAAAGAATGCTTTTACCAGGTAAGCTATAGGACAAGGTACTAGAAATAGGAACATCCACTTCCATTCAGTCTCTCTCCAAGCATCTCACTATGTTTCACACTGCAGCACCCTGCATTTCTGCTTCCCAAAGCTGAGCTTGGATCTCAGCTCTCAATTCGGGAAGGAAAAATTTCCTTGAACTAGTAATCAATTCTTGGTTTCCTGCTTACTTTGACTTTGCAGATTGTGTAAACTGTGATTTGGGGGAAAGGACTACCCTGCTACTCCTTCAGTCACATTAGTGACTCAAACACAGGGAAGGCCCACTTGTTGGAGGTTAGGGGTTTTTTTTTCTTTTATTTTCCTTTCTCTCAGGGAATTTTCTCCTGAGAAATTTCTTTGCCTAAGAGATGATAACAACAGGTACTTAAGAGAGAAAAAAGAAGTGGTCAAGGTGGGGGGAAGGGTGCAGCTGTCTACTCTCTTAGCCGGGGGCTTTTCTCTTGGGAAGGGCAGAGATACCGCCCCCCTCATTCACTCTCTTGGGATCCGAAGGGAAGGGCCGAGGTGCTGCCACTGCGGGGAGAATTCACTGCCACTGTCCGGCGCTGCTCCTTCCTTACCAGGGCTCAGCCTTACCTGGGCTGGGACTGGGGCTCTGCCTCTGCTCGGGGCTGTGCTGGGGCTGCTGCTTGTTTGCCTTGTTAGACACACACCCTGGGAACCAGCTGCTGCTCCTCCTCCCATAGCTCTGCCTGAAAGCTCCATCATTTCAAAGTTAGAATAATTGGAGGGAAGTGGGTCATGTTCTCCATTCCAAGGGAAGTTCCCACCTTCCTTGTCAGACACCTGTCCTTCAAACCAGGACAACACTGAACATAGCAGCAACATAAGGAATTCCATCTTTAACAAATCTCAGCAAGCAGCACTTGAAAAATGTAAGATGCTAAACCTGCAAACTTCTCACTCTGCCCCGTACAGCGTCAATGCCTCAGACTGGGAGCACTTCAGGCAACTTCTTATTTCTCCTGTTAGTTCCCTGGCAAGGTGGAAATCCTCCTCCTGGGAAGCAGCTACTCTTCTCTGCTCTGAATAAAGCATATTATTTTTTAAAGCCTTTTCCCAAGGCTTCCTCCTTTCTACAAAGGGAGCAGCAGCCACTAAAACTAGATATGGGTTTCTATTTTTACTTTTTTAACTGGACATCGGCTATCATGCTGATCTCTTTTTCAAGATTACCTGGAGAAATAAGACTGAGTTTTATACCCCTAGCTTCCCTACTGTTGATTCTGTGTTAGTTTTTCCAGCAAACTTTATTTTCTCTGAAACTTTCCCTGGAGTTTTAGGGCTTTTATCTCAATCTCTCATTGCAAAGGACAAAATCATTTTCAGATGCCACACAATTAAAGCACACATGACTCCCCATCACCTGTTTGTCTCCACAAAAGCTCTCCTATGTATCAAAGTCACAGGACAGCAAGAGATAGAGGCTTAAACCAGAGCTTAGGCATTATGCTTTAGATGACAACAGTCTCTACACTTATACAATACAACTGCTCCTTGAATTGCCCCCCAAAAGTTATTATTTAGTTACATTATTACTGGCTTATTACTCTCTCAAATGCGGAGCAGAATAACCCATTTACAGTGGGTACCAGAGCACTCAGCGAGAGAACAGGAACTTTGCAGGCTGCACCCTCTGTCCTTGACAAACACACTTTCTTCATGTCCTTGTAGACACCCTTCATAGCTGCCTAGTGAGATGTCCTGCCTGTGTCACACTCCATCAATGCTTCTGTAACTGTTGCCCAGTTCCAAAACACAATTCTGACATGTTTTCTCCCGGCATTTGCCCTTTGCCTGTGTAGAAGCGTTGTGTTGGAAAGTAACAGACACTTCCAGACTCTGGCACACTTGGTTTCTTTCTGCTCTTTGCTCAGGCCAGCTATGACACACTGCGTCAGTGTAGTTTGAAAAGAGATTCAAGGGTTGTTACCTTGCAGGTGTCTAATTCCAGCTAAGGTCTGAACGCTTATCTGGTCTAGAGCAGGGAAGCAGTGATACAAGAAGGCAGGTGGAACACATGTGGCCAGGAAACAGTCAGATTTTTACAAACCTGCAGTCTTCAAAATAAGGGAGATGAACACAAGAGAAGCTCATGATCCACAGGTTGTGTTTTGCAGAGCTGGATAAACTTCAATTTTTACTTAGGTACTGAAAACTTTAGCAGAAGTTTTTCTGAAGATATTTTTATATTTTGCCTTTTTTATATAGTAGGTAAAAATAAACAGCAGCTGCAGCCCACTTCAAACACCAGCAGTGCCTGGAGCTCGGGAATGAGAAGAGCAATGATGGAGGAGGAAGAGAAGACATGGAGACCAGCTGCAGCTGTAGCTTGCTGACTTCAGGAGCCTGAGCTTGTGCAAAAGTGAGATACAAGTTCTCAAACACTTGCATCTTGTAACAGTTTCCCATAACTTTCCCAGCATCCAACAATCTGTAGGTCAAATGAGACTTCCTTAACTAAGATGTGTTCTTCAGCTTTCTGAGGATGGGGCTGCAACCCCCAAACACTTGTGCCTTTGGTACCTCTCTCCTGCTGTGACCAGAGCAGCTGAACCTTAATAAATGTGTGGGGTAAAGAACCACATAATTCTCCCTCTTGTATCTGCTGATTTTGCATGCGATCTCCTGGCCCTTGGTTTGGAAGCTGGGGAGCAACTGACCTCATTTCCATAGTCCCCAGAAGTGACACCCTAACAGCTCGTGACCTCACATGACCTTTTCTGGGCTGATGTGCTTGGGACTGTGCAGCCAGCCCTGGTACAGCAGCTGGCCCTGACCACACTGCTGTGCTCCAGAACTGCTCCAGGGAACTGGGTCCTTGCTGAGCCAAGGGGCCTGGCAGGATGTCAAATGCATGCAGGCACATGCTGTGATGCACAAAGCAGCACAATGGGGTTGCTTTCTTTTCTGCTCCTGATGAACAAGGATTAACTTGCTTTGCTGAAAGCCACAAGCCCTGTGCTGACATTGTCACTCATCCCTTCCAATGCTAAGGTCCTATGTCTCTGGGTTGTCATCAGCCCCGAGCCCATGTTTTCATTTTCCACTCTAGGAAAGTTTGACTCAATGTATAGCACACTTTGTTTACCCAAAGGCAGATAAGTTTTGTCACTGCACCTTCCATCACTTTTTCCATACCACTAAAGAGTATATTTAAGCAGCACAGGTCCCAGTACAGATATCCAGAGTGCTCCTCAAGTGATCTCGACTGTGAAAACAAATGCTGGGCTTTTAAAATCAGTATTTCATCCATCAGTGGACTTCTCCTCTGACTGCATGGTCTTCTAAGTCCCTTAAGAGATATGTCCTTAAGACTCCTTTTGATCCTGTCTCTTGGAAATCCAAGTAGGCTGCATTGATTGAATTCCCTTTATTTATATCACTACTGACTCTTTTGAAGAATTCCAACAGCTCTGCAGAGCAGGACTTCTTCCATTAAAAAAATTACACTACCCCTTCCTAATATTTATCAGAGTATTTGATCCACTATACTCTGCTAATTTTATCAGCCTGTCTGGTATAGCTGGCCACTGAATTCCCAGAATTCCTCTGAATTCTGATCTGTCATAAAAAATGTCTGACAGATTAACCATTGGGCATCATGGCAGCCTCAACAAAGGAGCATAATCTCTCACTTAACACCTCAACTATTTAATCTTTAAACTTATTTAAATGTCCTGGGTTGGTACTTCCACTTCTGGCAACCTTTTACAAATGCATAAATATTATTTTCATACAGCCCCTGCAGCAGGCACTGTGGGTTAAGGCAGGGTCTGCGCTGACTGCCCACAAAGAACATTCCAACACAGACTGTGTGAGTTGCTCTGTGCCAAGCCTACATGCAGAAAAAAATGTTTCATTCTTCTGCTATGACTAGCCCTAAGCCTTCCTTCCAGGTTCCATTTTGACAGATCTAAAACAGGTCAGTTAGGTTTTTCCCCCTTTGCAAATCATCTCTCAAAAACCCCTCTGCCTGCTTTGTTCTGTTCTTATATTTAATCTGCCAGAGTTTTGAACTTCTTCTATTTTCTCTAGCTTTTTAGAAAATACTTTGTTTACAATAGCCTCCCTGCCCTTCTGTTAATCATGCTGGCTTTCTGGCATCATTCTTTGTCTCTTCTGTAATGGATGACAGGCATTTGCTCTCTGCTCAGTTTATGTTCAACAATCTTCTCTACTTCTGTGCAGGCTTTGTTCTGAACTTTGAGTGCAAAACTAGTGAAGTTTTCTACGGTTTGCTGGTTAGTTTTTTTCCTTTTCCCCAAGGATGTTGATCTGGAATAAATTATGGTTCCCATCACAAAGCAGCTCCTGGAAGGCATGGAATACATTTCTCTGCCTTCAGAATCATGTCAATGATGGCTTCTCACGCTCTGGGGCTCCTTAACCTGCTGCTTCACACAAGTTTGTGGCTAAAATGCAGTGTTGTTACCATGTAATGGATGCATCTTAGATTGGCTGACTTGATGATGAAGTGCCACTGGAAAGTCTTTCTCCTGTCCCTCTGCCCTGCCCTGTGTCCAATGAGCTGATGGTCTTATGGAAATCTGTAATCAAGAGAGCAGGGTTGGGTTCACTGTCCTGTGAGTTCTGCTATAATCCCTATGGTGCCAGCTCCTGAAAATCTCTGCTATTCATCAGAGAGCCCTGCACTTCTGAAGTGTGTGTGAACCATAGTGGCTCAGATACTAGAAGATGATACAACACAACCCAACAGAAGCTTTGCAATACCTGAGATCAAACTCAAACAAGAACTGCTGGAAGGCGTTCCTTGCTGGGCATTTGCAGAAGGTCAGACAAGGCTGGGATATTATTCTATTTGCCCTTAACATTTCTGAATGCTTTTCAAACTAAAGAGTTTCAAACCCACACCCAACTATGCCAAAGCTGACTGCCAAAGCCCAAATCTACTGTGGGACTGATTATGGAAAGAAGTAGGCACTTGGCCAAAGGTTCAAACACAGGAACCATTTCTGACTGCCACCCTCTGCCTTTGGCCAGAGAGGGAAACAATGACAGTGCCACTGTCATTGCCACAACAGTGCCACAACAGTTCCACCTGTTAAAGAATCCATTCAGGGCCATTAGCTTCAGGTGCAGCTGCAGTGAACTGCAGGTTGAGCTCTGGAGGAGCAAGAGCCTAAGCCTGCAGCAAGAGGCCATGAACTGAAGACCCTTCGCAGAAAAGGGCCCAAGGACCTGAGGCCCAGAGAGGTGACCCAGACTCAGGGACACTGCAGCAGTTGAGGACCCTCAGTGAGGGGATAAAATCCCAGGGGCTCCTTTGTTTGGAGTCCCTCTTTGGAGGCACCAGCTTGAGCTCTTATTTTGTTGCTTTGCTATTTAGTTGTTGCACCATGATTAAATTATGTTAGGGATCTGGACGTCTGTGACTCTGCTATGGAAAACCTGGGGTAGAGCCAGTAAGAAACCTGCTGTGACTGAGTATGGGATGTGAGCTTCCAGGGACTTGGTCCCACTTCAGGTGGTGTGACTGCCAGAGTAGCTCCAGAAGGGTTGGACAGGGAAGTTTCCTTAACACCACCAAAAATTGCCCATACTGAGAAAAAACATTGTGAGTGAAGGAGTGAGGCATCCAATGGCAGCTCCAGAGGTGCTAATGCCTTAAGCTCCAGAAACTCACAGGCAGCAGAGGAAGCAGTCCAAATTCCAGCCATGCTCCCAAAGACCCAGATCACAGTGGGATCCAGTACTTAAGTTTTACAAGTTATTAAAGGCTGAAGAAACCATTTGTTTCACAGTGGGTATGATTAATGACTAGAATTCATATTACCAGTGCTTTTCATGACTAATTTATTAAGCTGCTTTGTTGGCATTACCAGATGAGTTTTACTCCCAATGTGAAGCTGGCTCAAAGTTCAAAATTAATTCCTTAGAAAAACCAGGAATTTATTTAGTTTGGAGACTGACAATAAACAACACATCTGTGAAATTCCTTCAAAAATTTTTTTTAACATGAAAACCTGGGAGAACACAGAGCAGCAAGGTGTCTGTTGCTTGCGCTCTTCTCAAGCTTGCTGAATGACTGTACTAGCATAGGGCTAGAAATATCCCCAAAAAACCTTCCAACTTAAGGACCTTCCGTTCCTGGTTCACCTAAGGCAAAGAAAACTGCTTCTGCCATTTTGCTGTAAGGTGGGGGAGATGCAGATTACTCAGGGCAGGATTTCCCCTTTTCACTAACTCTGTGGCTACAGCTATTTACTTTATGTCATCTTTGCCAGTCTTGGCAAAGGTGAAAAACAACCACACCATGCTCCTGGGGCAGCCTATCCAGCTACTAACTACAGAGACATTAAAGCAGACACTCTGTTGCTCTTGGAAACAGCTGCCCTCAAATTTCTACATGTTACTAAAACAATACCACAAACTATGACGTAAGATAAGAAAAAAAAACATTGTTAAGACTGTAAAACATCACCACCTCGTAACTCTTCCCATTATAATACTGCCAACCTTAAGACAGCTGGCAGCTGAGTGCTTTCCAGCTCCTTCTCAGTGCAAAGTTATTTTGGAACTAGTAGAGTTGAAGGAAATGGCTGCATGGGAAGCAAATCAAAATCAGATTTAAAACACCATGAAGTAAATTATTCATTTCCATACACAGCAGAAACTTATTAATACAAAACACAATATGATCTTGTTTTGGTTTGAAAGACAGGTGTTTGTTAAGAAAGGCAGGAGACTCTCTTGAAATGGAAAATGTAAACCCCCTCCCTCTAAATTATTATAATTTTGAAATTAAGGAGCTCTCAGAAGAAGATACAGTAATAGGAATAACAGTTCTTCACTAGGAAAAATTAAAATAAAAGTACAGTAATATAAAACAACAAAACACTGACAGAGTCAGCACACAACCTGACATCCTATCAGTCAGGGTGTTGGTAGCAGTCCTCCTGCAGTGACAAATGTGGTTCAGTTGAAGCAGTGCTCATGTAGAAGGTGCAGTTTTCTTCTGAAGGTTCAGTGATGATGTGGAAGGGTCTGGTTTTCCTCTGGCATCAAGTGGAAAAAGGCTGCCCTGATGTTCCAAATCTCAGATTTTATCTAGGTAGGAAAGGCTTGGCTCCTCCCCCTGGGTGGAGCATCTCCCACTGGGATGATGTAATTTTATCAGTCATGCAGTGGGACTCCATGGCCCATTAACAGGAGATATCTCCTGGAAGAACGATGGGTTGTGGAAAAGATAAAGAACACTGCCCCAGCTGGGTTAACAGATGGTGATAGAAATGCATACTTTTGGTTACAACCTGCTTTGCAAGCCAAGACAGATCTATGCAGGCAAGAAATGGTTTCTGGTACTCTATGTAATTGGATTAAGTCTTAAATAAGAGAAATTCTGGGTGAAAATTGAGAGCAGCAGAAGAATGTGATATGTAGTCTGCTTACACAAACTCAAAAGCAACAAGAAACATAGTTCCAAGCACCTGTTCCAAAGGCAGGTGATGGCGAAAGATGGACCCAGTGCATCTCTGTGACCCTTGCTAATGCCCAGTGTTAGCCAGCAAAAACTGTCAAGTCACTTCCAGACACAGACTGTGTCAGAGAACAGACACTGGCTCTGCAGTCAAAGGAACTCAGTCAAGTGAGCTACAACATGAGCATGGCTGACAGGTTGGGTTTGTGCTCCCAAATCAGAAATCATGAACCCCTACAACCACACAACGCTGAGATCAGTAAGCAACTCACGACATGTCTGAGATGTAGAAAGATTCATTTCTCCATCCCCTGCTCTGCCCATGTGTTATAAGAAACAGTTAAAACCACAACTTTCTTGCACTCCAGTCAAGCATCCAGTGTCATGAGCAAGGCACCCAGCACAGACTGAGGAATACATGGTGCTTCTTCCTCCTGCTCTGAGAGCAAATCCCTTCTTCTCCACCTAAGGCAAGAAAAACTGGACCTGCCTAGATTAGCAATAGCTCAGGGTGAATTAAACCAAGGCAGCGGAGCTCTGCTCTGCCCAAGGCTGGCAGGGAGGCACTCTACACTGCTCTTTTGAGACAGCAGAGTGTGAGATTGCATCTTTCCCCACGGGCTGCAAACACAACAGAGAACCTCTGGCTCTCTCCCATCCCCTGGGCAGTGGACTAAAGGTGCCACCACTTGCAGACAGACAGCCTTTGTAAACCTGAGGCCCGCAAAGGGAGATCTGAATGTGCTAATACACAGGTGAGCCTGCAATAGTTTGTGTGACTGCTGGACTCCACCTTAACTCCTCAAGGAACCTGGCAGGTAAGCCAAGAGCAATGTTTCTAGCCAAGGAGAGCCCTCCTACTAATATGATGTCCCAAACTGCCTTTCAGTACTCTGCTGAGGACAATGAACATCTTAAAATCTCTTGAAGAAGAGAATGCAGGGCTGTGTTCTGTGTCTCCAAACTTTCCACATCCCTGGGAACTAGAACTGCATTGAACTAAACCTGGTAGTACAGTTACTCATTAATTGCTGTGAAATACCATTAATTGCATAAGGGATGAAAACGGCTTCACCTAAAGCATATGTATTTGCCTTGCTCTAAAAACTCACTCACAAGAACTAAAAAGTACAGGAACTTCAAGTATTACAAGTGCATAATCACCCCTTTGGTACACTGTTGTCACAGAACACAGAAAACAAAACTAATGTTTAAGTAAATCCCAGAGAAGGATTGTGCACATACATTTAGAAATAAGAGCCATGTTTCAGTCCAACACCAGCTAGCTAAACATTTTCCAGAACTCAACACCACACTTTTACAAAAAAAGTGAGCTTTTAGATAGAAAACCAGAGGGGAGGAATCACAGGAAAAGCTTCCCAAGAAACATAAAGAATGCAAAAAAGGAGGCCAAAATAAAATTCTCTTTTAATAATTGTTGTCTTTACAGTGCTTTTTTGCTGTGATGTCAGAAGTTAAAATCAGTACTTTAGTGGTGATGCTAGTTTTAATAAGATTAGGAGCAGAATTAACCTAGCAGGTATTGAATAGACTTGCTTTCTAGATTAAAATATCTTATGTGTTCTAATTAATTTCACTCTAGGACTTTAAACAAAAGAACTCTTTGTACAAATCAGAGGAACAATGGTCCTCAATATCCCAGACAAAATGTTTCAACAGGGGTGAGAACGGCTCCCATTATTCACACAGAAAACAAACCCTTCCTCAAAAGTGCTAACGTTCTATCTTATTTCAGCACAGTAAACAGGAGATGCCTTAAAACATCTTGTATTTAATGCCACTGGGTAGCACCCAGAAGCTGTCTTAAATAAAAAAAAAAGAACACAGTTTCAAAAAATAAGTACAGTTTCAATTCAACCTCTCCAAAATCAGGAAATGCACACAATGGAATATGTCAATAACCTCTGAACAGCACATTCGCTCTCTGACAGCAGAGCAAGTAAAAATAATGCAAAGAGACTAGGCAAGGATTAAGAAAACTTTTAAAAATGCAGATTAAAAAAGCTTAAAACTACTTTCAAGTTTACATACTTGCAAAAGGACTTCTCCAAAACTGAATCAGTACAAACATGGGCTTATTGAAAAGCAACACTTTCAGTAAAAGTAAGTGGCAAAAAATGCCTTTTCAAGGTCTGACATTAACTCTGCAAACACTGTGCTGTGTTTTACCCTGGGCACAAGCAACTGAGTAACTCCACATTTTCTATTAATGCCAGCAAGACAGCACATTTTTATACCAGGTAATTTCTTTCCTCCAAGGGTTTATGCATGCCTTGTTCTTTCCGTTTCAGATGAACCCTGCATGTCCTGGACTTACTTATTCCCACCTCTTCCTCCTTGCGAGCTTTCTGCAAATACTCAGCCAAATCCCAGACCACCTCCACACTCCAAGCCCCCTTCTGCATGGTATGTGCTGAAAGCCAAACACTTCTCTGCCTTCCTGTTGGAGAGAGGCAGCAGAGGGGAACTGTCAGCTCAAATGATCAAATCAACTCATCAGATCAAATACCAGCTTATTTCAGACTGAAATATAACACAGGTTTAATCGGATAGTTTTACAAATATATCAGCATATTCTTTCATTTCTATTTAAAGCAAACAATCTGGAAAAGAAAAAGAGATGTAGGCTAAGACAGAACACCTACTTCTGAAGGCTGCAGAGGTTCTGCAGATAATAATAAAAGCACAGGCACAGTTCTATTAACAGTGCAGGTCACCACACCATCTGTCCATAAGGATTCCAGACCATTTATTTGACCATCTGCCCATGGACACTGGAAAAAGCCAAGCCTAGACTTCATTAGGGTTCATACCACTTTCAAGTAAAATGTAGGTCCCAGATTTAGGTTAATACTTTTTAGTTCTGAGAATGACCTAAATTCATATTGCTAAAGACCGCTAAGCCCCCATGCTAACTCTCTACTTCATCTTCACTGCAGTTACCAGATTATGTGGGGCTGTTTAACTGATGCCCAGGCAATCTGTTATGTATCAGGGTTAGCTTTGGCTGCTTGCATATGAACAGTTTAAGAAAACCAGGACAGCTGTATCTGGAAGTCAAATAAAACAGGACTTGTTCCAATATGTCAATGTCTTTTACTGGGGAGCTCAAACTCGACCTGCACTGCCAAGAGGGTTATCAACAGTGCTGACAGAGGCTCACCTTTCCCTCACTATCCCTCTCCCTCACCACACTGCCTGCAGCCCTGCAAGCACAGTACAGGATGAGGTCAGTCCCAGTCAAAGCTACAGCTTTAACTCCATTTAAAACAGCTTTTTTTTTAACTATTGGAAAAATAAAAAGGTCTGAAATACAGGTCTCACATCACTGATGCCACAGTCTCATATCGCAAACACTACACTGTATAAGATAATAAAATCCATCTCACAAATTCTTTAATTTTTGCCTTAAAATCCACCAGGTCCCTTGCAGATGTTGCTGCTATTAGAAGCTGACTGAGAACCTCACTGCACTGTAACTGGAAACCCAGCCTCAGATCTGGGGCTCTGTTTAAAGAAAAGTACAAATAGGCATTGCTTGTTGAAGGAAAGTGTAGAGCCAAAAGGCAGCAGCTACACACAGCTCTAAGACAGGGCCTTTTCCCACCTTCCCACTCCACTCAGAGTGAGGCATGGGCACACTCAGAGCTTTGGTGGATCAGCAGACAACTGCCAGCAGAGGCCAATACGCAATATATTCATATTCTTCCCAATCCTGGCACACAGACTTCAGCAGGAAGTGCCTCTGCTGTCTATACTTCCTAAAAGGCATTGCACCTATTTTTACCCATTACCCATCTGACATGGGAGCACACTTTACCTCTAAAGGTAACAGAGAACATATAGATAGATGGAGACATGACAGTACAGGAAAGTGTTTCAAATCCATTGTCTAACTTTATTTCAAAAGAAAAACCATTGCTTAACACTATTGCTAATTTCCAAATCAGACACTAAAGTTATAATGTGATTATAGAGATTTTTATACTTGTAGGTCTTAAGATACCAAAACTCACAGTTAATTGAGCTAAAGCAGTACACTGATGTGTACCTGCCCACATGGTATGGATACTATCAGTATTTGATATTAAGACAAGGAAAAAATATGGACTGCCTTCATAGGACTGTATCTACTATGTTCCCATTGTGCATAGGCTTGCAAATGGTTTTCTGGAATTACCTACATCAACAGACTTCTACTAAATTTATCACGTTTCCAGCGCCTGGTGTGCTACAGCAGTGCTGTATGACCTGCCCTGTACTGAGCAGAGCACTACAGACACAGCAGCCTGCAACTGCTAGAGAGAACAACAGCCACTAGCTGCATACCTACATGCTCAGAGAGAAGGCAGCAGAATAATCCGGTATGAGAAATTAGCCTGTGCTCCACAAAATGTCCCACAGAATCTCAGTGCTTTGCTCTGCCTATCACAGAGCATGTTCTCTGTCTTGGATGCTGATGGAGCAACCACTTCTACGAAAGGACTATTCCTATGGCAACCAGAGCCATTGGGCTCACCTCTGTACCATCAATAAACTCCTGATAAACAACCATGGCTGTGTCAAAACAGGCCCAGAAAAGCAGTGTGCTGTATCTGGGGCAGCTCTCTCACTTCCATCTCCTCTCAAGGAGGATGCCTCAAACAGGTAGAACATGCAAGCTCCTCCATTCTCAGACAGTGAACCAGATGGGACACAAAAGAGCTGCAGCTCTTCAGCATACTGCATTTTTCCAAGAAACTGTTACTCAGGAGACCAGCCATCCAGCAAGATGCTGTGTAGCCTTGGCAGAGCAGTCTGCACCTCAGAACTCAGAACTTTCCTGCTGCTTGGTATGCAAGGGTGAAGGCTGCTTTCTGTCACTGGATATACCCCAGTTCTTATTGATTAAACCTTAACAGGAGCTAAAATTAAAATACAGAGAGGTGTTTTTTTTGGCTGTTTCAACATTACTGCTGAGCTATGAGGAGTTACCAACTGATCCTTGTCTCCTACACATGGTCTTACCTGACAGTCAAAGTCCTGGAAGTTGCGAGCTGCATTCTGTTAATAAAAAACATGAGAAAAGAAAAACAAGATCAGCAAATGCCTCAGAATACCCCCAACAACATCATGAAAGTTTCCCATTAGAGACCTCTGTTATAGCACAGTCGAGACAGGCTGCAGTCAGGTAAGCAATGAAATGCAAGACCTGTACAAGCAAACTCCATGCAAGATCTGCCCATTCCTATACAACAGAGGTTTTAGGGCTGTAAGGAGGCTACCAGCTAAGAGAAGGGAGTACCTGTGTGTACAGCTGAGAGTGTTCAAGCAGGGACAGGTGCACATAGGAAAGACACTGGCCACAGCTGGGCTGCATATGGGTCAGGGTCTTGTCTACTCCTGGTGTCCATTAACAATTTGGATGCAAAACTCCTAAAGGACTACTCCTGAAATCTCACAAACTGAGTGCAAGAAAACAAGCCATGCAGTCAGCTCCTGTGCAGCCACTGCTGCAAGTATGGGATTGTTTCACAACAGACGCAGGGACCTGCAAGCTCCTGAAACCCAAGTGCACGGGAACTCTGTGCAGTAGCTCACCACTGACTCCTCCCAGAGGGTAACCCCATGCATGCAGGCAAACACAGTCGGTACAGCACCCATTTGGCATCCCTTAGCTTGGAAGGTGTGCAGGAACCTGTCCCTGTCCCCATGTGATTTGTGAAACACTATCTCTAACCACACAGTAGGTTACATCACTGAAAGCTGTCAGCAAAAGGCTGAGCAAACCACCTGAGATGGCATTCCAGCTTATGTGTTTTAGGCATAGCACCTGTTGTGATTTGATTCTGGCCAAACACCAGGCACCCACAAAAGGTGTTCATTTACCCTCTCTTGCTCTCAGCTGGGCAGGAGAGGGAAAGAAATTAACAAAGGGCTCATGAGCTGAGATGAGGACTGGGACAAAACACTCTAAGGGCAAAACAAGTTCAAATTTAAAGGTGCAAAGTAAATTTATTATTAATAGAGTCATTACTAAATCCAGAGAAGCAGGGCTGTCTTAGGGGTCAAAACACTGAAGGATCATTTAAAACAGAATATTTTAAACAAAAAAGTAAAAAAAACCAAACCAAACAACAAAACAAAACAACAACAAACCAAACCAAAACAAACAAAAAACAGGATACAATCCAGCATTTCTCTAACAAGGAAAAAGTTATTAGAGGTTCTACAGCTACACCAAATCAGGAATGGGATCACCTTTCCAATTGCTGCCCAGCCTTTGCAACTCCTCAGTACAGGCATGACATACTGTCTGGCCAGGATTCCAAAATTACCTAAATTGTGGTGGTCTGTCTGTCCCTGAGAATTTAGAAGAGTGGGTGGTGGTAGATTACCAGAGTGGGGAAGAATTTACTGAGTTTCACTATTTAAGGTACTTCAATCTATAGACAGATTCTGGCAGCTAGGGCTCGTTGCCAGACACGAAGTCATCCCAAGTACACCTGTAAGGATAAAGCAGCAGCCAGCATTACCTTGTCATTCAGGAGTGGTTTGATCTCTGTCAACTGAACATCCTGCAGTTCATCCATTGTGCCGCAAGTATAGCCAATTAATCTTCAAAGCAGCAAATAGGGATTCTGAAACAAAGGCATATTGTTAGAAACAGCATTACAAGATATGCTAATCAAAGAATGTTTAGAGATTTTTCGTTAGATTTGTCTGTGCTTCAAATTAAGCCTGCAAGAAGCTGGCTCTTGATGCAACACAAAGTACCTGTAAGTGCAGAAGGCAAACCCAGTGCTGCTCTCACTGTGTCAGTCTGGTTACTCTTTGCCCTGCCCACTGAAAGCTGCCCCTTTCAAGTGAGAAACTGCATCTACTTCCATGCATTGCTGGTATTTCAGCCACAGCATGTCCGGGAATGAACTGGAAATGACTTGATCAGCAGAGTGAAAAACCGTTTAGTATGCCCTTGCCATGCCCTACATACCCAAACCCCAGCAAGGCTGTGCTGTATCCCTGAGCCATACAGCCAAAACCACATCCACACAGGAGATGGAGGTGTGGAGATCCACCCTCCTTGCTGGCAGAACGTAAGAGTCCAGAACTCAGGGCAGCCCTTGCTGTACAAGGTGAGATAGAAAAATGGCCCTAGGTAATGCTGGTCCAGCGGAACATGTGCAGACAACACTGTTAGCTTGGCAGCCCAAACCATCATTCCATCAGATGGTGCAGAGTCAGCAAAGGTAAGAAAAAAATGTAATCAACAGTATAAGAAGCTGCAATATGTCTATGGGAAACTGCTGCTGCCACGGAGCCAGAGGAGAAATCTTAGAGTATACATACAGCAATTAAGATGGAGGAACAATATGGTTGAGTTTACAAGGCATTTAATTTTTACTCTAGACATTCTGGCTGTGTTTCTAGACAGAAGAATTTCTAGTGCAAGCATCTGCAGCAACATTAAAAGGCTCTGGCAAGAGACAATCACACCTGATGGTGCAGGCTACCTGGTTGTTCAGGAAAACTGTACCTATTACTGCAGATGAAATAAATGAAATCATCAACTTCCTTTGATGAAAGAGAAGTAAGCATGTGGTGGACTTCCTGGGCATCAGCTGAGCGTGCGAGGAAAATACGTTTGAATACCATCACAAATCAAATTCTTTGTCTAAGATATTAAAGGCTACTAACCACAGAAGAAAAGGAGTGGAAAAAGAACAATTGTGCTCCAATCCACCTTAATTCAACACAAAAATGTGCTGAGGAGGAGGGGTCCTCTTCATTTTAAATGCTGTGCAAAGCTGCACCCTTTGTGCCAGGACTACCAGTGGTGTGGCTGAAGCCAGTCTGTCATGAAACAAACCAAAATGCCTTTCCCTCTGAAAATCAGCCATAGGAACATTCATCTCTTTTAGCTCATTTGCTTTGGGAAACTAATTTATTTTTCTTTTTCAGGCTTTTTTTTACTGTAAAACATACCAGTTGTGAGAGTTCAAGGAATCAGTTAATCTACAGGTAACAATTACTTCACAACGAATTTTTATTCAGAAGAGGAGTAAGAGCCATTATGTAGTGCACCGTAAGCCCCAGAGGAAAGCTCATTACTGTCATACTGCTAAGATATTATCGAATAAAAAAATATTTCTGCTAAGGAATTACAATTTCCATATATACTGGGACTGATCAAGAGCTCAACATCTACCACGTTCTCTCCAAAACAGTATCACTCGAGGTTACAGACACAAAAGGAATTTCAAACAAGCATCACAAAGCTTATCTGCAGGTCAGGCGACAGAGTACTAGAATGACCACCTTCACCTTATTAGTTGGAGAGCGTATCCCTTCTCTTATGCTCATTTGAAAAACAAGGTCATGCTTTTCCTTGGGGCCACCCAAGAGACAAAAGAAGTTGTCCACTCTGCCCAAAGGAATTTAAAAACTGTGCACACACCAGCCACCTTTCTCTGTGGGTTTTTATACATGTGGGAGTTTTCCTGAGTTCAACACCTTGCATTTTTGCCTAAACCAGAGTCTACAGAGAAGGAGGGCACCAATATAATAACCCCTCTGTACTGATCTGTGGCTGACCAAAGAACATCTCAGAGCACCAATTGCTCTGCATTACATTGCTCAAAGAAACCTTTGCTATAGCCTTGCAGATATTTCTTCTAGTTTCCGGTGAGCTATATAAAGTCCCAGAGAGACTTGAGATGCATCCTACACAAACCTGGCCAGGTACATTGTTTGCTGTCAATACAAGCACATCCATGAAGTGTGCAAAGTCTAAAGAAGGGGAAACACACATTTTGTACCCATGCACTACATTGTTAATAATTTATTATATGAGAAGAGGAAAAACCTAATAGGGGTTCAAAACAAGGATTATCAAATGCATTTATCTCATCAACTTTGATTTAATACTTGGTCTCTAGATGCAACTACAGTGCACACAATAAACAATACTGAAACAACTCCGAAATTATTCTGATGTTATCTTCCTGGTCCACTATTGCTCCAAATGCTGCCTTAAGGGAAGGGGGTCTCTAGGGCAAGCTGCTGTCAGCCATAATGTGCACTATGTGCTGCCCCTTTCTTAAAGCAAGCTGGGTAGCAACCAAAAAGGGCTGCTGATTTGGGTGCTGAGAATTATGTGAAACTTCCTCGAGACAGAAAAGACAACCTTCCTTAACACCAGCTGGGTTCAAACAGCTATGAGAATTCACAGAAGAAACTTGTTCTGCAGTTGAGTCTGCAGCACAGTCAGTCTCAGCTCATAGCAATTCTCACCCAGAAGTAAGACCTACAAAGGATACGTCCAGTGGGAACCAAATACTGAGGTGTGCCAGGAAGTCATTGAGAACTGGTCAATTGAAAGCAAAATCACACAGAAAGATTAAACCTGCACAGCCTCAGACGGTGGATTTTTTTCTAAACATTTTAATTCTCTATCTATTCACCTAGCTTGTAAAGATTTTTGAAGGCTTTATGAGGGCACGCAGGGTCCCCATCACTGCTTGCAAGCAGCTTTTTTAGTGTGCTGAACCAGCTCTTCCCAATCCACTCACTAGAGAGCTCTCCAGAAAATGGCTGACACAGCCTCAGGACTTCATTTTAATCTGGTCAGAGGATATTCCATTGGCAGATGCATGTACTTTTCCCAAGCTCAATGTGATTGCCCTAGATTAAATCTGGGTAATTTGTCATTACAGCATAAAATCTACTAGTTCTACATGACTATTTGCCACAACTTCACCTGAGCACCCTGCTATGCTAACAGCAACATGTGTTTTGGTTTGAAACATGGCAAACAGGCACATTTGAGCAAAAAAGGCCACAAAAAATACTCAAAAGAGGAAGCTTTGTAATAGAGAGACCTTTGTAGAGCACATCTCCAAGTGCAGAGCCAAAGGAAAGGGTAGAGTGTTGGTGAGCTGGGCTATCCTCTGTTCCAACCATGCTAAAGACTCCTTGTAAAAGCTCTGCAGACTTGTCTGCCGAGGAAACAATTTTCTCCCTCCATTCCTCCTGTTATTTAAAGAGACAAACATGTCATTTCACAAGCTGAAAGCAAGTTTAAAATACCACAACAAAGCAGCATAAATATTCATAACACTGAAAAGATTTTTGTAGAAGACAGGCCACAGGCAAAGCAAAAGGTTTGCCTGAAACAATCCATAAACGGCCCAGCACCACCTGCTTTGCAAATATTTCTCTTGCCTCTATTTATATATCACTATAAATACACTCAAATCCCCCAGCTGAAACTATCCATTCATTTCCAAAGGTTTCCTGAAGGCTGAAGTAGATTCG
This sequence comes from Toxostoma redivivum, assembly GCA_013397375.1. NCBI lineage: Eukaryota > Metazoa > Chordata > Aves > Passeriformes > Mimidae > Toxostoma > Toxostoma redivivum. The sequence continues at coordinate 24,443 of VXBI01006453.1, read as the reverse complement.
ATGCGCTTTGAAAACCAGTAAGATGAGAATCCAGGAAAGATGTGATGAATCATTAAGCACAGAGACTAGAATCAAAGTAGAAGACAGAATGCTACAAAAAAACAAGGCAGGTGAGCCCCAAAAAGAAACCATCGACCTTATAAATAAGATCTTAAATACATGCTTGCATGTTTGCTCTAAAACAAGGCTGCTCTCAATTTACATCATTTAAATATACAAAAAAAAAGAAATTGGAGTGAAGTTCAGTAAATCAAGAGCATGAGTACTACAGGCCTTAACCCATTGAGTGTGAACTGCAATATCTGTAGGTTCTGAGGCTTCACTTTCTGGTCATTGAAGTTCTGACACAACTGCTTCCTGCAGAGTTAGGAGCTGCAAGAGCTGCATCTTAAAATCAAATCTGTTTTCTTATGGAGGTACAATCTTTCCACACTATTTAGGAACTCAGGGCAACAAAACCTTACCTTTAGAGGCTAAAAATTCTTGGTTTTTCACCTCAGTTTTCACTACAGCTTATAATTTGTTACCTCCATAGCCACTTACACTCTTGCTTTGTATGTTAACCACACTGAGGCAGAATTACACCCATCAGTTGTCAAGCTATGCTACAAAACATGACATTACATGTACCTAAAAATATGCTCCCTCATTTGGCAGACAACAGAGGCAAGCTGAAGAAGCTCCTCTCCAGGGACTTACAGCCATAATAATGAGGATAAGGCTCCTGAGAACCTTACAGGATTCCCTGACAAGCCAGCCATGTCTTATAGGATGGAAAGCAGAAGTGTTGCTCCCATGTATACAAACGAAGTGGAACAAACTCACAATTTGCAACCCATGCCAGAACCAAACAACACTACCCATGGTGTGCAGGTCTGCTGCTCAGGAATTTATTTCTTCAGCCATGTGTGCTGTGTAACTCTCCACTGCAACTTCTCCCTTTCTTTTAAGGGAATTCCTGCTTCCTGTGCCGCTCTCCCACAGAGGAAAACCTCAGCCTGGCCGGGCAGACCAGAGTCTTGGCATACAGACCTCAGCTAACTTTCATTTATGGGCCTTGACAGCCTTGGGCATTCCTGTTCTGTTGCTCCTCTGCCCTATGCAAGCCTCTGGACAGCAGTGTGCTTCCCAAAGCCTGCACAGGCTGCTCTGTTTTCTATACTAAAATGCTGGCTGACATGGTAAACTTCCAGAGAAACAGGCAAAAGGCCTAAATTCAGTTTCAAAACATTGTCCAAGGTTACTCACTTTGCATTTCAGCTCATGTATTTTTGGGAACGTGCCACATGGTGCTCCACCTCCAAGACAAACTGTATGCCTACAGAAAGAAACTGCTCTGCTTCACCAGTACAGTCCCAGCTTCCACTGTTGCCAAAATTATTTTTGCTTTTATATTTTATATTATATAAAGATAAAACACATTCCAAGGCTCCAAGCCCTGGGGGCCCCAAGGTTAGGCTCTCTGGGAGCCAAGGCTGAAACCAGTTCTTTGAGACACATTTTCATAAACAAAGTTTAGTTCTTATCTAAGGCAGGGAGGAGAATTCAGAAAAGGACAGAACCAAGGAGGAATTACCTCATCACTTGTGCTTCTCATTGGGGATTCCTGTCAAATACGCTAATTTGCTAAACTTATCAAACTCTATTCACCCTATGCAGCGGTGGGCATTTTCCCATATATGCCCACGGAGGCCCTGAATAAAGACCAGCCTTTACATTACCTCCTATACTAATATTGTTTCAGGAGTGTGTTGTTTTATTCCTAGCTCTTTAAGGCATCACTGCACTCGAGCAAAGCAACAGCAGCTTCCTAACCCACCATGATTTTACATCCCTGAAATCTGAGCTACACCTAGGACAAAAATCTCAGCTGGTGCATGTAATTTCTAAGGTGTTTAAACAAGACCTACATTTAACAATGGTTTTGTAAGGAAAAGCCTGTGCCGTTTCTCCTGATCATGGTCTCTCTTTCAAACTCTTTCCATTAATTCTGGATTAATCCAATTTTAATTAAAAGCAGTGTCATACTGTCATGGCTGTAACTGAGATCAGCAAGAAGGACACTTTCCCAGGTGATAGCCTGAATTAACAGGCATTGACAATAGGGCTGATTAAGCAAGAACGCTGTAAAAGTCTTTAAAGCGTTTTACATTACCTGGACCAGTGGCCATGAAAACACTGCTCTATACTGAGCTCCCCTATACAGGACAGTCCAAGAAGTTTTAGAGCGGGGACATCCAGGATATAAATTGGAATGAGAAATTTCTCCAACGAAAGTTGTGCAAATTACTTGCTTTGAAAGAGTCTCTTCTGATCACGGTATCTCTTTCAAATGGCTTTGCAGCATTTCCCTTCTCCCCAAGGCAAATGAAATAAGCAGTGACTGTTACCACCAGTCATGTTACTCACATGATGTTCTATGTCCTTTCACGCCCAGCAACATCACTCTAAAGCAACACCTGTGTTACCCAGTGTCAGAGCTAACTCAGCTCAGACTGAACCACAGAGCCCTTGCCAGTTTCATGATGGACATGTTCAAACGGACCTGTTCCAAGATGCTTTCACATCTACTACCACTATTCACCTACTTCCACTAACCCTGTAGTTTAGGAGGTCCCACCCAGGCACCAATGAGTGCTCTCAAAGGTTTTGGCTAGATGTTTGTCCAAACCAAAACAGTGTAGCTCTTCATCAGCACTGTCACCATCAAGGCATCCACAGCACCTTCTCCTCCTGCCATCTCCTCCCCGTCCTGTGTCCCCACCCTTCAGCACTCCTATGTGTAGCTGACCTCAATTGCTCCCCAGCACACACCCACCCCTGCAACACCAGGCAAGTGGGAAAAATGCTGCCTTCAGCAGGAACGTGCTCTAAAGCAGTTTATGATGAAATCTGACTGCTTTTCACCAGATCCTTCAGTTTCCTCTTCAGTTTTAATTTCAAGCTTGCTTCTGCTTCTTTTCAACCATGTTCCCTACAAACCGTGTTTTCACACTTTAAGTGAAAAAAAATTAATCAAATGTGAATACATATTGCATTGAGTAAAGTGTTCCAGAGCAAGGTGAATTGGAAATCTGTTTAAATGAGATTTGAACAATGATTTTTATCATTAAATACAGGATTTCAATTTACTGAAATTTAATGCTGATTTTGCATTTTATTTATCTTATTGAAAAAATTGCATTTTCACTGGTTACTAAACATTAAATTGCACTGATTCGAGGCCAGGTTAGATGGGGCTTGGAATAACCTGATCTAGTGGAAGGTGGACCTTTAAGGGCCTTTTAAGGGCCAAACTATTCCATAATATAACCATTACACCAAACTGAGCCTTCCTGTGGTCTGTGAAGAAACAGTATTTAAGTTATTATACAGCTAAACAAAGAATTAGTCAGATCTCAGTTTTCTAATGCAATTTTGATCTTTTTAGTTAATTTGTGTGGGTTGCTACTGGGACAGAAGAAAAATATTTAAATCAAATGCATAAGAAAAAATTGTAGAGTAACTTGCATTTAAACCTCGTGTTCGCTCAAATACATAAATTGTACAACCTAAACCTGATGTAGTAATGTATTCACTGGTGAAGGTGATCTCGTGGCATGTACAGTGTAATATAACTGTATGTATATGTATACACACAAAAATATATGTGCAGTCTGGATAAACCCAACTTTAAAATTATCACAGACGTGCAAAGTTCAGGAAGAACAAATAGTTATGCTCCTCAGCAGCTAAGAAAACAAATGCTTCTGGTCCAGCTCCTTCAGGTAAAGAAGAGCCTTTCACTGTGCTGTATATCTATATACACTTAAATACTTTTAGAGTCTTTGCAGAGCAACCCTATGCTTTTCTTCCTCATTCAAACTTGAAAAAATGGATTTTGGCCATCTGAAAATAGTGTACTTCCAGGCAAATGCTGATCAAACACTTCAACAGCTCCAATTCCAAGTTATCCACCGTGGCAGACATGGGAGAGTCTGTAAGTTTTATTACACCAAATACATATTGTTCAATATTAAATACTGATGGCTAATAGGAATATCAAGTACATAGAAGACAGACATAAGTCTCAGGATTCAGTTTCACCATCTTTATCTGCTCTAGCTGCAGATTGCTTGCAAAACTTGCAAAAGGGGCATTCACAGGACTGAGTGAAATTTTAAGAACACATTGTATGAAAAACAAATTGCTAAAATAAGATTTTTATTATATGTGTTTTGCCCCTTTTTCTTCATTAATAAAATATTCCTCTTACACATGTAGGACTGCTCCTGGAGCTTCCCAGAAGCTCTTCAATTGTGGCACAACGTGTGTCACTGAAGGACAACCTCTTCTCCAGTATCAGCGCCATTACTTCAGACCCACTGCAACTGCCACACAGCTGTCCCTTCCATCATTTCCAGTCTTGGCTGTCCCTTCCATCATTTCCAGTCTGTGAATTTGCGTCCAAGCAGAAAACATCCTTGTGTGTGTCAGGCTGAATTGCATGTCCCTCCTGAGGTAGCTGGCCAGGAGAGGCAATTCCACTTAGCACAGTTAAAACCAGTAATGGATACAGGACAGAAAATTCAGGACCAGTTCAGGAGGTGATTTCATTACTCATTTAACACAACTGTGAGATTCTGCCAAAAGCAACGCTCCTGTCCTCCCTCCCTACATGAGACAGAACTTCCTTCCTCTCATTCCCTCACACCAGGCTGATGATTATGCAGTAACATGGCAAATCAGATCTCCTTACCCTCTCCCTCAAGTGTTTTTTCCAGGACTATCTTTCACTTGGATCAGTGAACTGACTGATGAAAAGGCCCCTTGCGTGCCATCTTTTTGCTAAAACAATCAAGTATTTTGATTTGAGGTTGGATTGTAAGAAACCAGATGTCTGGGCAGTGTTAGCTCTTCAGCTGAATCATGGAGCAGATAATGTACATGCTCAGGACACTGCCAGATGAATTGCAGGGACCTGCACTTAGCTTCAGAGTATGATAAATCTAATCCATCTAGATACAGTGCATACAGAAGAGAGGACAGAACCCTGATTTTGCTAATTTGAGTTGCCTTATTGTAGGGTATTATTTCAGGACATATAGAGGCACTGGAGTTTCACCTCACAGCCCCTGAAATAAAACCCAGACCCTTAAGCTCTCTCCTTTGCTCTGTCCCCTTGCAGCCAGGACCCAAGCCCTGCCTTGGGGAATGTCTGGCATGCTTGACTGCAACATGAGCAGATGTAATGCAGACTTTTAGCCAGGCTAGCTTTCTGCTGGTTTAGTGAGCTGAAGGAGCCTATCAGACAGTCACATAAACATTAGAACCAACTCATGTAATGAGGACCAGACACGCAGTGACCTCTGGAACTGCGTCCAAATTCTGCAGTCTAAGTTGAGGATCACATACAAAAGGGTAAGGAAATATACTCACAAACTCACTAGTCTTCATGGTGCTCTGTGGATACAAGTAACCAGGGCTATAAATGAATACCAGAGTACACATCAGCATGGACATTCACACTCTAAGTTTCTGAAATGGATACAAGCCTTTTGATAAAACAGGTAATAATGTCTTATTTCAGAGAGGGTAGAAACATCCCTGGAAGTGCCCAAGGCCAGGTTGGATGGGGCTTTGAGCAACCTGGTCTAGTGGAAGATGTCCCTGCCCATGGCAGAGATATTTGAGGTCCCTTTCAACCCAAACCAGTCTGTGATTCTGAGACACAGCAATAGACCACATTTTCTTTCAGCCACTGTAAGCATCCTCCCTTACAAATTACAGGGGCAATTTGCAAATACCTACATGAACACAACAGAGACATAGGACAGAAAACACCAGCTACTTAAGCCAAACATCACTCATACGAATGACTTGTATTTGAAGTCAGTTATAAAACTGCATATAAAGCAAATACCTAAAATACCATTAGAGGGCAAGTGATGTTTTTCAAAGAATTAGGAATGCTTTTCTGCAAGCAGCAGGAAGTGAAAGGCAGATGGCACTCCGTACCAAACACACCTTCCCAAATTTTGTCAGATAGGCCTAAGGAGGAAACCTTACTTACCAGGTTTCCACGTTCACCCGAACCCAATTTGCTCTCTACAGATTTCCAGTGGATGTTCTTAGCTCTGGCTGCTTGTGAGTTTAGCTTTTCCTGCAAAAGCTCTGGTCATTACTTCCTGAGATCTGCAAAAGCCCAGCAGGCACATCCTCCTAGACTTGTAAGATCCAAGCCCTTGCCTTCTTAAAATGCCAACAGAACTTCAGTTTCCCTTTTTCTCCATCCTTCTTTCACTCCCATTCCTCATTCGCCCCCACACTGATTCCTGTTAAAATCTGAGCAACCAAAATCAGAAATTGAAGCTATCTACTGTGTGAACTGGACTTGGTAAACAACTTATACCAAAAAAAAAGAGCCATTTTTAGAAAAGCAAGCTGAATCTGCACAGCTTTTGCTTGCAATATCTATTGAGTAAAAGCAATTACTTCTTTTTTCCTCACCCTAACTTGTCAATGCCATCACCTCAGAGTTTAGCTTTCATTAAGAAAGTTAAGGTGGTTACTAGTAAGTGAAATTCAGTTCTGTACATTTGGAATATAGCAAACATTCACAAGCTTAAGACAGTTTCACATCACACATCTTACAATGGAAATCCAAGATCCCAAGGGCAATTGTCAACTAGGGGACACAGTTATTGTAAACAGACGCCTGAAGATATTAAAATACAAAGATTTTACTTCTTTCAAAACTAACTGAAGATCATGTCACAATGGTGAGAGACAAGAGACAACATGACACTGAGTTTCGTGCAGCCAAGAGAGCTTATTGGTGGCTACAGCTCTTTATACAGGCTCTCAGAGGGCTCTGCGTTGGAAGCTGACTGGCTGTGACTGCTCACCACCCAGCTCACTGACTAACAGCTGCCTGCTTCCCTTCATCAGCAGGGACTGGCAAGCGTCTGCTCTCTGTAGCCAAACCCCTCCTCCTCTTACAAGGCATACAGACCATCTGTCTGCTGTCATAGATCTCAATACAATTGATTTGGTTCTAATACTCCAGACCTGAATAAAGCTGAACCATCCCACAGGTTTCCTGTTTAACCCCTCTGTGTTTAGAAAGACTTGGTTACAGCAGATCAATTCTTGATTTCATTCCCTAGAAATCAGCATTCCCTAGAAATCAGAGATAAGGATGTATCACGCCAAAGCAACAATGAAGGAAAAGCTGACTACACCAAAGTTTAAAATTAATTTATCAATTAAGAATTAAGAGGAAGTTTCTCAGAAGCCTGCTCACAGCCTCTTTCTCAGGTAAGGACAGCACAGCAGGAACATGGAAAGGTTTCTGTTTATGGGACCTGGATGCAATTGCAGAACCACATAGGCTGGAAGAGATTTTTGGAGATTACTCTCCAAGCAAGAGCAACTTCCATGCTGGATCCAGTTGTTCAGGGCCTTACAGATTTGAAAATCTCTAAGGATGTAGATTTTAGCATAGAATACCATTACATATGGTTCTCATAGCAAAAGTAGTTTCCTTTCATCCAACAGGAATTTCCCTTGCTGTAAGTGGTATCAACAATGAGATTTTTAACCTGAAAATATCACAGGCCAGAATAAAAAGAAAAATTAAAACGAACACATCAGAACTATTTCAAAATTCCCTTTCTAAAACTGTTTTATAACGAATAAGGAGTCGACTCAGATACTTCACATTAAAGGCACAGTTGGAGCAGAAATTCATGTCCTGGTAAATTTTTCAGGGCAGATGTTAATATATCAAAGAAAACAGGCTTAATATTAAATTGATTGCCAACTCTGAAAAATGTTCAGTATTTTCCAGAAAAAGAACACGTGAAGAACTGCACAAAGTCCAAGTAGTGTATCATCCAGTCTGATTCAGTTTAAGAGCAAATGTCTAAGATATGGCAAAAGAAGAGCACCTGACAGTAATTCCCCTTTGCCTGTATGTCCATGCGTACTTCAGGCAGTGTCTGAAGTCCTGTAGAAACTTCTTCTCCAGTGCACTGAAACTCTGCTGTTCCTTGAGAACACAGAAGTTATTTATTCTCACACTCTGTGCTGCAGAGAAACAGTAAGGCAGCCTCGCTCATTAAATCTTGGTGCCTTCCTCCTTCCTTGAGTCACAAAATTATCCAGAGCTTGATCTATTATATACAGAATACTCTTTCACCCCATTATTACAAAAACCCCCCAAAATATGCAATATAAAGTAACACACCCTGGAGATTTTATCAAAGACTAACTCTTTCTGACAGCCCATTTGAACAGTTCTGAGCAGTCACAACCCCACAACTCACACGTGCTGTCCAGAGAAGGAATGCCCTTCCAATGGATGACCTTGGCAAACAGCAAGGATTAGAACACCAGCCTCAACCCTACAAAAGCCTGACAGCACCTTCTCTAAAGACCGCTGTCTTGCCAACACTCACTTGGAGAGAAATTATCAAATACTTTTACTTGTTCCTTTCTGTAACGTTACTTGCACATTTGTCCCATATTAACCTTTAAGCAAAATTTAAGATGATGCAGGCATCCCAGACATAAAATGAAAGCTCTAGTTACATCTGTATTGATTTTATTCACTCCAACATTACTCCTTTTTCCTCCCTTTCCAAGCTTCATTGCCATATCCTTTTGTAAAATAACAGCTGTATTATATACCCCATGCCCAGTATTGCAGTGTTACAGCCATGGTATCTAAAAAAATCGTCAGAAAATATTTAAAATGTTCTGAAGAAGGGCAGTCGTACCATAAGATGTAAGAAAGACAGCATTAGTCAGGTGAGTGGTGGTACAATCAGGCACCAAACCCCATTGTAAAGAACATCACAATCGTTTAAGTCACTGTCTCGGTTTAAGAGACAGGTATTTGCCAAGGAGAGGGATGAGCCCCTTTCCCTGTAATCTGCTCCTTTTTAATCACTNTTTTTTTTCCATCCCCCCCCTCCCCTCCCCTTCCGGTGAGAGGCAATTAACTTGTAGCCCGAAGTGATTAGCATAAGAATAGAGAAAAATTCCACAGAAAATAAAAGAAATTATTCAACCCCCAACAGTCACCAGGAGGGAACTGAAGCATGGATACTTTTAGCCTCGTCCACAGCAATTTCAGCTCATGAGCTTTAGCTGACTAGTGGAGAGGTCTGAGAACACCCACAGAGCACAGGACACACAGTTATCTGTGAAACCTCAGTAACACAATTACTCTGGATCATAGTAACACTTTAAAAGTAAAATGATAGTAACTCACCTTACCTCAGCACCTCGAGTCCAGTTCAGTCAGGGGCAGCCCTGCCCTGGAGCAAGGTGTCCCCAGGGAGACACAAGGTCCTTGAGACCATGTGCTCACACAATGAGCACATGAGGGGTTAGGTCAGCAATACCAGCACTCCACTCCCATATTCTTTCAAACTTCAAATACCTCAAGGATTTGCAGATAAAGGTCATATCTTTTATTTAATGAACTGGAAATAATGACATGCTTCCGTGACCAGATGCCCTTCTGCAGGTCAGGAGCAGATGTCAAACACAACTCAAAAGCACAGTTCACTTGAGTAGTTTATGAGTTGAACTTAGTGAAGTATGTCTTTACAATTCAGTAAGGAAATGTTTAGCAAGGTGCTAAATCAGCCTAAAACGGCAAGAAATTAATTCTGTCAATAAATATGGAAACACAACAAAACAAGGTAACAAAACACAAATAAATAGTACCTGTACACTGAAATCATATCCAGTTTCCATGAATACAAAACCACCTGCTTTTTTAACTCCTGTGGAGCAATCCCAAAACAACACTATTGCAACTGGTTGGTATTTTAATGTCGTATTATTTCTGTAGTAGATGCAGCTGGAACTACCAACACAGCATAAGAAAATGCCACCATCCCAGCTAATGGTCAGACAAAGAGGGTATATTAGGTCTTGCTGTCACAGAAGTTTTAATACATCAATCACAACCTGAAAACACCAGACACAAGGCAAATCTGTATGTCCTGAGATGCAGGAATTGTATTTGATTTTGTCAGGTATTTCTATTGCAATATTTTGTTGAGAAGTTGCACTGATTCTCCCAATCAAAATTGATCAGAGGGGCCATTTTAGCCTGCCAAGCTGCATATACCTACTCCGTCATTCGAAAGGATTTCTCTTGTGAACAGAGCTCTGGAGCTAAGCTTACAAAGCCCCACGAACAGCATTCTGATGAAGTGTTAACTGCAGAATAAATCAGCTTAAATCCAGGGAATTGTTCCAACAGATTAAATACTCAATGCCAAAGAGAAAGGAAGAGGTCCTGCTCCCACTTCAGAAATATCTCACTTCGTTTTGAGCCTACCACCCACTATTTCCATTTGGTGGTCTTAGTCCTTTCATCAAAAGACAGTGAACAATGGGTTCACATACACGCCATGCTGCTAAGACTGTGCTTCTATCACACCCTCTTCAAAGACTTCTTTTTGAAACTGAAGAGCTTTGATCTATTTATCATTCTTTACAAGGAACTCATTGCACACCTTTGATCACTCACATCAGGCTTTTCTGACTCTCTCCCAGCTCCACTGGGTCTTTGACAGCAATGGGATTAGAACTCATGCAGCACTCACAAAACAGGTGCACTGTGAGCTTACACACCACTGTTTCCTAGTTTGAACACTATTATTTTTCCACAAGGATCTAACCTTCAGTTTGCTTTTCTAAACAATGAGATATTTTGATAGAACTGCCTATTATAATCCCCAATTCTGCCTCTGACTGGAATAGCAATTCAGAGCTCATCACTGTACACATACAGTGGGGGCTGTTCTCCAGCTGCATTACTTCACTCTGCTGAATTTAAAATGTTACTTTATCACTTAGTGCCACATACACTGTTTCCTCAAAGCTAACTATGATCATGTATCTTTGTTGATACAAATAAATGTCACCGGTCTTCAGGTTTTTTTCCTAACTTTGACTTTTCTGTGCTTTTGGCTTCCACATCTTTCTCTAGCAATGGTTAATATTGTGAAAACACTGTATAAAATAAATCTTCCATCTGTCTGATTTATAGCGATTTTTTTATTGGATGTCTCAATAGTCCTCACGGTCTCAGAAATGCCAGTTATTCTTCACTCTCCTCCTGCATCAGTCACCCTTTCATAAAGCTTTATTACTTCCCTTTGCCCTCCCAGTGGCTTCTTTCTGAAGTGCAAAGTCCTAAACCGTTTAATGTCTCCTCTCTTCTAATTCCATGCCTTTGCTCTCTCATCACCTCTCTCTCCTAGTTTTCTTAAGACTCAAGAGTTTGCCAGATTATGCTGATAATGAGCTCCAGTGTTGATTACTCATACGGTTTTACTGCTTTATAGGACTTTCACACCTCCTTGGGGAGACAGATCAGAGTTTCTCTTTAGTAGTGTGCTGCTGCTACAAATCTTCATAAATGTGCATGCAACCTTTGACATAATGCCCTGCTTCCTCCACCACTCTCAGAGTCGGAAATTTCACTAAAAATATTTTATTACATAATTTTAAATCTAAGATGCATATATGCTTCTCTCTTGACTTCAAGTTGACATCCACTTTGATTTTTTTTTTAAATTAGCTCTTTTATGTACATTTGCTCATTTGTGTATGAGCTACACTAGGAGCTGCAAAGAGAAAATTGTCCATCCACTGCAGAGAAGTCCTACATTCTTCTCCTTGCTCAAGAGCTTTTATGAAACAAAGGGTGCAGAGGGAATCATCACAAGCTCAGGCATTCATTTATTTTCAAAATCATGGCTTGATCTGGTTTAATTGAGTAAGTTCATCTTTCTAGGCTGTATTCTTGGTCTTGGATCCTTCAGGCAAGGCTTCTTATATCAATATTATTCAATGCAGTAAAGTCAGAGATCAGTTTCTTTGATCTATCTGAACCTCCTGTTTAGCAAAGGAACACAATTTTTTCTCCACAATTCCTTCACCAAACCACACATTGGTACTAAATAGTCTTGTTTCTCTTGGGATCTTTTGAGTCAGCAGGGAATAACTTTGCATTTAATGAAGGGACCAACATTTCCCGCTGCAGTCCAATATACTGGCACCTGATACACCCTTGTTAAATATTCACCTCAGTTAGAGATTAAATGTTTTGATTTTCCTTCAAATGAAGATGTAATCAGGGTTATTTCTTGTAACTAAGAAAGAGGTAAAAGCTCCAAGGCTACTTCTTCTGCAATGCCTTTGCAGCCAGTTTGGAGGAAAATAGAACCGTCACTGTCACTGACTGAAAGCTGTTGTCTACCTTCTACCATGCAATCAGCAGTAATAAAAATCATTGCTCTTCATCTAGCCACTGCATGAGAGAGACAGCACAGCACCACTCAACCAAGCTTCTTACCAGGTCATGGTGATTATGTTAATGCAGGTGCTCAGAGGAAGTAGCAGCTGTCAACGTTAAGTTGTGACTGTTCATTCCATAAAAATGAGGAGTATACAGGCATGCCAGTAAAATAAGGATGGAACTTTCTAATAGCTGCCCAGAAACCACTGCAGGCCTTGTCTGTTTGGCCAGACAAGAAAAAGAGTTCCCCCTCCCACTGCAGCTGCACCCAGTAGTTCAGAAGCAGCAGAAGACACTAGGAGGAAGGCACTCCTGCTCCCCACAACCTGACTTTCCCTGTACCTTTGATGCACGCAGATTATTGAACCCTGCTGCAGGGAAGCAGAGACCAAGGGCATGGAACAAGTCCCTTGATGGATGGAAAGGTGAGCACCAGTCTTGAAAGCTGAGGTCCCAGACCCTGGAATCACTGCTGCTCAGAAACCTTGGGGTTTTCTTAAAAACATAAAAGAAAATATGAATCTAGTGATTTAGGATAGGATAAAAATACTTCAGATTGCACTAAAAACGTTTAAAGATCAGGATTTAAATTCTGTGAGCCTTTCCTTACTGAATGTTTTGACAATACAAAGACTGTATTTGCTTAAGTAATTTTTAGGCCAATGAGTTGACTGATGATGGCTTCTACATAAGCAGTCCATTTTAACAGGGAGACAGGATAAAAATAGCAGCATAAGTGCCATGCTTATAATCAATCCATAGCCCAGAACAGTTGAAGGCTAGAGATCTGAGAAAACATTAATACATCACATCAAGGAATAAAACTGAAAAAAACTGAAAAGCAAGATATCTGCATTACAACACTTCCCATTATAGACAATTAATGCTTGAGTAACAAATTAAGCTTTCTGGTGCAATGAGTTTCAAGCCATTTAAATTTTTTTCCCCAACAACTACTACCTACCGAAGAGAAAAAGCAGAGATTCATATACTGGAAACCTCCCTAAACAGCTGAATAATACATGCCTAAACAGTTCTATTTTATGAAAATTAAGTATTGACAGAATTTCTCCTGCATTTAAACATACCTTTAAATTCATATTTCTATTCTATGGATTTCTTGAAAGCTTACTATACCATATAATGTACTTTATCGTATTTCTTATTTCTTCCTTTTTTTAAGGTGAGCACAGGCTTCCCTGGCTGTTTTACTGTTTTTATTGTTAAGAAACTCCTGTCATTGTTAAAGAAAAATGAAACCAAGTCAAGGGGGAAAAAGTAGCTATCTTTTGCAAGGCCCAAGGAAAAACCTGCATTACTCTTCTACTACCGACAAAAAAAGATAATATAATGCTCAGTGAATGTCTCCTCCATCTGTCTGAGAAATCCCATGCAACACAATTTCCAAAGCTGGCATTTGAAGGCTGTCTTGGACTTGTTCCACAAGCCCCCTCCAAAAAATATATTTTTTAAACGAGGAAAAAAGAAGATGAAAGTTGTTTTCCCAGATCAAAGCAGCTCTTGAGGACACTTCCTAAAGCTGAGCCCCAAGTAACACAAGCACTCAGCTCACTGTCCCTTCCCAAAAGCTGCTTGTGCGCTGCCTCCAAGCGCTGCACGTTCCCATCCGCTCTTCACTGCTGACACTGGAATTCCTACAGAAATTCTGCTCCCTTCAGGATATTGTAGTTAATAAAAAAAAAAAAAAAGGCAGAATGACAGACATTTTTAGAAGTCACTGAACTGCCAAGGAAAACAATGTTCAGTAAGGAAATATCGTTTTCTAACACCTAAAACCACCGCCAGAAATGGCATGCATTCACGTGGAACAGGCACAGGACCCCCTCCCAAGAAACCAACTGGTAAGCCCTGCAAATTGCTTTAAAGACATTTTTATACTGGTATGAGTGCAGCATACATATAATTATAGTGGCCTAGAATTCCCCTTGAAAACACTACAGTTAGGCAATTACTACCAAATGTCACAAAAAAAGCCACTTCCCACAGCACAAAAGCTCAACTGTCCAAAGGGCTTGATGGGTTCATTATCCTTGTGAACCTTCTGGAGTACAGGTGACCAGACAGCCCTGGTGCTGACACTGCTGCTCCCCAGATTCCAAGAACTGCTCTAATACCTGAATACAGGACTGTCAGGCTACCTACAATTTGGAAACTGTTGCCAACATTTCTACACATTTACAAAGAATTAATGAAGACATACTCAACACCAACAGGAAAGCAAACAAACAAAGAAAACAAAACCAGCAAAAAACCATTTGGTAAGGAAGGCACAAGAAGTCTCTGGTACTGCTTTTCTATGACCATCTCAGGCTAGAGAGGGACCAGAAAGGTTGCATGACATAAAGATTGGAACAGACCTCTAAGATCATTCAGTCTAATCATTAAAATACTAAATCATAAAAAAAATCTTCCATTTACCACCCAAATTATATCAGAAAGTAAGATGGGGGAGGGGGGCAGGAAAGATGACGGCATTTCTTATCCCTGCACCTCCACCCTCTATGCTTCCCAGCATCCCACCACATGTTCAGAAGAACCAGGATAGTCCCCAAGGAAATCAGATCAGCAAAGGTTTTTAACTTCCTTGTACGTCTGGGGTGGGAACTGGCACACTGGCTGAGTGACAGGGAGTGCTGCAGTACAGTCAACCACTTTTAAGGCAAGTAACACCTCTGAGTAACCATCACAGACCTGAGATGGCTCCTTCTCTTGGAGCACAGCCAGAGAGAAATCAGTCAGCAATTACTGTCACAGGAGAGTCTGGTCACAGATTCTCTGACCACATGCAATATGTCCAGACAAGCACATATTCAAATACCAGGACAACAAATATAAACCTGGCTTTAAGTTTTTTAAAAAGCTTCTGCAAGCATCACATTTTGCAATTCCACATCAAAAACTCTTTTGCATGTTGGAAACGGGAGAAATGCTCATGATTTCTATTTTCTAGGATTTGAACTGCTACCGAAGAGATCAGAGAAAAAGCTCTTGGAGAGCAACAGAGCTCACAGACATGTGGAGGTGCTTCGTGAAGCTTGGCTGGCAGCAAGACAGACTTCGAGTTTTTTGGGGCATTTTAGCAGAAGCTTAGAAAAACTTCGTGATCCCTTGGAATCACAGGCAATTTGTTTCTGGCTCCTGCCTCATGTGGTCAGCCCCACAACTGAGTCCAGGGACAGGACAGCCATGAGTGCCAAGTCCATTTAAAACAGTTACAAATACAGAAATTAAGTGTCCAAAACGTATTGAATACCTGGGCAATGGTTCTGCTCAGTGTGGCCAAAAAGGTATTTTAAACCTTTACTGTCTTATGCAAGACCCTCATACGGCAGCATTCCCAGGCTGGGGTACACCTGGATCTCTACAGCACACAGCCCATATTGGTGCTCCTCTCTGCAGTGGAGGCCTTACTTTTTCTTCAGAATGGCACCAGGAAAAAACAAAATGACACTTAAGCAGAGATGACCTGCTACTACTTCATTAGCTCTTTTGTACAAAGCTACAGCCCCCTCTGTGCTTTAGTATTCACTCTGCTGGAAAAGTCCGGCTCTTCTGCAACTTAGACATTTGGGCTGAAATCTTGACAAGGACAGGTCAGTAACTGAAAAATACCAGTTGAGAGCCCTAGATTATGCCAACTCTTCAGTTACAATAATTCGGTTCTATAGCAAGCAGCATGAATGAGCGTGGTGCCCGGTAATACCAAGTCACGTTGTGGCCAGGGAGACAACCCAGGCTGCAGCCCAGCACTAAAGGCTAACACAGGCAAGCCAAGGACTCACCAAGGAGAGACATCCTGATGGCCAATCTTCTAAGCAACAGCTCCTTTCTTATGTTTCTTAGAACACCAGAGCAGCAGATACAGTGGTTGCATTATATAGGCATTGCACAGTTTAAAATGCTGAATAATATTGCTCATCCTAAAGCAACGTCCTCACTGTGAACCAGCAGGTCTGCAGCCCCACAGTTCTGCTCTCAACTCCAATGTACTGCTGGACCCCACAGGCACTGCAAACTCACCTCATAGGTGTGACCATGCTCACCTGTGTGGGGATGGAACAGAGGCCATCACTGACAGGTGACCTCACAGACTATTTAATAAACATGAATCAGCAGGAATACCTGTTCACTGTCCCATCCACCTACTGCTAGAAGTAACAAAAATAAAATCTCTCACTGATTTTTTTCAATTATTAATGTTTCCAATTAACTAGTTAAAAATGCTAGGAAAGAATAGTTTTATTCTGTGGCTGAGCTAAACCTACATGAAGATTTCCTCCAAGCCCTGTGTCTTTCTTTAGATCAGCCAATGGATAAAGCCCAATTGCATTGTAAAATGAGAAAAAAAAATCTTCCCTGGCTTTCCTGAGGGCCATATGATATATATTTGATAACCTTTTCATCCAAGCTAAAGGAAAACAAGTTTAATTTGTAGCAAGGGCCATTTCTATCTGGAAAACCATATCAGAATGAACTACATAGGCAAAATAGCAAATGTAGAGTTCTTATACAATGATTAAAAACACTTCTTTGTCAACTGAGCAGCCTGTCCTTGCCCAAGACTCTCAGCATTGTTGTATTAGTTCTCCACCAAGGCAGAGACAAGCCATGCAGCACATGAGCTGGCAGCACAGAAAAGCAGACTTAAACCACTCCCCAAGTCGCATCTTCTACCATCTGAACACAAGCCCTCCTTTTCCAACCTAAGTCGTAAGCTACATACTTACACAAATCAAGTTTTTCTTTCTGCCTATGCAAAGGTAGAAATACCCTTCATAATCTGAACCCATCCCCCCATCCCAAGGTTTTATTGGCTAAGTAATAAATTTCAAAACTACCACAGCCAAAAGAAACTGTTAAAAACATAAGCACCTAACTTCAGTTTCCACACAAAGACAGTCCAAAAAAAGCCTCAGCACTACAGAAAAATCTACTGAAAACTACTACGTGTGACAACAGTACTGGAGACTTCAGGCAAATTTTCAAGAACAGATCTGAAAAATCAATTTAGTGAACATAAATTTCATTAAAGATCTATATCCTTTGCAATTAGAAAACTTAAATGTACACAGATCTCAAATAATTTTGGAATTTACAAAACACTATAAGGGTTATCAGTAGCAAAATTTGTGAATTTCCAATTATATTTTTAAAGTATATTTGATGCTTATAAATAAATTAGAATAAAGCCCATATATAGGATTAAAAGTATTACTAGATCCTTATTAAGTTACATAAATGCACTAAACCCTCTCCTTAATCACTGTCTTTGTTTAAGGAATTCCAGATGCTATCCCAGGGTCAGACTGTTTATCTGTCTCAGCATTGAGAAACCATCCAAGAAGAAGTCACAAAACGGACTGAATTAGTACCTAGGTGTAATTCGTACACCCAGCCATGCTAATCTAACCACAGCATCAAATGGGACTATTTGAAGTAGGAAGCGTGGGCACAGACACACGGCCTCAGCCCAGACTACAGCTCAGACGGGTCGCAGTTTCAATCAGCAGCAGCAAGCACAGACACATGCACTTACCTGACTGAACTGATTCTAAAGAAACCCCTGCGCTTGTATACTGCCAGTACACCACCACTAAAATTGGCGTTCATTTGGAATTTGCTGGGCTCATTTCCAGTCGGAGCTGTTTGCAGACTGGGCTCACTGCAGGGGCAGCAGGAGTGCTAGAGGGCATAGGACATGCAGAGCCTCTCCCTGAGCACACGGAACTGCCGCACAGTCACCAAGCAGAGAACTTCAGAAAACCCTTAGTGAGAAAGCTCCCGCCTGGAGGCGATCTGCAGCTGAAAGCAGACCACCGAGGGTGGGCATAAGTGGCCAATTTTCCCAGGGAGAGAACTACAAGGAGTCTTTTGCAGCACTGTACTATACACTTATTCATAAAGTCCGGAAAAAGGGGCAAGGAGCAGAGTGAAAGTCTCCTGAGGACACAAGCTATTCTGAGAGCAAAGAGAAAGGCTGGCTGAAGATCTGCAAAAAACCCTCTGAGAGTAATAATGGAGAAATAAAATAACAGATTAAATTCAGTGCAAATAAAGTTCCAGTCTGAAGATAAATGGTCCTTATTTCACATACAGAGTGGTGTGCTCCAAACTGATGATTAGCATTCAGAAAATCTTGCTAGAGTTACAACAGATTGATTAAAGCATCAGTTCAAAGTCATTCCATGCACGAAAATATAACGTTAGAAAATTATTAGTAATAAAACCATATAAAAATACAAGATGGGTGCATCTTAAATCCTGGATGCAGTGCCTGCTCCTTCCTTTCAAGAGAACATAATGGAAATGAAAATATTTTTTAAAAGGAAACAAAGTTTGAAAATACGAATGAGGAATAATCAACCAAGCTAGGGTTCTTCTGCCTGGAAAGAGATTGCTGCAGTGACATACAACAGAAACCTGTAAAATCATCAACTGAATGGAAAAGCTAAATTGAGATCAGTTCTTCACTGCGTCCAAACAATACAACAGCTAAGAGATAGGAAATGAAGCCAGCAGCTGTGAAGTTCAAAACAAAACTAACAGAGGAAGTCAGCACCTACAACGTGATTCTGTGCTCTGGAAAATCTCCCGTGGGATGTGGCAGTGCCTTATATTTAAGTGCATGGGAGACATGGGCTAGTTCACAGAAGAAAAATGCATTCATCATGAACAAAATAAAAGCAAACAGCATCTACCTCGTGACATTCGACAAATGACGAGAGATAAGAAGGACATCAGGCAAATGTTTATATTATACATCCTGACCTTATCCTCTTCTCTTTTTTGTCACTGTTGGAAAAGAACAGTGTTCTTACACGACAAAAATCAATTACGTCTCTGGTACTCCAGGCCTTTTTTGAACTCACACAGCTTACTTACATGGCAAAATCTGATCATCTGGGGAGATGAGGACACAGAGGGGCTGGATTAGTACTCTGATTATTCAGCAAACTGAACTGGATCAGGAAAACCTCCTGAAGGTGGTACAAGAAGAGCAAGAATATGACCAGACCTTTTGCATGGCAGCCAGTCTTTTGATCAGTTTAAGGTGTAACATACAACTTCATCAGCAAAGCAGAAATGAAAAGGAAGCACCTGATTGCCTATCTCCTCTGTTCAAACACACAGCTAAAAGCCACAATTCCAGCTCTTGTGGAGGGGAAAAAAGAGTGCCATTTCACATCTTCAGTCCGTCTGGTCACTATAAAGAGAGTCTGGTTTCGACATGACTGAATAGTAAAGGTTACTTTAAAGTTAAACATTACATTTATAACCTCTCCTGGATTTATATTATGTAAAACATAAGGAAAAGCCCTTTGGGGGACTAGGCCCATCGTAAATACAGAAATGCATCCAAGTCTGGAAAGGACAATAGCCAAATGAAAACAGAGCTATTCCTTCCATGCTTCCCACAGCACCCACTGGATTACTGCAATAAATGGTGCTATACCAGTCACAGAATACAGCAGGATATGACCAGATAGAAAATGGTAAGTGATCAGTAAGATCATTAAAAATTCAGCAAATTCCATTAATAATGCAGAATTTACAAGAACAGAAATTCAGAATTTACAAGAACAGAACTGAAAACCAAGTGAGGTTACTGAAGTCTCATCAACTCTGCTCTGCACAGTAGTAGGCACAGTTGCCCAACCCTTTCAACAGCAGGATCAAATCACAACTGCTCTGCTTAATAACTGACCTGACTGGCCAGAACACTGAGAATTCCCAAGCGAAAAGCAATACAGGATTTTATTATTCCTCCAAACCACATTCAAATAAACATGAAACCACTGAGAAGCACTGAGACACCTATCAAAAACAGTCTTCAACATTACACAAGGACACTACTAAACTGCTCCTCTGCTCCTGGAATGACCACAGGTTAAACCAGGCCATCAAACTCACAGACTCAAAACAACCTGAGCCAGCCCCGCACAGTGCCCAAAACGGGCTTAGGCAGCACAGACATATTTATTTGTATCCAAGACACAGCTGACAGATGAGCACAAGTTAAGCCCTGCTCAGAAAGGGTTACGGTGTTAGCACTGCCTATGGAAACAGAACCGAGGGTTTGGCTTCACCATTAATCAGGAAGAAATGAAGCTACTGTTTGTGAGAATGGCAATTAAGTAATTAAAAATTTAAACCCCTAGTCTCTTCTGACACATAAAAAACAACCCCCCAAAAAAATTTAAAGCTGAATTGCTTTCTTTTTTGCTTTTATTTCTGTCCTTAAACTACACTATGATCGTAATATTTTGTGCTTCTTACTGAAATACCTATATATTACTACTTTGCTGTAATACTTACCTTGAGCATAGAACCGAAGAATGTTTAAAAAAAGAAGTCTTGGAAGTATCTTTAAAAATATTTTGTAGCATATCTTTAAGGAACCAAAATATATGATGTACCTAATTAAGCCTCTGAAACCTAAAGGTACCACTACACTTACACTTTCCAATGAAAACCACTGAGGACTGTGTAGGACCAATGTGAAATAAAAGCTCTAAATGGGAGCACTGGAAGGTTTCTGAAGGTGATCTGAAATTAGAAAAATCCAAATCAAATGTGTTTATTCATTTCAATTAATTTTTAACCTCAGATACAGAATGAATAGCTAGGAATATAGTTATAGGTTTCAATAAAGCTGCTTCCAGCAGTTGTATAATTTCAATTGTATAATATTGTTTAATTTTCATTGTGTAACATTTCCAGCTTCTACCTTTGCAAACACCTTGATACAAGGCAAATATAAGGCACATGAAGCTGCTGCCCAAAGACATGGTGCTTTGGTGTGCCACACAAGATTCAAAATCCCCAATAAATTATTGAAATTGGAACAGTCATTGCCCATCTTGAGCCTCCTCAACAATCCCCAGTCCAGTGGCCAAGAAATCCAGATGAATCCTACTGATCACCTTGCTTCTTCAGGATTCTACCCCAGTTCACTAAGTGGGACATCTGGTAAGCTCTGCTTGCCTAGCCCAAGAACATTATTGTGCTAGAAAACCTTCATGCTAATTTTAAATTGAGCTCCCTGACTTTACATCACCTTTCTGCTCTTCCCCTGATAGGCTGCTGCTAAACCTGGTTTGCCAGGCTCCATCATTTGGAAGACTTGTTTCTACAGACAAGGCAAAGCAGAAGCTAAAGCAAAGAGCCTCCAAGTCCTCTGAACACGGGGGACGCACAAGCATGCCTGACACATGTAGCAGAAGCATTCTTCACAGAATGGCCTGGGTTGGGAGGGACCCTAAAGCTCCCCCAATTCCAACCCCCTGTCGTGGGCAGGGACACCTTCCCCTAGACCAGGATCCTCCAGCCCGGCCTTGCATACCTGTATTCCGTTCTTCTCCGCTTGTAACCCCCATCTTCTCATTATCTCAGTATCCAAGCACAAAAACACCTTTGGATTTTCCAGACACAATCCCCTGATCCTTACCAGACAGGTCCTGTTCTCTGAAGCAAACACACATGTGACCAGGTCAAAACCTCACAGCAATTCACACTGTGACTGTACCTGTCATGACACGATCACACACTGGTTCCAACCTCCTCGGGCTTTGGAGCCACAAGAGCGATACAGAGCCCAGGCTCTCATTCAGCAATGCAACCCCCGAGGCAGTGCCAGAGCCCCGGGCGGCCGGGACAGGGCTCACAGCCTCGCTTGTTTTGTAACACCCCAGCTCCTGTACTGCCGTTTATAATGATGCTCTTTATGATAGCAGAAGCCTCTGATTTCGCGACAATGTTTTGAATTACACCTTGTGACTTACACTAAATACAAAATATTTATTAAACAGAAAATAGAGACACGATGTTTCAAGTCAACGAAAATCTTTAAAAGCTATTCCCTTCCCATTCATATTCCGACAAGGCTGG
This sequence comes from Toxostoma redivivum, assembly GCA_013397375.1. Lineage (NCBI taxonomy): Eukaryota > Metazoa > Chordata > Aves > Passeriformes > Mimidae > Toxostoma > Toxostoma redivivum. The sequence goes on along the minus strand of VXBI01006453.1, from coordinate 2,224 downwards.
GCCGAACTAAAGATAAACACCCAGTTTACGTTGTCCGAGGTCTGAGAGCTGAATACCAGAAAGAAAAGCTATAAATGAAAGAAAGCATAAGGCCCGACGCACTCCCGTCCGTTATTTACATGAAAAAAACAACCCTGCAATAACCTCGGGCACTTCCGAGGCGTTTCCCCCACTCGCAGCGCAGCCCGGTGTGACGAGGATCATTTCCCACTCCCAGCGGGGGGAGCGGGTGTCTCGGCCGGCGCCTCACAGCGGAGCCGGGCTGCGCTCAGCCCCCCTCAGCGCCGCGTGTCGGCGGCGGCACCGACCCCCCTCGCGGCGAAATCACCGCCATCGGCGCCAGGGCGCGGCGGGACACACGGCGCCCGCGGGCGCGGCTGTCATTGACTCCGGCCCGCCCGCCGCTGCCGCCTGGTATCTGCTGCCCAGGGGCAGCCGCGCGTCCCGGAACCGCGGCGGTTCCGGTTCTGCGGGGTCCCGCGGAGGGCCGAGGGGGGGTCCCAGCGGGGACGGCCCGGGGCTCACCTGGACCGCGGTACCTCCACACTCCTCCCGCCGCGGCACGGAGCGCCCTGCGCCTGCGCGGTGGCCGCCTCTGCGCGGGATCGGGACTACAAACAACATGGCGCCGCCCCCCGCCGCCCTCGGGCGGTGCCTCGCGCAGCCTCCCCCTCCCGCCGGCAGATGGCGCCGCCTCCCTGTGGGCGCCATGAGGGCCCCGCGGACGGAGCCGGGCCGCCGGCGCTCGAGACACCGCTGGCGGGGTGAGGCGAGGCGAGGCGAGGCGAGGCGAGGCGAAGCGACCTCCTCTGAGCACGGCTGTCCCGCCGTCCCCGCTCGGGAGCTGCAGCCATTCCCGTCCCACAGTGAGCTGCTGCCTGTCTGGCGTTTCGGGCAGTGCTCCGGGCTATATTCCACCTCCTCCTGCCTTTCCCCCTCTCTAGGTGAAATAGAGAAATTAAGAATCAAATATATTAAGAAAGATTTTGACTGAAAAGGGGACTGACAAAACTATATTGTTGGCTACAATTTATGGTGCTTGCAAAACAGGAAGAGAGACAAGTTGCAAGATGAAGTTGATAGATTAAATGTGTAAACAGGATAGAAGGACAAAGACCCCACAGGATAAGGGGGTCCCAAGGTCCCTGAGGCCGGGAAAACTGATACCAAAGTTCGTAAAATGACCAAAGGACTAAAGAGAGAGCATGCGCAAGAAGGCGAGGTGAAAAGTTCAAACTGAGAGGAAGACTATTTACTTCATCTGAAGACCCCCGGACGACCACCAGAGCGACCCAAAAGGAATAATGCGCAGTCGCAAAGAGGCGTGAAACTAATTTCCATATGAAGCGGGGATAGGCAATGAATATGTATTAGGCGAATTATATATTCCTAGTTTGTAGAGAATAAAAGGCGAGGCTCAGGTCGCCAAAGGTGTGCATGCTTTTGGAGGAGCTATCCCCCATGCACCTCAGCGCTGAATAAATACATACCTACTCTTATAACTTATTTTCGTGAGTTATAGAGTGCTTTTCCGCGCATCATAGGAACGTCTTCAAGTGGGAATACTTGCTTCCCAGAGTAGTGTGGCATCCCCAGGGCCTCTCGCCTTACCGTAAACATTTAGGATTGAGGTATTTCCCAAACCTAACCCATGCCCTGGTTTCTGGTGCCACCCTGTGGTCCTGCGAAATGCCTTTACCTCGGGTCTTCAATAATTAAAGATTGAATAGCGGTGGAGTTGGCGAGCTAGAACTGAGGTGTGTGTAGGTAAATCATTCCCGAGTGTGTTCCCAATAGACCAAGATGGGAGTCGGACTCTTCTCCCAGGGAGCAAGTGACAGGATGAGAAGAAATGGCTTCAAGTTGTGCCACGAGAAGTCCAGATTAAATACTGGGGAAAATTTCTTCATTGAAAGAGTGGTCAGACATTGGAACCTGCTGCCCAGGGCAGTAGTAGAGTCACAGCTCCTGTACTGTGGAGTAAATAATTCTGATTAAGACCTTTTTATCTAATCATGATCATAATAAACGATATCTGTATGCATATAAATACTTCTGGTTTTTCATCCTTAATGCTGAGGGACAAAGTTGTACAAATGTTCAATTCCACCTGTCTAATCATTTACACATATATCCTTGACAAAATCTGGTTCTGGGATTGGATCCAGGCACTCCTCCATATGTAGAAGAGGTGTTTTCCTTCACATAACACTGGTAGAGTGAT
>VXBI01006452.1:563664-842023 GCA_013397375.1 Toxostoma redivivum | reverse complement strand
TAAATAAATATAAATATAAATAAGGTCCAGGTCTTGACAAATTCCGTGTGATGGATAAACTGTGCTGGTGTTAATTTGCTCTTAGCCACAAAATTTTGAGCTTACTCTTAAACCAAAGAATTTTCTTCAGATCCCATTAATTTCTCTTTAGAGGTGAACAGAATGTCTCCTTATGGCCACCAGGTTTCTGTGATTTGAAGACTGAAAAATAAAAACCAACATGAACTATAACTGGAAGTCTTTGAAAATTGAAAGAAAAATGATGAGATGAAAAAGCATGTGGGTCCAGCTACCTCCTCTATTTGCTTTTATGATGAAAAATATTTTAGTTTGCAAAATATCACATGGTCACAATCAGATGCCCTAAGTCACATTCCCTGCTGTTGGTGAACAGCAGGGTGCTAACAGAAAAATAGAATGAGCAGTAGCAGTTGTTTCATTTTTACTCTACCCTATAAAATTGAAGTACTTCAGAGAATTTAGAAACAGAGGTAGTCAATATGATTCTAATTTTGAAAATGTACCATAGAATATGGGATACCTTTCAGTGAAAATTATTGTAAAAACACTTTTTTTGTTTCTTGATTGGGGGTTTTATTTTGTTTTGGCTTTGGTTTGGTTTGATTTGGTTTGACTGGCTCTAGATTGCAGGGTATAGATGGTTATTCATGTTTAAACAAGGACTTTTTTCCCTTAAATTATTTTATTTTTCATGAGTTGCAAAATATTTTCGTAAGAGTAATTAAAAGAATTTTCAAAAAGCCAAAGAGAATAATTGGATTATATAATTTAAGATATATTTTATTAGAAATCAAAAGGTGATGTTACATTATACTGCCATAATTGTATTTATCTTGATTGAAATGATAAAGTGCTTAAAGGGAAAACTGTTAAGATAACAGCAATTAGTTTGTTCTAAATGGAAATGGATACGGGGAATTTTGGTTGGTTTGTGCTCGACAGCTTGTCTTCCAATAAACCAGGCCATCTATTTTCCTCCTAATTCTCCAGGTAATATGAAGAAAGTAAAGTCCAGCACATTAAAGTTCTGGTCTCTGCAACTTCTCTTTGGAAATGTAGCCTAATGAGGATATGGTAAAAGTCTGTTTTTATGTCTGCCTCATTTTGCTGGAGAATCTTGAATGGCTTTAGAGGCATTCCTCAGCCTGAAAAGTTCTTTCCATCTATTCTCTTGGCTTTATAATTACTAACTCTCCCATTCCTATATGGCAGGGCTCCAAACAATATTGCTATCACCGGAGTGAGTAAGAAATTCTGGTCTGGTGGAAGTTTTCATGAAGATCAGCTGTGTGTCACTGGTGCTGATGTGTGTCTTTTGACAGTTAATCATCTTGAGTGGAAAAGTTATAGTTTCTTCTCTGATAAATATCAAGAAGAAAGCCATAGCATCTCACCATGTGAAGCATTTCTAGACTGGTGGGAACAGCTGTTTTCCCAGAAAATCACCTTTAGAAACCCAGCTGTTTCTGGTTGGTTCTAGAAAAGGCATTTCTAGGCACGTGACTTTCTCACAGCCCAATAACTACACAAACAACACAGTCATACAGGCGACCCTTAGGTCAGGAGCAGATCTCTGAAGACTTTCTTGGTAAGAAATGAAATGAAGTGAAACACTGCCAGGACACATCCCTAGACAGCACGGATGTTTGCTTCTGTTTTCACCCACTTCATTACTGCATACTGATTTTTTTTTCCTTTCACTCCTCCTGCATTCAAAAAATCTAGATCCTTGCTCAGTTTTGTATTTCCAGAAAAAAAAAAAAGACTTGTCACCAACAAATTGCTGCAGATTTTAAGCTTGCTTTCCACAGCACAGCAGCTACTTGGAAAGATAAATGGCACCACTCTGAATGTCCTCCCTTCTTCTTCCCCCAGCTTTATATGCTGATGCCATATGGTGTGGTATATCCCTTTGGTCAGCTGAGGTCAGCTGTCCTGGCTGTGTTCTCTCCCAGCTTCTTGTGCATCCCCAGCCTGTTTGCTGGTTGGTGTGGGATGAAAAGCAGGAAAGGCCTTCACGTTGTAAGCGCTGCTCAGCAATAACGAAAATATCCTTGTGTTATCAACACTGCTTTCAGCACAAAAATTCAAAACACAGCCTCATACCAGCTACAATGAAGAAAATTAACTCTATCCTAACCACAACCAGCACAGACAAGTGAAAGAATAATTATATTATCACCTGTCGTTAGACACATTTAAAAATGTTCTCCTAAAACAAAAGACTTTGAGACTATTTTATGAAAGTAAAGGGGCCAAATTAACCTAATCATAAAATATTTCATGCTATCATTTTCATTAATTTAGGCACGTGATACCTTTTATTTTAAGGCATTTTTATTTTAATGTGGTACATCACCCTTAGAGTTGGCGCTGTAGGGGAAAAAACTCTAATGCTCTAGTGTTTAAAAACTAAGATATTGAATGCTTAACATACATTGGTTTTAGAGCAATCTATGGGTGTTCAAAATTTCACTGAAAGGGAATTAGTCACTACAGGATCTGTCTCTTACAGAAGCAGAAAAGGAGAAAAATGGCAGTTAAGGGAGAAGAGGAATGTTCAATTTGAACATTTCACCAAGAAATGCATACATAATTGCACTGCATAAAATTCAGAGTAGATGCAGAATAACACTAATTTTCATGTCAGGTACAGCAGAAATCTCAGTGTGATTAATAAAAGAGAGTGATAGAAAAGGAGAATAAAATTGCTTCACAGTTTCATATATCAGAAAGGTATTATTTTTCATATATTATATTTTCAAAAAGCTTAATTTTAAACACCATAAAAAGGAAATGGAGAAAGACTGATAATATAAGCAGTTGCCTCAATGAAAATAAGGTTTTTAAGAAGAAGCACTAAGTTTGAGTCATCTGAATTTTGAGCTTTTGAAAACTACACTTTGCAGCAATTTTCACACCAATAATTTTAACAATTACACATTAGCATTTTGAAAGAATGAAAGATATAAGTGAGACACATACAATGTGGTGATTGAGATGTCTGAAGGTAAGAAGAAGCAGAGTTCTTTCTAGGATTAACCTCAGCAGGCAGTAATTGCCTCACTCTCTGCTTCTAGTGGTTCTTGTAGACCAGGTAAGATCTGTGTGCCCTCGGACATGGTCTGCAGCAAACAGAGCAGGGCTCCTGCTTCCTCTGAGAGCTTTAGAGGATGAGACATGTCTGCAAGTCCTCTTCAGGCAATGCATTGCCTTACAGGCCACTCTTTATCCTTTGGATGGCACTGTCTCACCACCCTGTAGATGTTTTTGGGACTATGGACTGGCACACCTACCCAAAGACAGTCCCTTCATGCTCCAGCAATACCCTTTTCTGCGCTAAAATATTTTAGAATGTTGTTGTAAAATTTTCCCCAAGAATAATAGAGATCACAATTCAGGTTCATTTCTACTAAATTTGTCACTCTCTCTTCCTTTTTGAGAATTATGATCCTTAGAGAAATCCAACAGTCTTGGCATTCTTCCCAGGTTGGAGAGCTCTTGGAAAGGTCACCTTCTGGATGAGAAGGTAAGCCTTTATACTAGCTGTAGTATTTTTTTAGTTTTTTTTTTATAAAAGTGATTAACTTTGGGGGAAAAAAAAAGAAAAATAAAAAAAAATGAGGTTCTTTAAAATTAGTATTGGAAAGAATCAGTTTTTTAAAGTAGAAAGATATAATTTGCAAACAAGGAGATACATGTAAAATATGAAGGAGGTCAGATGATAAATTTAATGATCCCTTGTGAAAATAACATTTGTGAATGTATTTATTTTTCCTTGAGGACAAAGCACACTGACTGATTTTAAATGTTGTTATAGCATCATTCTTTTTCTGTACCTCTCATGTTTCTACACATCTGTTTTCTAGATTGTCGGCTTGTTTGTGGCATTCTCCTAGACCATCATGGTTCTTACTGACATCCATATTAAATTGGTTTTCTGGGGGCTTTTTTTTTTTGCTTTTGATGTCAGTGCTTAGAAATAGGATGAGTCAACTCTAATATATTTAAACATTACAAGGAAAACATAAAACTGATGTTTTGATATTTCATGAGCCACCCAAGATATGTTTTCAAATAATGTTCTTTTTGTTATACTGCATGTACCATTGTGTGTGAATTCTCAAAACTGCAGACTATACACACATAAATAAGGCACCTTCAAAGATTTCTCTCCCAGTTTCTTTTCTCCAGTAAATAATTTTTTGTCCCAAATCTTCTGTTCTTTAATATTTTCTGCCTGAACTTGCTTATGAATAACTATGGTGTTAACTCAAAAAAGAGATTTCTGAATTATTTCAAGCCAGTTTTGCATTTTTGGTGTCTTCAACCATTATAAACTGTTTATTTTAGCTTTCTGTACATGTTTTTTCCAAAAGGTGGTTTAGGGTATGTTCCCTCTTGGTTCCATGATGGATTACACTGGATTTGGAGCTGCCTCCTCCTGGAAAGATTTATCCCAGAAAAGAACAGCTATAAATTCCAACCATATATTATCAAGAACTCAAGCAACAAAAATCAGAGGTAGAATTTGCAGCAACCTCCTCCAAGTCTCAGTCTTTGTTACCCTTCAGTCTTACATTACTGTATCAGTCTTGCTGCCATCAAGATTATCAGTCCACAGAACAGCCTTTGTTTATCCCTGCTGATTTTATGGAACTTTTCAATTCTTCTCTAAATCTCTTATTTACCACATCCTAAATTTTCCTTTAGATACTTTTTGGACCACTCTAAGGTATTCAGCAAGCTTCTGCTAAACAGATTGGGACACCCCCTGTTGAGTGCTCACCTATTTTCAGGACAGCTTGGAGACAATTGTTTTCTAAAAGACAAATATGCCAGATTGCTTAATTTTCTCCAAATATCTTGAGATGCAAAGGCTTTTGTGTGTCTGACAGGGTTCTTCTAGACATTAATCATCATTCTAATGAGACTGTCCAACACTTCCCAGCCCACAGACAGCTGTGGCAAATGGCACCAATAGTGCCTAGGCAAATCCCTCCAAACCATTTTAATGCAACAGATATAATTAATTCTATTAGCATGGCTGGATCTACACTTAGAACTAATCAACCTAATTGTCATGCTAAGAGAATTAAACCCATTTGATGAAAAAAAGTGCATCTGGGTTGGTAATTTGGGGAAAAAACATAACCTGTTAGGTAAGAAATACATTGGGGCAGAGTGGAATAAATCTTGTAAAAAACCCCCCAAAATTTAAAACAAACAAATTTTTTTCTGAGTTGTTTTAAATCCTATAGCAAATAATCAAAAGGTATTAAATTTATCCTACTAATGCCATTTAAACTACAAGAAAATATGTTTATTTCAAATATATGAGTCCACAGTTCTTAATTTAAAACAATTCAGAAAGCGGTCAGTATCAAATGAGCAAAGATTCAAATTTCATCTAAAGGCAGTGTCCAGTGAGTAGCCCCTTCAAATGAAACAATACCTGAGGGCTCAGTTCTGAGGTATGTAGCATTCCCTCAAAGCCATCATTAGATTTTGGTACAGCCATATGCAGTGATGAAAGCTGAGCAGGCCGAGAAGACAGGAAAGTGGATTTTTAAGTGAAGAACCTCTTCCTGGGACTGTCCAGGAGATCACTGAGACGTTTAGCACTGTGTTTTGTGCCATCAGACACAGCACATTCACGTAGATCTCGGGAGGAAGTATTTTTATGCTTTCTCACAGACTACACAACAACTGCTGAATAAAAAGGGAGGGACAGCAGACTCAAGCACTGTCTTGCTGATTGTTCAAGCTCTTTACACAGTTTGGGATCAACAATGTCAGTGCATGGGCCTGAGTCAGAGCAAATACCCTACTCAGGTGTCCACTACCAAGACATAACCCAAACAGGATCTTTCCATGCTCTTCCAACATCGGAATTTATACCCATTAATACCCAACTTCTACATGCCAAGCATCAAGGAAACTCATGACCCAGGTTCATGACAGAAACCATGAGAAGCTATTCACATTATCTCTTAATTGAAGCTCTTAACTGACAAAACTGCCCTAAAGATGACAGTATATTGGGTCTAGGTGTAGAACCCAAGCAGACTCAGCGTTGGCCAGTTTGTGCCTCTTGGCTTCAAGGCTAAAGAGTGATTCCTGGCTCTATTTTATTTAGTAAAATAGATGCAGCCATAATTATTTTGCTTCTTTTTCAAAAGTTTGTACATTTGATGCCTTCATCTGTTCAGAACCGCTATTAGAAACCTCACTTTTTACTCATCTTGTATGGAAGAGTGAGTGTAAGGAAAGATACACACCTGATAATCTTACTGCACTAAAATAAGACATTACAAATTCTGGTAAAATATTGCACTTGACAGCTTTGGGTTTCCATAATTATTAAACTTGTATTGTATCAGAATTCCACTATCAGGTTTCTGGCAATCCTGCCCTACCAATTCACCTGCCATATATCATCTGAAAGCTTAGAGACTTTTCAGGAGGATTTCAGGAAAATTAATATCAGGAAACAAACAAAATGACAGCCATGGATAAGGACCACTGCAGAGTCCACAAATCCAAATAAAATGGTCACATAGAAGAATAAAGTATTTTTTTGTAACTGAAAACTGAAAGGCATTCAAAATTTTGAAATGTTTTCTTTTTCATTATAAACCACTAGAAAAGCAATTAAAATATTTTTGATGTAACATTCTTTACCCCTAAATTTTGTATCATTCTTCTTAATTTGCAAAATCAAAATCAAAAAGAAAGTGAAGATGAAAGAAAAGATATAAGAGATAAATGAAGGAAATCAGGCAAATACATTAATAATAAAACCTAAGAACTGCTGCAGGAATTTAATTATCTTTCAAACCTCACAGTTTAGACATGTCCTCTTATTTCCTTCTTCTGACCAATTCACAGCATCAATTTAGACCACAGGCTGGGAAAAAAAAAATAAACAAACAAAAAATCTGCTTGGTAATAGAGCAAAGATTTCAGAAATCCCATCTCTAAATCCAACTCAAGCACATATATCAGACAAGAGAAAGAAGGATTTATTTTGTTATCTGCTCACTAAATAACTGATTATACCACTTTCTTCCTATTGAAAAGTTCTTCATGTTGGAGACACCATCAGTAATACATCAACATATTAAGACTTCACTGACTATGAGGTAAAAATGAGGCTGCTATGAAGGTAAAATGAGGCTGCTAGAAAAAACAAAAAGCTGAAGGAGCAGCCATTAATTTCTTTTGCTATTAATTCCAGTTCTTCATCTCTTTGGGCTAAGACATGCTTAATTACCCTGATGTCAGGAAGCAGCTTGTTTCTCCTTTCCTTTTGCATTTCAAACCTTCTATGTCTGCTACACTTCATTACTTCCTTTAATTAGAATTATAGTTTTTAAAAACCTTGTTTGTGTACCTTTCTGTTAGCTGACTTTAATAGTTTGAGATTTCATAAATTGGAGAGAAAGAGAAAAAACATGTAAGTAATATATATGATATTTATGTCTAATGAAAGGGAAATCAATGTGATCACTTAAATAGGATTTAGTAAGATATGATTTAGATGAAGCAAATTATATGAGTATGCACTACATTCATTTTGAAGTAGCAGTCATCCAAACTCACTTTGCCATAATAGGCAAGTCACATAGAATAAATTAACAAACATCAAATACAGCTCTCCTCACATCAAAACCATTGGCTGAATTAACATCAGGCTACTGCAGGAAGGACAAGAATCATCCAGCTGGCTCTTGAATTATACAAAGACACATTATCACCTCATTATGACTGTGAAGTAATAACTGAGAAGAGCTAATTTCGAGCAACAATACATAAATATTCAAATTTCATTTGTATGTCCCTAAAATAGTGATGAGTAAGAAGTAGGAGACATTGGACTCTAATAAAAATATTTAAAAAGAAGGAAATTTAAATTGATTTCTTGAAATTGTCTTAAAGAACATATCATATGTTCTGTAAAAAAAATTCACCTCCATAGAGCAATGTTTTAGCTAAAATTCTGTTAAGAGAGAGCAGAGAGAAACTACTCATAAACATCTGCTCAAGCAAAACAATCTTTGTTCTAATATTCTTTAGGACTAAATTTATTCACACAATATGAATCATGGTTTTTGATCAGGAGACTCTCTCTCGTAAGAGAAAATGTCAGAAATGTTTGCTCAAGCCTCAGTTTGCATTGATATTTGTGTTTTTAATCTTAACCTTTTCCAAATGTAGTGAAACAGCAGAAAGAATGCAACATAAATTGCCACACAGCATATAAAGCAAATTACTATGTACACATTTATAAAGTGATCTATGCAAGAGGACTACATGAAAAAATGCCAGGCTAAGCTCTACAGGCACAAACCATACCTTGAATCAAGACCATAAACAAATATATCACCAAAGCTTAATCACTCATTATTCGTGACTGCAAAACGTGATTTTGTTTTTTATTTGTCAAGCTAACTGCTGTGAGTCATTTGCTTGCTCTGAGTGGAAGAACATGATCAAGGTATTGATGCTTAACTTAATCCAGTATTTTCTGAAGTCAGTGGAATTATGTCACCAAAGAATGTGGGGAATTGGTCCATGTGACACTTTGTTACAGTTTTACCATAACTTCTAAATTTGTGCCCTCCATTTGTGTAAATTAATTGAATCTTTAGGACTGTGTTTCAGCACAAGGCTATATGTTGTTTTTCTCATAGAAATTCAAACTTATCAAGAGAAAAAAATCAAATTAGCATGAAGGCTAGTAGAGTCTTTCCTTGGTAAAATACACATATAATGATTAAAAATGGAAAAAAGTTTGATTCAAACATCTTAATTGAAAATTAAAATTTGAGTTAATTTTTCATTTCAAGATTTTTTTTCTTCCCCATAGTGCAATAAACATATCTGTTAAAACATTATAACACACAAAAGCTCATCTGTTCATTGATTACACCTTTCTTATGAAGGACAGATAGTTGTACTTATTTGTTTTGGGACAGCTATAGACATAAAATATTCTACTGCAAATGATCTAAATGTCTATTTTTATAATTTTTACCCCACAGTTCCAGCAGTTAGCGATGTGCAAAATTGCCTAAATGTTTTGTATGAAAATATTATCTAAGCATGGGCTTTGCATAATGCAAGACTCCTCTTTCATACAATATTGATATGGGGCATTAAATTTAATAATAATACAGAACATGAATGAGCTTGTTAATTAAATTTACTGTAAAGCTATTTTCTTATATAGACTTACTTAGTTTCAAAATGTGTAAATTCAAGCTCTGTTATTACATGTTTATTGACTCACTTTACTGGATTGAAAACCTCTGAGGCATCCAATGGAAGAGATGAGAATAAAAAAATTAAAACTCTTGCAGTGTGTAGCATTGTACTGAGCTGTTTTATAATGAAAAAAGCACCATAATTTTTCCCAGAACAAAAATTAATATTTATCTATCATAACTTTTATGAGAACAGAACACAACTATTTTTCCTCTGAAACGACCTCTTGAAAATTTTGCGTGTAAATCTGGTATCAAATTTCTCTTGACTTTTGGTCTTTTCCCTCTATGTTATATCTTTCTGACCTTATGAACTCTGTCTGCCATTTGTAACTTCCAAATTTCTGATTTACAAAGGTGTGTCCTACTATGTAAAAGTAATGCAAGAATTTTCCAGGAAATGCTTGTATATTTCTCAAGATCATTCAAAGTCTATTTATGAATTGGATCAATTTCATGTTTTGGAGCTGTTTACTATACGTATAAAGGCACTTGCATTCATTCAAAATATTATGAGTGTATGTGAATCCTAGTATGGAAAACTGTCCAACGGAACAGAAACAATTCTGAAAGAAAATCGGAAATTTTTATTGGATATTTTAATACTTGTACCTACCTGCACATATAATATATTTATATACAACGCTTTCTTTTCTTTTTTTTTCTTTTTTTTTTTTTTTTAAAAAGAAGCTCTTCATTTCAGCTCATTTTTTATTCCATATTAAATATAAATACTGAGTGATTTAATGGTATTTGGAGATGATGTGCATCAACAACTCGCAGTCAAGAAGGCCAGGTGTGCCCTGGGCTGCATCCAAAGCAGTGTGGCCAGCAGGTTGAGGGGGGTGATTCTCCCCCTTTGCTCTCATGAGACCCCATCCAGAGTGCTTCATCCAACTCTGGGGTCCTCAGCATAAGAGAGATATGAACACCTTAGAATGAGTCCAGAGGAGGAGTTATTCAGGGGGCTGGAACACCTCTCCTATAGAGACTGGCGAGACAGTTGAAGTTGTTCACTCTGGAAAAGAAAAGATTCTGGGCAGGCCTCAGAGCAGCTTTCCAGTACCAGAAGAGAGCCTTCAAGAAAGGGACTTTTTACAAAAGAACCTACAGGACAGGGGCAAATGGTTTCAAACTGAAAGAGAGCAGCTTTAGATTATATTTTAGGAAGAAATTCTTTATGGTGACAGTGGTGAGGCACTGGGAGAGGTTGCCCAGAGACACTGGGATACACCATCCCTGGAAGTGTTCCAGTTGGGTGGGGCTCTGAGAAACCTGGTCTAGTGGAAGATGTCCCTCTCCATTGTAACAGGGATGGAGCTAGATGATCTCTAAGGTCCCAAACCTTATGCCCAAACCATTCTATGATTCTATGATTCTAGGTAAACATTGTGATCATCTCCCAAAGAAACACATAAGGCAACTTTTCCCTTCCACTGCCCCACGATGTCTCCTCTTCAGTCTATTTTGCTTGCCTTGACCTTGAAAGGATTTGCTAACAGGAAAGAGGCACAAGTGTCCAGTGCAATTTACACATCACTTTGGGATAATCTAACCTCAATTCCATCAGCTGAAATACAGAGGTAACAGTTTATACCAAGTTTCATATATAATGTGAGCTTCATTAATGCCTTAAAGTTACTTTGAGTTCCATAGCTGGTGAATTATAAAATGAAGCAAGTATAAATTTGTGACAGTAATTTTTGGAATAATAGTCCCTCAAATCCCATGCAAGCGCTCAATTGATGTTTTAAATCAAAAAGAAATACATAGGTAGATGTATTTTCCTCAGTTTGAATTTCCTCCCACATGTTCTTTCTTTTTAAAAGCACACTAGTTTGTTTTTTAAACTCTATTATGTGGAAGACATACTGAAATTTTTGAGGGCAATTGTATTATAGTGCAGTTCTTTTGCATATATTTCATGGCTCATGTTTGTAAAAAAAGGCAATATAAATCAAAATAACCTTTGAAATATTCATGTATAATCTTAGCTAATTAAGTTTTTTCTTTCTCATGTTTACATTTAAGGACAAGACACACATTTGAGAGACAGTATTTTTGGCTAAACTAATTTTAATTCTTTGGAAAGTTTGTCTTGGAATTATGAACAAACTTCTAATGAATTAAAAAATTGGCTTATTATTTTGCATACAAGTAGCAATGGAAATTATATATACAATGAATTTCAAACACTGCATGTCCATAAATGAATTTTAAAGTCGTCCAGAAATTTTCCTGATGTAGATAAATATCAAGTAAACCAGTAAAGAGCAACAGAACAGGTAAAGCAGATAAATTTTCCCAGCTGGCAGCATATGGATACCTAAGTATTGCTACATGATGTGAGAAATAAGCACCTAGAGGAGTGAGGCTATTTTTATAAAAACAACAACAGCAACAAAAAAACAAACACAAAAAACCAAAGCAAACAAGCATAAAGCTGCTAACACAAGGAAGGGGAAAAAAACCAACACAACCAAAAACTCAAAAAAAACCCAAAACAAACAAACAAAAAACAACCAGAAAACATAAACAAAATAAAGCTACAGCATAACTGCTAAATGTCACCATATAAAAAAGAAAGTTAAGTCAAATCCTCCCCCAGGACACACCATGGGAGCACTGATCCAATAAGCATTTTTTCTTCTCTTATAAATGTGTTTTCCTGTTTCCAAAGGGTATTTATATGATTTTGATGGCTATTCACAAGGACCCCAGTGTTGTTTTTTGCACTATGCACCAAGAAGAGGCTCTTGGTGCACTGGTGTGAGCAGAGTTCTTGCACTGGACTCACAATGCATGTATACAGTGCCATAAGCACTCCCACTTTCCTGAGTTCTCCATTTATACAGACCCCAAAGGCAAAAAAGAGTCCTAATGGGAAATGCTTTTGCTTTTTCATGCATAGCTGCAACACAGAAATTTCACAGCTACTAATCAAAACCTACAGTTTGTTAGGGGGGCTTAGGTTTGGCCAAATGCAGATGAATTTCCATTAAGTCTGCACTCTGCACAAGCCATATAATTCTAGAGGTTTTTTTTGCCTAATTTCAATTCCTGCTCCAAAGAGTAGTCTTTTCAACTAGACCAAAACCAACCAACCAACCAAACCAAAAAAACCCAATGAGAAACACCCCCCAAAAAACCCCCCAAAACCTCAAACCAACCAACTAATCAAACAAAACCCAAAAAACTGCACACACAAAAAACCTCCAAACCAGCAACCCCAAAAAACCCAAAACAAAACAACAACAAAACAGTAACAAAAAAAACCCAAGCAGCTGAAATTTTAAAATGGAGATACACTTTTTCCACTTACCTCTTGAAGAATATTGGTTGAAATTACTGTCATCAGCACTACTTTATGATAATTACCAATTCATGCAGAGACAGTCTCCTGGAATAGAATATTTCAGTACAAATGGCTCAATTTTAGAAAAGACCTATCCCACTGAAAATAGGATCTTTCTCAAATAATGAAGAAGACTTATGACTAGCAGTGCTAGCTGCCCTGCCAATAACATGATCAAGAGTATTACAACTAAAAGAAGTCTAGAAAAGCAGATTTGTTTTACTGAGGTAACTTACATAAACTCACAATTCTGTTGCTGTATTTCAATGGTGCGTTGTAATGTTCCTCAGAACTTCTTGTAGTGGCTTCCTCCAACCAAATGGGTTCAAGAAATACTTTGGTTTTAAATAGCTTTAAAGTAAAGCAGTTACTCTTTTGAGGAAGATGTTGGAACCAGGAAGAACAGATCAAAAAATTAGTCTACTGCTTTAATTTGAAGTAATTCCATGTCTGTTCAGGTTTACTGCCTGCTATTGGACACTTGACACAACTCAGACAATGTACTCTTTCCAACCAGGCATTTTGTAGGAGAAGTTCTAATAATACCGTGATCTTCATAACGAAATACATTATTTTCACTATAAAAAGTAAGATTTGAAATTTGGATATCAAGAACATGAGACAAAAACTTTCTTCCAAAACATAAACACTTCAACAGATTTTTTTTACATTTTATTACACTTCCACATATTGAAATGCTATCAGAAGGCATGAGGGATGAAGATTGACACTTGGATTCCCTGGTCTGCTTTGCTACCAGGCCTCTTGTGCCAGCTCTGAGCCCAATCTAGAGCAAAAAATTATTTTAGAAAATTAGGAAATCAGTCTTTTGTCACAGTAGTGGAGCAGTAGTAAACAATATAAAGAACATAAGAGACATAACCCCAGGATTTAATAAAAGACTCTTTTGCACTCTTCAGTGTACTATGGTGGAATGTGGTCAGTCTTTCAGCAACTCATGACCAGGGAAGTGGAGGTTATTTGCTAATTTTAATTATTCAGTGCGTCACAGGGAAATGCAGTTATTAACTTCCCTCATCTCTCCCTGTGGCATACTCAGATCACTCTCTTTGCCTCTGTCATTTTATACAACCATGTCCCAGTGGTGCTTATCTCGACTTCTATGTAAAGTGGCAGCTGACTGAGAAGCCGAGACTCCTCATGTGTTTTTTCCTCCACTGGCAGCCCTACATAATTTTGGCTGAAATTGGTGGAAAAACTCCTATTTCCTTCAACATGATCGGGTTCATCCTGGTTGAAAGATCAAAACTTATTTCAGAGCATAGAGGAGCTGAAGAGATGGTGGCAGATGGAGGGGATGAGCCTGCCTAATCCCAGTTTGGTGTATTTATCAGGAATACTGCATAATGTAAGTGTTTCAGCATAATTTAAAGAGGAATTAACATGAAAAACATGAAGGAAACTTGCTGTTGCTGTTATTTTTCATGCTAGTGGACATCTTGCTATCTATGAAACATCTGTGTATGATTTTTGCCCCAAAATGTTAACTTATTTATGAGGAAGCACATTTCATAAAATTTCTCAGTAGTGAATGCAAAATTAGAGCTGGGCTTCTTTTACTGTACAGCAAATTTCTTGAGTGTCTGGAGCTAGCTATAAAAATGATGCAGGTATAAATCTCACAGGCTGAGTTCAGGCAGGACTTCTTAAATGCTTGTGAGCTGTGAGGAAGGATCATCTTTCAAGATGCATTGTCCTGTTTCTCTCTGCTGTCCTATTTTAGTAGCCATCCTAGTCCTGGGGAACAGGAAAAAAAAATCCATGAAGTTGTGGCAGTTCAATGGATAAAAAAGAATGGTTTCAGCAGAATGTAAAAGGTCTTTTATTTTTTGTCTAGGAAGAGTCTTTCCTTCCTGTATCTGACTGGAGAAGTCTCCTGCAGCACAAGTCTCTGGTGTGGTGAGTGCTGTACACCTTAGAGGTGTCCAAAGGAGCTTCCCACAGAAAAAGGGCTGTCCAAAGAATTCAGATGAGAGCAAGGTGTCTTCTGGAGCACCTCCTGAGCAGGCAAAGTGTGTGGGGAGATCCCACTGATGCAGAACACATGGATTGCAGCTGACCAAGCTGGCACAGGCAGCTTCTGAGGCTGCTCACTGCTAGAGATGGGCATGCAAGAATGATGGGCAGCGGCGTGGGCTTGGGGCTCTCACAGCTCCTGAGACATTTTTGAAATTTGATTCAAGTCGTTCTAATCTAGTACAGTGTCTTGATATCTGTGCTGTTTTTAAGAACAGAGATGAGTCTGATACAGGCCATGCCCCGTGTTTAAGTGTGGCCAAGGCCACTGGTGATTTCAGAAAAGCCAAGATGAGAACAGCATGTAGGAAGAGTGGTTACATGCTCTTTCCTCAGGTCATACAGTGTCTCAGGCCCTCCTTGGGAGACCACTGCAGCTGGACTCACACAGATAAGCTTACACTCATTTTAAAGATATTTTTGTGGAGTCCGTGTGCTCATAAAAACAGTATTTAAAACTAATAGTTCCTAGGCTGTGTCTGAAGTATTGAGCATAGAATTAGCATAACCAGGCATTCAGCCAATATGAAAATACATAAAAATTTCCATTGTGCCATTTTCCAGCTGAAGATTAGCAAGATTAGTAGCAAAATTTGCACTTCTCACTGCTGTTTACTGATGCCTGTGACTGTTGGGCAATGCAGTTACACATCTGCTGAAGAAATGGAAACATTCAATTGCTATCAGCTTTGTCAGCTATGCCATGTGGGCTATATTTACCCCACTGGCTTATACTCAGCTTGTCATTATTGTAAAGCATTTTGCACAGAGCATGATATAATTGTCACTCACACTAGCTGGATTTTAAAGGTAATAAGGAAAACAACCTTATATTAATAAATCATAATCAGATACATTTTTTCTATTTATAAAATTCTGCTTTTTTTTCAATAATAGTATTTTGTAAGCACATAAAGAAACTGATGATTCTCACTTCAAGCAGAGGAAATGGAGAGATTTCCAGCACCATAATGCTCCTGAGTGCATTATGAGATGGAGACTATTTGTGCCTGCAATTGGTTGCTCAGGCATTAGCCCAAAGGAAGTGACATTTCATTGGTGTGCATGCTAAACACAACAGGCATTATTCACGCTTCTTCAAAGGAATAAACATAAAACTGGCTTCTGGAAAAAAAAGTATCTTTGAGATGACTTGTGAATTTTGTTAGTAGCTTGTGGTATAGACACTTCTCATCACTCGGATAATCAGTTTTGACAGGGCTTTCTTAATTAGGGAAAAAGATATAAACATGCAATTTAGTGAATGATGGGAATTTAGTTAATAAACTTGGAAAAAAAACCTGACTAGTTTGTTTAAGATATACAATGTCAGAAAAGAAGCTCACAGGAAGCTTGTGAAATATTATGTCTAAGAGACAGAAATAAATCACTTAAATGTATATTGCATTGCAGCAAAACACATACTTAAAGTAATACATTATTTAGCGATTTTTAAGACTACATTTCTGAAAGAATAAATACAAGGAATTATTTGGGGGTTTTTTTTGTTTCTTTTGGATTGGAAGGTCTTGCATTTGGAACATGCAAACATGGCTTGTAGCAACATGCAGAAAAAAATTACAGGTAAAATGAATTTAACAACCCCCATCTCAATCATAAAAATTCAAAGGTAAAATCCACTAAAAATTACACAGAAATTTATTAGAAATATATGTATTTGGTAAGAGTGTGTTGTTTTGTGGGGTTTTTTACTGAAGAAAGAAAGAAAGAGAAGAATTTTATACTTTAAGAGAGCAGTCCAGGACTTGCTTCATTTCTCCCAGACACCCTGAAAGTGTTTTGGTTTTATAAAGAAACACTTGGCATGTGAATCAATTAACTGTGCAATGTGTCTTGTGCCTCTTGAATGCCCTGGTACATCTCAGCTGCTCTGCATCATATAGCAGTCTTTAACTCCCTGTTGCAGATTTCTCCCCTCCTCTGCAAGGATAGATCTGATACCCAGGTCTGACACAACAGCCTGGGTTGCAAAAGAGCTGTGACAAGCATAGAACCATTGAGATGGAGTATGCACAGCTCTAGCAGACAGATGCACTCATCTACTGAGCACTGATAGGAAATAAACAAGGTGAAAAATAGAAAGCCCAAAATTCTATTTACCTGAATATAGTCTTGGCAATACCAATAAGAGAACCCATAAGGAAAATCATCTCAGCCTATAAACTGTAATGGATTTTGTGATGACAGGAACCAAATCTGCTGTTTTAAGATAAAAACATGAACTTGGAAAATGCAGCAGGGGAACAGAGTTTACAGTCCTCTGGAGTGTACACATAAAGGTCTGGTTCATTACTCAAAAACCATGCACATCCTTCACAACAGCTTATTTATTTATGAAAATATGCACTGTGCAATGAATCCAAAGAGGCTTTCCTAAATACCACTCTTCACAGATTTCACTTGGGTAAAGCCAGTGTCAAACATGGGATATTTTGTTCATTTAACCTTTATAGCAGAAAGGGCATTGTCCCTGATTTACATGTAATAGCAGAAACAGTCAGAATTTGACAGGAAATTCTAAGACCATCTGTAACATGTAGCCTACACATGTGACTAATATGAAAGACAAGTTTAAAAAGCTTTGGAATAATTCTGCAATCTTGTTAAATCAGTACAATTGCCACATATGCAGTGTAGTCATCCTGTGTCTTGAGATCTCAGCTGGTTGGTGCAGACCCTACAGAGCCCTTAGTGAACAGTCTTGAGAGAATTAACTGCCAGGTGTGAGCAATAATTTGAAGTTTTGCTACTTGGGGTTCACCTAAACTGAAAATTTATGAGAAAGATATTAAAGGTAGAGAAAGAAAAATGGAAAATTATTAATATAGCAGCTTTTAGATAGCTAAACAGATGCAATTATTTCTATAAAAGACCATAACTACAGATCAGAAAACATATTGCGAGACAGATAATTACCATCCAGAATAGAACAGCTATTTCAAAATTAGGAATTTTATGTCAGATATAGTTGTCAGGATTTCTAACAAAATAAAGCTGCTTTGGGAACTGTTAGCATCAGTTAAAAAAAAAACACATCAAAAGAAAGCCCTCATAGGTAGGTTAAGAGCCTTATTAAGCCCAGATCTGTTAGAAAACACATTACATTTTATTTATCCTATTTAAAATTCCAAGTGCTTTTGTATTCCATTAACTGCCAACATTATTATAAATTTGCCTGAATATGCTAGTCAGTAGACAAACTTTCTTAAGGCGGAAAAGACATGTTTAGGCTTTTTTCTATTGATATTCTCATTAATTGAAAATAATGGTCTTACAACCTAATTATTTGGAGCAACTTTATGTTTTTCTACGCTTTCTTATCTGGAAAATCCTTTATGTGGTCGCTTTCTGTGGATTCCACTGGAGTTTTGTATTTGATGATAAGAAAAGCACGTTCTGCCAAATGTATTTGGTGTGGATGTCACCATTTCTGTTGCTGAAGGATTTCTATTTTGTTGTACTCTAACTTAGCTGAGAATCCCTTCTGCCTTTGCACACCCTCTGTAAGCTAAGTAAGGCTAAGAGATCTAGATACCTCACTGAGATTAAAGTATACAGGATCATCCTGGACACACCAGCACTTCACTGACCACTCCTACCTCCATTTCTTGTGTATTCAGCTGTTTGTGGATCTCCATCTTCATGTGCTTTGTTCCTAGGCATTTCAATAGAACTGTCCTTTCCTGTGTCCTGACTTCATTTTAGTTTCAAGTACTGCTCCACTTTCAGCATGCATTTATGAGTTTGTAATTACCAACAGGATCCAAACCCCTCACTGCCCTTTCCACAAGCTCTCATTTTGCCTTAAGCAAGCCCAGAGACTTCTTTCTTGTTCAAATCTAGTTTCTTCATAAAGGATAGCTGCCTTCTCTTCCCCTTCATTTTCAGTTGCACAGGTAAATATTGGATTAGTAATCTCATTAAATAAACAGGCAAAAATTCCCAACAAATGTTTGTGACTTTGGTATCTTTTTAGCATTTCTTTTTTAAATATCTCTTAGTATCTTCTTTTTAAAGTATTTTTTAAAGTATTTCCACAGTTGTGGAAACCTAAAAATTATAGGAAATTTGAATCCTCACCCCCTTTCAACATTATTTTTCCCTTCCACTGAAAGAAGGCAATCTGTTCTATGGGTTTTCTGGTGCACTTTGGTGGAGTGCTAGTGGAAGCAAATACAGAGAAATGATGTTTGGAGTTTTCAGAGCAGGAACACCTCTTTGCAAATTCTAATAGGACATAGGGGTGAAAAGGATTTCTTCACCAAAGATTATCGTGTAGCTAAATAGAGCAGATGAAGTAGAGGAGTTGATATCACCAGTTCCATTCTCAGAAAATTTGGAAGAGATCTTGTGTAATTGTTTCTGAGACCACAACGTTGAAAACATATGACGAACCATGTTAAATACCCATTACTACTCACTCAGCATCGTATATCAGATTAGTAAAAAACAACTTCATTTATGTGCTCATTGTGTCCCTCACTCAGAAATCCATCTGTGTCTACTGTAAAAAAGAGAGACCTTAACACCAGCCCCAGAGCAGTTTCTGCATTTCAGAGAACCAGCAGAGAAGCACAGCTGAGTACCTCATCAAGATAAGTATGAGCATATTTCATGGAGCACAATTCAGTGGGTAACCTGATCCCACAGTACTCAGGAAACTTGAGCACACAGTAAATAATAAAAAGGTTAGAAGCTGTCTATTTCAATGTTACTTAAGAAAATAAACTGAGCATTTCATGAAAAAGCAAAGCTAAACCAGAAAAACTTCTAATCAATTTATTCCACAAATGCTGTGGCAGCATATTAATTATATAAATGTTCATCTAGTGACATTTTAATCTGCCAAAATAAATCTGTTTGATCAACCTTGAATAAATAACCCAATGGAGGGTTTATGTTGGTTTCATTTTTGTTTTTTAATAGTTCCTTCCTGATCCTAAACTGTGTTATCAAAATGACTTTGAGTGCCTAATCAGACACATCAGTCAAGCACCTTCAAGCACTGTGCCACCCCAAGTATGGATACCCCTCACTCAACAACCAGCTGCAGTCAATTGCAAGTCCTTCAAAAGAAAAGATGCATGTGTAGAGGAAGAGGAGAATTTCCAAGTCAAATTATGGTCCTGACTCTTACGGCTGATCAGATGAAGCCCTGAAGAATGAGATCTGATTATAATCACAGTCCTAATGTAAAGCTGAAGTGTTATGAGGGCATGCTAAGGGCAATGAAATCTATCCTTCTCTATTTGGGCTTAACAGATGAAAAAAGAACCAGAATGACTCAGTCTCCATGTCTTTTTTTGGATGCAGGCAGAAGAATATCTCCCCAAAGTGAGGTTAAGGAAAAACTGAATGAAATGTGGGCTTGTTTTATTTAAAGTGCTGGTTTTTGAATATGGAAAAAGAAATAGGGATTTAACATTAATTACATGAACACTTTTGCCTTTTACCCTCTCTTTTATCTGGGAATGTGGACAGTAACTGAGAGAGTGAAAGGAAGAGGTATATTCAGAAAATTTCTATGTACTTGAATTTGAAACACTTGATGTTTATTAACAGGCTTGTCCATTTAATTCTGGTTTTTATTGTTGCATTAACACTGCATATTTGAGTTACTACTTCTCTGTGGCTCTGCCTCTGACTTACTCTGCTTTTACTTTTATTGAGATGCATCTCTCCCACTGGCACAGGAAAAAGGAAGATTTTCTTTGAGGTAATTATTAATTAGGCAATTATTATTTATGTTAGTCCAGCAAACTAGAGACATTAGGTCTAGACCAGCAACAGAAATTGTTAGCATTAAATTGGACACAACATATAAATTAGCCCTGCTCCAGAAAGTTTGCAGTCCAGTCACAAGACATGAAACAGGCAGCAGCAGCTGAGTAACTGAAGCAGTTATTGCTCATGCAGTCCTGTGTATAGAGAGCGCTGCTTATCTGTTGTCAACAGTTTTGTAGGTATCCTGGCAGAAGGCATTTTTCATGTGCTTCAAGGCTATTTGCCATTGGAGCTAATGAGTGTCCAGAAGAACATAATGGAGGACAGATTTAAACAGAATGTGTTTTCCTTTTTTTCCCCCTTAAATGTATTTTTCAATAAAATGTTGGGGTTTTTTTTATCCCTCTCCTTTGAACAATATTTGTGCCAGTATTTATAATAATGGGAGATTATATAATTTTTGAAAACACTGACCAGAGGTATATATGTTCTTCCTACTATTCATCTCACCAATGACATAATCTATTTTTTTGTCATTTTTGCCAGTCTGTTGTTCAGAATGTGCCAGTAGGATTTTAGTGCCAGCTAATAGCCATATTTTGAAATTATTTATCAAGGAAAATTACTCTTAAATACAATGAGGCATAACAGCAGTCAATCAGCCTTCTACAGAGCTAAACTTATATTAAAACTATTAGGAACTGAGAGGAGCTATTAGGAACCTAATAGCCTTTGCATTCTGCTATGTGTCTTCAGTTGAGGGATAACTGAGGACAGTCACAAATTTATAAATGTACAAGTAGTATTAAGCCAACAGTTGTGTCTGAACAGCACTATCTTCCTTCAAGAAATGTCTTAATGCAGCCTGGATATCCTAGCATGTTATTAGAAGAATGATCAATTCCTGTAAGCTGTCTGAATCCTTGAGCATTCATGACTTGGTTGTTTAGGCTTCAAAAACACACCTTAAGGGAAACTCTCTCAAAAGGAGTTAAAAACATGAAATAAAGACATAGAATTTACTTTACTCTGCTAGTAGCTTAGTTTTAAAAGTTTTCCTATTACTTGTAACTTCTTGAAAATAATAAAATAATTCTACTGCCAAGCCCAGGTAGGATCTATGATTACAGTGTATTCCCGAAATCATGACACCCATTTAAAAACAGGTGTTCTGAGAAAAATCAATGCGTTTATTTGATCATTTGAGTTTTATCAACACATGCAGAGAGGTCATATTTCCTATATTTATTTTTGAAACCAAATTGAAACAAAGGATCCATCTAGGTTTTACTGCACAAATTACTAGCAGGTACTAATAGTTAGACTGACTTTTCCTTCAGTAATGAGGCCATTGACTTGGAGTTAAAAAGATACTTATGCAGAAGTTCTAGGCATCCTCTAGCAAAGCTTAACTCACAGAAAGCTGTCATTTGGGTAGGAGCAATCAGTAACTCACTTTGGATAAATAATCCTATTCAGAAAGTTTCTTTTCACTGCTGTGCTCAGGGACATCAGGCAATACATCTGTGGTCTCCTACAAAAGCCCTAGAAAATGCTGATAATGGGGTTGCCATAAGAACTGGTGAATCACTGACAGAGCGAAGATGTTTCTCATTTGTGTCCCACTCCCAGTGCCAAGGAAATCTAATAGAGAAGTGGACATAAAAAAGCTGTACATTCATTTTCACTAAACCACTGGATTTTTATTCAAAATTTTCATTTGGAAAGTTTCACCATGATGTTGCAATGTGGATCTGACTGTAGCTTTGGCCTGTCTATGCTGCTTTAGGGAAGGTGCAGAGTGGGTTCTGCTGCCCTCTTTATCTGTGTCTGCTCTTTCGACTGAAGAGTTTTGTAAGTAATTTCTTAGTTCCTCTACTATCAGAAAAGAAGCAGTTTTCTATCTCAAGCTTTAAAACTTTTATGCATAGTCATGTCATGGTCTTTGTCTATCTTTGGTGTGCTGCTTGAAGAAGTGCCGTTGGTCTAGTACACTAATTTTTAGAACTATTTTCTTAAGAAACAGGACCATGAAGGCTAGTAGAGAGTGCTGTGTGCTCATGATGCTTCTGTCACTAAATCTTTTTTAACAGACACCTCATAGATTAGTTTTCAAATTTACTAGGCCACTGTACTTTCAAATAAGATTCTTGGCTGGGAAAAACTTGAGAAAGTCCTTTTCCTTTGCATTGTGTGTTTAAAACTGAAAGTTTTCTGGAGCATAAAAAGATTGTTCAGCCAAATAATTTATAAAGTATAGGATCACTATCGGTGTAGCACACTTGTTGAGAAGAGTTTCCTTTCAGAACTGTGAAGTACAAAGAATGTGGGTTATTCCTTCCTGATTTATTTCTCAAATCTTCAAATGCAGAGATTTTCTACATTGTAACATTAATTTAATAGATATTGTTTCTACTTGGAAGAAGTAAGAACAAAGTATATCCAGTTATGAAATAGATTCAGATGATTTTACCAATATCTGTCAAATTTGAGCATAAATTATATTTGGGGACCAATAAAAAGAATGGTGCATTGGTTCACTGACGTTGCAGAAAGTACAATGTCATTAAGCTGGCTTTTCACTGAGTAACTGAGTACTGTATCAGATATTCTGTATCACATTAAAATATTACATACATTATTAATATTGAAAAATAATTAATTTCACAATGTAAGATGTCAAATGACAAACCTCTGTACAATGCTTAGTTTAAGCCTTTGTGCACACCTCAGATAAGCAGCTCAGTATCAACAGGTTGATAAGCTGACTTCCCACAGGCATGTGGCAGAGCACACCTGCACATGAGCTATCTCATCAGGGGGAAAGCTGTTACTTGTGATATCCTCACCTAATGGTAGCACAGAATTATTTAGAAAATGAAACATCTTTTCTGGAAGACGAAGTTTCATCTCAGGATGAAGTGCTTCAATTCTACCCTAGACTGTATAGGTTGTATAGCTCTACAGCTATTACACATTTGCAGATTTTGGGACCAGAATAAGTTTTAGCAATTCTTCAAAAGCCCATGCCTGTGATCCTCTAAGAATTTGCTATTTTATACTTAGATGTTTACAGTGGAATTGTTTATAGTTTGAAAAATAGTGATGGAGAGGAAAAGACAATAAGAACAAGAGAAGAATTGAGTTGCTGTAGTAAATAAGGCATGAGAACACAAGCTGATGACAGGATAAAGCAGAACAATGAAAGGCGGTTTTGTCACTCATAGCCTGAAGTCCTGAATATGCAAACTTGAGCATGGTGGAGCCTAATTTATAATTCTGATAATTTATTTTATTAAATATAACCATATCAGATGTTGCTGCTTTAGAGTCAATATTATGATAAAGTGAGAAGTATCCATTTTCCAGGATATAATCAACTAAGTTTAAAAAAGATACGGAACCATTTCAAGCTTGCCTCCTAATATCTTTGAAGTCATAGAAATGCGCTATTCTTCCATCTTATTTTTAAAGAGAAGAAGAAAAAAAAGCAAACAAAACCGCCCAAACAATTATTAATTTAAATATTGATTTCTTATTACATTTTGAGTATGTTTTCATGTGTCAGAGCACATTCAACGCATCAGTAAAATCTGTTAGTGTGCAAAATAGTTCTTGGATTCTTAATTTGAGAGAAAGATGAGGAAAATACTTTTTAAGAAAAATCCTTTAAAGAAAAGGTCTAGAAGAGGAGATAATCCTTCTTCCACTGATTATGTTTCTGTATTTCCAGGAAAGCTGACAATCATGAGGGTTGAAAATTTGCCTGAATATTTCCCTCCAAGTGTGACTATGCTGTTAGTCATATTACTAAATGTGAAAATTACAAAAAAATTGAATTACAAAGTTGCAACAATTTTATCTCCAGATCTCAAATACAGAATTTAATTTATCTAACCACATAATCACAGTTCCTTTTTAGTTAACATTAAGTTGCTGCCAGTAAAATAATAGTCATGAACATCATCTCATGAAGACTTCAGAGGTGACCTCCTAGTAAATATTTTTCATCTTAGAAAGTATACTGACAGAATAGCCTCTTGTATCAAAGTTATGACTGCTGCTATTCAGATTATGAAGTTAACATACCAGAAGCATACTATCCATTACTCAGAAATGGCAATATTTTTTCATGGTGCTAAGAAATTAATTCAGTTACTTCTCTTTGTACTACTGTAGGTTTTACACGTTGGTGCATACGGACATCTCACTGCTCATTAAACTTCTTTTGTGTCAGTCTTGAATGTGAAGCCCACAGATCTGGCTTTCTTGGAATGTGAAGAGCCCTAAAAAGTTCTGGGATTTTTGTGGGTTTCCTTTTTTTTGTTGTTGGTTGTTTGGTTTCTGTTTGTTTGTTTTTGTTTGTTTGTTTTGTTTGTTTAGTGATTTTTGAAAATTTTAGTATAGACAGCAGATGTTCTCCTGTGACAAATAATTGATGTTTAAGTGATAACAGAGTGCCTGAGAGTAGGAAAAGAATCATTTAGCAAAATATAGCTGTGACAGCAACCAGCACATTATTTATCAACATCTAGTCAAATCAGGCATTTAATTTTGAGCAACTTCAACAGTATAATATAGTCTTCTATGATTTTCTACTACCACTCAGGTGACTACAGTTATAAACTCCACAAACATCATAAATGCTGCTGTACTTCCTTGACAAACTATTGCACTTTCTTGAAAATGGGTTGAGATTGTTGTTGAAATGTCTTTTTCACTTCAGAATAACTGCTACATCCAATAAAATAAGGTGTTTTCAGTTTCTTCTAGACAAGTTTTGCTCAAATATCATGTGCTGAATAGACAAGCAATTAATCATACTTTCTGTTATTACAAACACATGTGTGCAAAACCAATTTAAAAATTACATTTAGTCCTTTATACTCTATCTTTAAATATGTGTTTTATAACTTCAAAACAAAACAGGAAGGCAGCCATTGGAAGTGTAGGCTCTTAATCTACAAGATACTCAAAAACACATATATCTGCCACCCATTCAGGAAAACATTTATAGATGAACCCTCCAACTTGAAATTAGCTCATCTTAGCCAGAAGAGGGTATGCACTATTAGAGTGTGCATCATAATATGCTGTTTCCTCTTACAAAAGATTCTTGTAATTAAATCAGTAATAGATAAAATAGAATAAAAATGCAAGTCCAAAGTTTATAAAAAAATTAAAGCCAAAGATGAATTTTGGCATCTATGTGAGAGGAGAAATGGGAACACTATGCAGATTCACAACAGCATACAGATTCTAAAAAAAAAGTAGACAGCTGTTTCAGATCTGGTCCATGTTCTCTAATATAGAAATTAAAGTCTGCAATTACTCTGCTCTTCAGTACAGCAGAGTCAGTAAAGGTTAATACATGTAGACTTTACAGATACATAAGCTCAGTAAAACCCTACTAAAATGTTGAATATTCAGTACAGCAATTTGGCTCTCTGCATTTTCCTTTGGATTTATGTGTACCTAATCTAGTCTCAACCAGTGAAATAAATGAAGGGTTTGCCTATTAAACAAAAATAACCTCTAGTGACTTAAAAGCTTTTATCTTTTCAGTAATTTTCTTTTTTTCCCTTCAGTTAATGTCAAATTTCATAATCTGAAAGATAACCCTGTCAACCATCTTAGCCAATTTAAAAAAGCGATAAGACAGAAGGAAAATAAATATATGAATGTATGAGAAAACATACTGCATCTTACTAAGAAATAAAAAAATCAATCAGTGGGAAGTTAATGTTAATTTTATATTTTTATTAAATGTTTAGTTTTAGATTATTAAATCATTAACTTAGAATAGAATAATTCAAATAAATTAGATTGTGAAACCAAAATGTGAATTAGTCTCTGTTTATTTTTAATTTTAAAAGAATGGAGGAAGAGTGAATTTTCTTTCCATCTAATATATCCATTAGAATTCCTTTCAGCAGATTTTATTAAATTATTTTTGAAAAATATTGTAAATACAGGCAAATGCTAAACTACTTAGTCTAAAATGTGATGCAATGGTCCTGCACCCATAGAAGAAGTACAAAACATCTGGAATTAAAAGGGTAAGTTCACATGAGTAGCTCTGGCTAATTTAATTTCAATTATAAAGAAATACTTAGTACTGTTGTGTGAAAATGAAAATAGAAAGTTGAAGCAATGTAAAAATCATGTTATGACAGATTGAGAAAGGGTAATCAGGCTAGCTGAAAGAAATTCTTCAAATTTTAAAGTAGAAACAAAATAACCAATTGAAAAAAAAACTATTTCTTTCGACAGATAGAAAAGGAAATTTTGTAAGTATATTTAGCTGAGCTTTTGAAAGTCTAATGCTGATGGATAATATTGGTAATTTCATTCTTATGAAACAAAGGAATACTTACTGGAAAGCTGATCAACTAAGTACATACTTAATTTGCAAACATTTGGACCTATTTGAACTGCCAAGACTTCAGTGCAAGGAGTTCAGTTTTGTTTATTAGCTCCAAAGCTGAAATGGCAGCACACAATTTCATTTTAAAAGAGATTTTATCTGATGATGAGAAAAAGCTCTGGTATGGAAAGAAACCAGTTTGTACAGTTGTTGAAATGAAGATTAAACAGTCCACAAATAAGCAGCTTAAAAAATCCTTGCTATTGAGAAAGGGGATTTTCATGTTCAGTTCTAGTATCAAATTAAATTTACTTTCATAAAGCTTATAAAAAGTTTTCCAGCCACTGCTGGCATTTCTACTGAAAGTGGCATGCTACAAGCAATTAATGTTGCAATCTATATTTGAAAAGGGACCTTGACAAACAAATTGCTCTTTAAAACTTTTAATTGATTTTTAGTACTTAAGTAACAAGCTGAGTGCAAATCACCGAAAGAGTATTTTCCAGTCATGTAAATAGCTGTGTGATTCATTCTGCAAATAAAACTGTGGTAAATGGGAAACTAACCTTCATAATTTTCTATTCAAGTAATTAAGCAATTCTATGCAGTTAAATATAACAAACACTCGGTAAAAGTTTTATGGACAGTCAACAGCAGCATAAAGTAATTTCCAGAAATCTGCAATTTTTTAAATTCTCTTAAACCTCTAAAGATAACACAGCTGTAAATAATGAAAATATATTGTTCTTATAATATTCAATATTATGAAAAAATACAGAAAAAATATAGTAGGATTTCAAAGCCTTTTTGATGACCACTAAATTCAATAGAAACATTCCATGTGATTTGAATAAGTTTGGATCAATCCATGGGATTGTTTTCTCTTCCCTTTTATCTATGTTTGCTATGTCATAACTCCAATGGAACTACACCTACATCTTATTGTTTGCCTCAATGTGGTACAGCAAGCCTGCAGTGCAGATAGACAGTTCCAAATGCTTTCAGGACATTATGTCAAACCATGGACCTGATTTTAGAGATGTCCACCTGCTTGTGTAACTTTATGAGTAAAGCTCTCTTCTAGGTAATATGGCTGCTTAGGAAGAGTTCTCTTCACTGTGAGGAACTCATAAGAGGACTGGGTGAGCAATGTTCAGTTTACAATTTGTTGTATTCAAAATCCGAGGGGACACACTGTGAGCATTCTGCTGTAGGTGATAACCCTGGTTTGTGCAGGAGGTTGGATTAGATAACCTTCAGAGGTCTTTTCCCACTACAGTTATTTTTCATATCTAAGTTTATCACCAGAGGTTTCTAAGTGTGCTATGATTAGTAACCAAAATAAGTACAGTAAAGTTTAAAGAAAGATTTGCTTGGACATTAAGGAGAGTTCTTTGTCCTTATGCAATAAGGGACCTTATTCCAAAAGTGTTTCAGGGCTTGCAGTTAAAATAATGAATGGATTTAATCAATTTAAAGTATATTTAGCATATTGGAGCATTCAAAGCTTTAAACATTTTTAGAGATCTTGACAATTTTTGAAGAAACTTCTGAATATCATATATTACAGCATCCCTGAGTCTGTCAGCTTTGCCTTGATTTAAGGATTATGTATGTAAAACGCACTTCTGTATGCAATAGTTCTCTTAGCAACTAAAATTACAGTCACCATTAGTCTTCAAGCTCTGCATCAGGTACTAAACAAGAAAAAAATCAGATTAAAAGTTGAAAAAAAAATATATTTTGCTTTTTTAGTCAAAGTATTCTTGAGGAATGTCTCTATCTTTTCATATATGACCTATCATAAAATCAACATACTTTTAGAAATTAAATTTTTGGAATAAACCATTTTCTTATATTGAAATTTGTACAGTCATTTTTGTCCGGTGTGCAGATGATCTATATGATCTGTGGTGAGTTCTGGCAAGTAAGTCCATATCTTATCATATGTGGCAAGCTGGGTTCATTAAAAAAAAATAAAAATTAGGGGATAGAGAGGGAGAATAGACATGACAGATTTAGATTTATAGGGTAGAAACTGGAGAAGGAAACAGAGAGCAGAAGACAGACCGAAAATGGAGTGGATTTAAATAGGCCAGAGATAGAGAAGGATTAATATTTCCAATGTAGTGCTAAAAGAAAGTTGAAAAAAAGTCTGTCAGTAGGCACATGATGAAGTATTTTTCTGACAATATATTCTCCTGTCAGTAGTTAATAAAAATGCAGAATATCTCACTTGTGAGAAGGTCACTTTGATATTC
The DNA here is from genome assembly GCA_013397375.1 of Toxostoma redivivum. Lineage (NCBI taxonomy): Eukaryota > Metazoa > Chordata > Aves > Passeriformes > Mimidae > Toxostoma > Toxostoma redivivum. Next base: position 812,968 of record VXBI01006452.1, on the reverse strand, counting down.
ATAATAGAACAAGAAAATCTGTGCATGGAAAAATGCTCTGTGATTAACAATGCTTTTTCTAAAGGCATCTGTAGACAGTTATGTATCTTCACAACTCAGCTGTAATAAGGGAGTAGCTGTATTCAAAGAACACAACTTGACATTTCTCTTCTCTGAAAAATAAAAAGATTGAAAGCAAGTAGGGGTTTTGTTTGGTTGTTTGGTTTTTTTTCTTTTGACAACATTTAAACTCCATGATTAGTTAGTGAAAGAAATCAAAGATCATTAAAAGGTCATAAGAACTTGGATGACCTGAAAACTATGGGGAGCACAAATTGATGAAGAGCTTTGGAGGAAAATATTTTACAATTAATGTACTAACAAATGAAATTCTACCTGGATCTAAGGCACTGAAAGAGATGTAGAAGCATAAATTTGCTTTCATTTTATTTTGAAAAAGTCTGTATAGAAAAGAAAAAAGATCTGTCATGAATCCTCAAGTAATTTTACAGTAATGTAAATAAGTGGTATGAGTAGAATCTCAGCCTTCATTTTGTTACAAAAAGTGACATTTCTCAAATAATAGATCATAAAACCTCCATCCCCTTTAGTCACCCACAAATTACAGAATATAAATAAATATTTTAAACTGTCTAATAATAATTTCATAGGTTTTTCACTACATAAACCTTCTCTGTATAAATATAAGCTCAACAAGTTCATATTTTGATTGTAGATACAAAGATGTTTTGACATTTTATTCTCTACAATTTACTTCAGGTTTATCTAATATAAAAGAGAAATTTAATGTTTTTTAGAGATTCACAGTCCTTTCTGCTTTATTGAAGCATTCTTCTTTCAGAGCCAAGGGAAATAAATTTCTAATTTTGAATTTAGGAGTTTTAACTCTGAGCACTGGTGTTGCTAAAAGTTTAAAATTCTTTAAATTAAATGTTGTTAACAGAGAAAAGAAATTAAAACTTACTTGATTCAGGTTGGTTGAGCTATTTTATTGAAATAAATATGTATTAAATTGAATGTATAAAAATATTAAGGCAAGAATGTATCAAAAGCCTGTAATATAACTTTGTAAACATTTTTTGCCAGTGAATTTTCCAAGAAAGTCTGAGGCATGAAGAAACTTTTCTAAGTCTGTAATGAGTTAGAGAGCAGGAGAGCAAGAGTTTTTAAACTTTGAACTCAAGACCTTCTCAAATATTTTGCTTTCTTTTTTTTAAACAAAAATCTTAGCATAAGTGTCAGCTCACATCTTCATAAAAGCAAAAAAGCAAAGATCAGAGACCAAACAATTGAATTACTAGATTCTTTGCTGTCCATAAGTTTGTCTAGCCTTTTTTTGAACCCGAAAATATTTCCTCTTTTCAGAAACTCCTGTGGCAGCATGCTTCAGATGTTCATGACCAGCTCTGTAAAATCATATTTTTGTTTCAGAATGACTACCTAACTGTCTTAACAATTGTCCCCACATTCCAGAACTGAAAGAAATTATAACAGTTCCACTGTCATCTTATACAGTACCTTCATGGGTCTGTAAATCTCTTATAATATATCTCTTCAGGGCTTTCCTCTGTAAACTATAAAATCTCAGGGTCTCTCCTCATAAGGGACATTCTCATGCTCTTTTTCCTTCATCTATCTAATTGTGCTTCCCTGCAGCATCTCTAGCTATTAAATATGTTTCCTGAGATGCATAGACTAGAACTGAATATGACACCAAGATGATGATGCAAGAAAGTATTATGTAGCAGGAAAAATGAATTCTCCATCTGGTTTTCAGTAGCCTACCTGAAGATGGGCAGCATTGTCACTGATTTCTTCAGATTCTGATGCACATTGACATGTTAATTTCTAAAAACTGTTGATGGCTTGAAGACCTTAGCTGAAATTACTAGCTCCAAGTTAGACATTGTAGGATTTTTTGTATTATTGTTTCTTAGACATATTGATTTAATTTTTTGATACTGAAATTGTTATTTCACCTTTTGCCCACTCAGCTTTCTGAGGTTCTTCTGAATTTCTTCTCCAACATCAGAATTTCTTCTACTTCATCAGCAATGAGCTACCAAATCTAGTTAAGAATATTCTGAAGGAGATGGATCTTTATTAGTGCTTTCCCTCTTCCAGTTTTTATTGTAGCAAAAGATATGCAACCCAGTTCCTTGTAAACGTGCAGCTCTAGTTGATCCTTAGTGGACAAGAGACCTTTATAGACAGGCTAATAAACACTAAGGAAGGAAAAAATAAAGAATGGGCTCAAACAGGACATTAGAAAATTGGTAAAAGAACCTTTCTCAGACTATGTTCAATACAGTAGTTCAGTGCTGTGAAAAGTCATAAAGTATCTCAGTCTGTATGAATTCAATTTTTCAAGGAATCATGAAATAGATGAGAAAAAGGGAAGAGGAGGGGAGGGGAGGGGAGATTTCCAGACAGAAAATTTTCCCGGAACAAACCCATTTTCATTTTCATCATCCCTCTCCCTTCAAAGCCGTCACTTTTGTGAAGTCACCTGGACTTTTGTCTCTGATATAATACACTATAAATCTTGTTTCTACAGAGGAGGCTAATATTACTCTGTAATTCCAGGTACTCAGTTTGAAAGAAAGTTTTCTGCACTGTTGTAAGCACTGTTGCATGTGCTTATCATCATATTTAAGTGCCATTTCATTTTTTTCATGTTATATTTAGCCTATCAGATTTTCTGCTAGCTGAAAAGCTCTTGTGAATAAACTGTAAATAAAGCTCTTATAAGTAAAAGCGCTCTGTAAATAAACTGCTGGTTTTATTCAGGCACCACTAGTGAAAATTTCTTCAAAATGTGTTAAACTGACCATGACTTGAAAATATGAATCCCTGATGGTCTGAAACTGATCTCTCCAGAGACTAAAACCCATTTTGCAAAATAATTTCTGCAGGAATGACTGACTCCTATAAAGTGCTTTGCTTTTGCCTAACATTGATAAGACATAAATTAATTCAAAGGACTCCTGCTACCTCGATAGGAAAATATTATCTCTGTTTTTCAGATGGAGAATCTGAAAGGGTGAAGAGGCATCCTAGGGCCACAGGGTAAGGTAAGGATAGAGCTGGTGCTTCAACTTGACAGTGCCTGACTTCATTTGATGAATGTCAAATATCCTTCATAGTTAACACATACTTAATAGTTAGGGTAAGAGTAGATACATTTTGCTCACAGAGAAATAACAAAATAAATACAAAATTTTATAATAGTCAGTTACTGTCCAACATTTTGAGCAGGTATTCAAAGTGTGGCAGGAGAAGCAGAAGGGTAATTTTCATCTTCCTGTTGGAGATGAAATATGTAGTAAATATACATATTTATATATATATAAATATAAATATAGTAAAACAATATATAGTGAAACAGACTCTTTTCAATGACTGCAGGCTTAGTTCCATTACAGAGTCTGGCTTGGAAGGAAATTTTCTTCCTGACTTCTTCTCATTCATATTCAAAGATTCTCATTCTTGTGGTTCTCAAGTGTGAACTTACACGTTATTAAGAAGCATCAGACTAGCAACCATGGAGAATAAAGTTTCATATTTATATCTAGACTAGATACTCTGCAGCTTCTTCAAAGAGTCGTTGATTATAGACGTAAAAATGACCCAGATCGAAAAGCCAAGTGGTGATGAAAAAATTGACTGTTTTGCATATCCCAAGGGCACTAGTCAGCAAATATTCAGACTTCCTTCTCAGTGTCAAAGTGTGATACCAAGGATCATTTCTCTCATAATGATCATGTTTAAAATGTATTTCTTTTTTCAGGAAATGTGTGAAAGGGCAGAATTTAACTGAATTACCCATAACCTACTCTGTGTAGAACATGAGGAAACTGCAAGAGCCTTTTAGCCAAAGCATCCAATGTTGCTTTCACAGAAGCAAGGCTTACTATCACACCAGAGCCAGCCCAAATTCCCTTCAGGAAGATCGTTAATCATTGATAACCTTGATAACAATTATCAATTATTATAGTATATTATAAAATGACTACTATAATACGATAACCTGAGTACTATTGTTTGTTTAGATCAAATTAGTTCCAACATTCTGAGAATGAAACAAAGGAAATAAACATGACCCAAAGGAAGAGTACTTCCAAAATGAGTGCAAAGTGGCAATTTTTGCCATCACTGGAACCAGACAGAAATTAGAGGACTGTATTTTAAGAAGAATGTTAAAGCCAGCTATAAGAACAGAGGAAAGAACTTAGAAAAGTAAGAGAAATTAATTTGCTCCTCTTTAGCTTCTGATCAATGCAAAATGAATATTTGGTTATAACTCTTTTTGTGCAAATGGGAGTCATATTTTGGTATATGCAGGAAAACTAGACAATGGAAAAACTTGTTATTCATAGATGCAGGCTATTAAAAGACCATATTGAAAGAGAGAAAAACAATTCCATGCAAGGATGCTCATGCTTTGGCAGAAATATTGTAAACATTGAAGTGCTGCATACAATTTAGCAAGTATTGAAACAGAGGCGGGATGGTTCTTTTTCCTTTCTATTTCCCACCCCGAGGAGGGTTTGTTATTTGAAGAATGTAAAAGACTTCAGAGAAAAGCATGTTCATGGTGTAATTAGGAAGTCTAAACACACAGGGCTTTCCTTAAACAACCTTTTGTAACTGGTACAAAATATGCCAACATTGATTTTGTAGAGTATTACACAAGCTCCCTGCATGCACACCACAAACAGGCTGACATGTCTCCAGAGCCACAGATTACTGTTTTCCTCTGAAAAAATTTCCTGAGGTTGAAGTCATTATGGTCAAAGTCCAGCCACTGAACTGCATCAACACTTTCCAGAGACTGAAGAATCTGCTGCTTTAGTGGCCCCACTGCAGCCTCATTGAGCCCTGGTTGTGGGCAGGCAGCACAGGCTCCCCAGGTCTGCTCTGTGCCCTAACTTGCTGGATGGTTGCAGAGGTGCATGGGGGCTGACACACTGGACCACTCCTCACCATCCAGAGATGTTGCGCGAGAGTTTGGAAGAATCCAAAACCAAGGCTAGTAATGAAAGAGTAGATACAGTGCAAGTGTGCAGGAAATAACACTGCAGATTCCAAAAACTGCATCACAGGAAATTGTCTCTGTTGCTGAGTTTTAGCCATATTTTTATGAGTTTCTCATTGAGGTCTTCTCTGTGCCCATGAGTGAGACTTGATCTTGCCTAGTCTGTGGTAGTTAATGAGATTCTAATTTATTGCACCAGATTCTATTAAGAAAGAAAAATAAAATGCTGAAAGTCTGAACTGCAGTGACCTACATAGAAAACCCCAGGCACCCACAGTCAGAGAGGATTTGTGGCCTTTGATAACACTGACAACAGCTTTCTCCTGGTTTTCAACACATGACGTTGTTCCTGGATATAACATACAATCATTCACGGTCTTACTGTTTGTGCCCTATTAGAGTACTAAGTATTTTTTCCCATTGACTAAACTAATTTATTCTGTCTTTTTTTCAAGCCACAGCATATATATACATTCACATCCTGTATTTAAGTACACTTCCTTTTCCTGATGAAAATTAATATTGTCTTCTTGCAGCACTATTCTCAACAGATAGAAATAGCAATTCAGTCACCCTTAATAGATGCCATTGAAAACATAATTTAGCATGAGCAGAATTGCTTTTGTTTTAAGCAGATGCTGTTACATGGAGCACATGGTGTTCTCCATATGGTATTTCACACAGTTTTTGCAGATATTATAAAACAAACTGACAGTGATTAATGCTAATAAAAAGAGCTACAAAATTACCTGCATGCATATCACTGAATATCTCTGTTAAGCCTGATGTGCTGTTGGCACAACATTTCTGTTCAGGTCGCTGACACTGGAAGGCTTTTGCACACCATAAACATTTAGTCAATTCTATCTGGGTCAGTTCAAAGCAATATTTGATCTTTGAATAAGATATAAATTTTGAAAGACATAATTCATATTGAGGCCTATTAGAATCTTTTCAGTACACAGTACATAACATGTTCTAGTAACATTAGTATTCATTCTACTTCATCAGAGGCATGCAACTTAGAATGAATTATTCTACTTAAGAGTGTAAAGGACCTTAAGATCAGAGAATACAGCAAAAATTAGAATTATACTTTATATCAATAGCAAATGTCAGGCTGTGTTTGATGCATATCTTTTGGGGTTTTAGTACTCCAATTCCAAGTTATTTTGGTATTACCATAGGTGGATAATTAGTCTTCTCTATCATTGAATTTGATTATTAAGAAAATCAGTCAAGAAACAATTAAAAAAAAAATAAAAAAGGAAAACTGCTTAATAATGCTAAGGGGAAAAATGTATTAATAACACCAATATGATAAAAGATTAATTTTTTATGTATTGTCTCATTTAACTGGTGTGAAAAACTGTTGAATTATTGTGTTACAATACTACAACCTCACCAATTCAAAATATTTATATTATATAAGTAAATAGTCCTGTCACCTAAAACATCAGTTTCAGGTGACATACTCATATGTTGTGTAAACTGGAGATGTAATGGATTAGCTTTTGTATCCTTTGCTACTGCAAGGACTTTGAAGAAGCACAACAGCTTACTTAAAATCTCATAACCTCCAAGAATTACTTATGGTGACACTGAATTTTTTTAATGAAAACTGTGAGAGACCTTCATAAATATTTCCTGCTGACATAATGTCAACATACACAAAATCTCACTGGGGATTCATCAAATATCTTCAAATAACCTGTAACATTATAAATGTTAGGATGCTTTTGGCCATGCAGATGAATTGTTTGGGGTTTATTCACTATTTTAAAAGAATACAATACCTCTAGTATAAGGCCAATGGGTCCTTGGGCTAATATGTCCTGTGACTATGTTGTAAGTTGTGTTATACAGATAAGTTCTAGGTAAGACTAAAAAAATAAATTCAGCCCAAATAGTTTTTGCTCTACATACTTCATTGTCGCTCTCTGAATGTCAACACAATTGCTACTACCTTATCAGTAATTAACTTATACACTACTCATCTTTGTTATCTACTTTAATCCTTATTTTCAATTTACTAGAAATTTCATTAGTCTCATTTTAGTGGTAAAGGAATCATTCATTGGTAAGCTCATCTGAGCAAATCTTCCTTTCTTAAAATAAAACTTGCCAGTGCCTCAGAACAATTTACTGTTATAGTATTCCCACAGGATAAACATCATCAAATCATCTTCATGATCATCAGACTTTGGCTAGACAGTAATCCTTAAACCTCTCAAGACATCCAGAGGATGTCTGCTGAACTAAAGGGTCTTCTGTAGTCATTTCACATGAGTATATAGCATGTGGATTTTGTAGCATACTGAGGGTGTGCACTTATTCTTCAATCATTATGATCCAGCCCAGGGGCAGTTATACACTAAGTTAGAGCTTTCTCATGACTTGAGCATGTCCTGAGCATTTCATGACTTGAGCATGTGACTAAGAGGTTTTTATGTAAATATTGACTGTTCATCCTGGTGTAATGCTATAGGAACTACATTCATTAGAAACAGAAGGCTGTAGTAAAGCAGAAATGGAACAGAAGACATCATTTCCTTCAACCTTAGGTTCTCAGGCCCAGAATTAAGCATCTGTCAAATGATTTGGAGTAGGTCAGGGGACATTTTCTGCTTGAAGCCCTATAGAATTGATGACAAGAAATCTACACACCTTCCTACAAAAAGGAAGGTAGAAACTACCGAAATCACATTTATCTTGCCACAGGTCTGCTTCCCCACTTATGCAGAAGCAGTTAGCTGGGCAAAAAGTATTTTTTGTTTTCAATTGGATCTAATCTGACAAGGAAGATTCTCACAAATATCAAACAAAAAAAGTTAGCAGATTCCATGTCTTTCTAGTCTTATGTTATATAGTATTGTCTAGGAAAGACTAAGTTGTGATGTGGAAATACTTTCTCTCCTTTGTTACTTTCCAGGCTATTTACTCTGAACAGCCAGTGCCAAAAGTATAATTAGCCTTACTTGAAAAGTGGAAGCTACAATGGCAGCTGTCCACATGTATAATCAAAATGCTTTTCAGGGGAAAATAAAAGAGTGATAAAATAGTCCAAAAATGTTTTAGGAAAATAATAGAGTTCTTACATATTATACACCACCACTAAACCCAAAGAATGAAAAATATGGCTTTAGGACTATGAGGAACTCTTTATACTGTTAAGTATATAAATATCTAATACCATTATCTTGTGGTCATTGAATTTACGATTTCTATTATTTCAGAGTTGCTAAGATTTATTTCAATGGAGATCTCAGATCAATAGGCAGTTCAGTTCTTTTAATATATTTCCCTTTGCATTTAACATATGATTCTAACTATTTTATTGTCAAAGGATTTTTTAAACCCTCAAATTATATGATATAGTGTGTAGTATAAAAAAAAAATTGACGTTTTTGCAATATTTTGATACTGATTCATCAAATACCAGTTCAAATTAAAAAAAAAAAAACAATAACCCAACCTGTAGACGTTCATTATTGGAACACCAAATTGCACACACTCATATTACTTCTAGGAGGTTTTGTTTAGTCTCCCTTGTCTGTCCCAAATGTGCGACTAGCAATATAATTGGATACATATTAAACATGTTTTCAGGAGGAAGAGTGGTTAACTAGCCAAATTAAAACTATGAGTTAACTAAAATGTTCACAGAATGATTCAGAACTAATGTGAAAAAGTGGGTACAGTCTACATACTGGGCTAGAGCAAGACATGGTCATAAACGGTTATAAGAGGTAAAAATGTACAATATTTGCTCATTTTACATTCAGTACAAATGACACAGTTTGGCAGTGCAATAAAGCAGATTTTTGGGACTCCTTCTGCCATATCAAACACATTCCAATCACAACAGCTGGTGCTGGTTCAAAGTCACTCAAAGGCCAGCAGATCAGTTCTTATGATCAAGCTTTTTGAAATGTCAGGTAATAGCTGTCCACAACAATGAATCTTCATCAGATCAGGTTTCATATGTCTTCCCACTGCCATATAAAACCATCAAAAATTTTGGTTTGTGTACTTTAATATACACCAGTGCATTCACATGTCCACATTTGGTTTGGTCTCTTGGCTGTATGGTATCTGTAACTACCCACATGCCTTTTTACACTTGTGGAACATGAAGGTTTGATAATTTAGAAAATTAACCCACTGAAATCAAGAAGACAAAAAATTATGCTAGTTTTTCAGTATTGTTTCTTGATTTCATAGTCAGTCCTTCCAGTGTGTGACTTCTTTCTTCTGACTCCATTGCTTGTCCTGACAAGTATGAATCCTGTACACTAGAATGCAACACCAATATAAGATCTGAATAAAGTTATTCTCTGCAGTTATAGCTCATCATTCTGAACTTGAATTTTGTCCAAACGGTCATATAATCAATTTATAATGAATATCCAGTGTTGTTTGAGCAAGATTTATTTTTACAGAAAAAAATAAAAGCAGTAGAATGAAGTAAAAGATCCTGCACATCTTCGTCATGTAATTATAAATGCCCAACTAAGCATTATTACAGACTTATCACTTATCCTTGAACATATGGGATAGACAAAAACTTGAACCATTCTAATCCATTCTTTCACTTCAACCACATATTTGAACTGATGGAGAGAGAAAAATATGTGTTTCAGACTGGAAACTGAGATACCTTGAAACATTAAAGGTTCAATGGCATGATATTCACCTTTTGGGTCCAGTGATAGACAGACAAATGTGGCTGCTCTCCTAATCTACATTCCTCTCTCTCAGACTAATCATGGTAAATCTACCAGAGGAAATATTTTAGCATACACCTTTAATAATGATAGAAATATCCATATCTGAATGCTTAAACAGCAGATCTTCACAAAGCAAATTGCACAATGTGCCATAGCTGTCCTCCATTTACCAATGTAATTTCTGTCTGTGACCAATATACCAACTTTGCTACCAAAAATTTATATGCACTAAATTAGCACTGAAGTACTATGGTAACCACTATGCTCTGTCTGCTGTTTCCCTGGTCACAGAGTCTAACAGTCCTACAAATACTATTCTTCTCTTGTACCCCATTATATTTTTGCCCTTTCCAAATTAATTAATTTAATATGTGTTTCTTCTTTTGGAGATATTGTCTTCCCTGCTTGACTATAAGATTATATAGTCAACAGTAATATTATTGGTTATGTTTGTACTAAGTCCACTTCTGAGCTACTTTAATAATTTTAATTGTCCTCTTCAGTATGGACTTTAGTTCCTTTAAAAACCTTAAAAGAAATAAAAAGACCTCATTTTTTCACCTATAGACTATCTTGTATCAGCAACCTAATATGCTGGTAGTCTGTTTTAATGAGAAATTTTAGGAGAAAAAGAGGAGTTGAAGTTTCCTGACGCACAACAAGTTGTGCTTGTATCTATACAAAGGAAGAAAAGTTAGAAAAAAAGGATATAAATAATCCCCAAAACGTAAGATTTAGATCAACTCTTTATCTTTTTTACTGTTTCAAACTGTATGTCTTTTCCCATTAGCTCTTCTGTTTATTCCTTTTCCTGAGAAACAGTTTTTGTCATTTAGACAGACTTAATGAAAGAATCCACAGACAAGGCTACAGAGACAGAAAAGAGGTGACAAAATTGATGGCCTAAGTGGAACAAAACTAAACAACCTTTGTTTCCCAAGTTCTTGGATTTTTTTCTACTTATCTCTTTTTCTCAGGCTTTGTATAGAGCAAATACCACTCTGAATTCTGGCTAAGTCATAGTAGAATGTCAGAGATAAGAAATCATGGGGATATGAGCCACAGTTGAAGGATGCCTCTAAATAACAGGATAATTATAGTTAATGCAGAGCAGAAAGAGAAATGTGTTATGAAGCATAAAGCCAGGAAATTCAGAAGAAGAAGATACAGAGAAAGTCCATAATTTTTTACCTGCTGAGATGAGAACATTATGCTACTGAAAAATTTGTCTTTTATTATAAATTAAATGTGGCCACTGCTTTACTCTGCTCTTTCCAATCAGATCTTGCCATCATCCCAATGTTACAGATGAACAAAAATTAGCTAAATGTTACCTGCACACAGAATCACAGAATTATGTATTTTGGAAAAGATCTCTGAGATGGAGTTAAACATTTGACTAAACAGCACCTTGTCAACTAAACCATGTGACTAAGGCCCACATTCAGGCTTACCTTCAACATCTCCAGGGATGGTGCCTCCACCACCTCCCTGGGCAGCAGTTCCAATGTCTAATCACCCCTTCTGTGCAGAATAAGGTCTAATGTGAAGTTCTTCTAGCACAGCTTATCACTGTGTCCTCTTGTCCTGTCGCTGGTTCCCTGGGAGAAGAGGTCAATCCCCACTGGGCTGCAGCCTCCTTTCAGGGAGTTACAGAGAGTGACAGCATCTCTCCCGAGCCTCCTCTTCTCCAGGCTAAACATCCCCAACTCCCTCAGCTGCTTCCCATAAGCTTTGTTTCCAGACCCTTCCATAGCTCTGCTGCCATTCTCTGGACACACCCCCAATGTCCTTCCTGAACTGAGAGGCCTGGGACTGGGTACTTGAGAGGAAGCCTCACCAGTGCCAAGTACAGTGGAAGAACCACATCCCTGCTCCTGCTGACCACACCATTGCTGATCCAGGCCAGGATGCCATTGGCCTTCTTGGCCACCTGGGCACAGCTGGCTCATGTTCAGCTGGCTGTTGACCAGCACCTCCAGGTCCTTTTCCACTGGGCCACTTTCCAACCACTCCACCCAAGTCAGCAGCACTGCCTGGGGCCATTATGGATGAAGTTCAGCACTTTCCAATAAGACCAGCACTTAGTTTTATTGAACCTCATGCCACTGATCTCTGCTCATCATCGCAGCCTATCCATATCCCTCACCAGAGCCTTCCTACCCTCCAGCATTCCCACCTAACTTGGTGTCCTCTGCAAATTTGTTAATGGTAGACTCAATCCTCTCATCCAGATTATCAAGATATGAAACAGGACTGGGCCCACACTGGTTCTTGGGGAACACAACAAGTGACTGGATGCCAACACAGACGGGAAAAAGTTGCAATGTCTGCATAGGAAAGGCAGATGCTCTTTCCTTTTTGCTTGAAAAGAAATAGATTCTGTCCCATTTATTTATCTGTATGGGGGCCTGAAAAAAAGAAATCTAGGTGATTTTATTAACTCAAGCTTATGTGGTCTAATTCTCCATAACAGGCTATTTATATTCCTCAGACTCTCAATTCCTAAAACAGTAATACTCAGTGTGGAATTAGAGAAAATGTAAGTACAAAGGAGAAATCTGAGGCCATTCTCACCTAGCTAGCATTTCCTTTGGCTCATTGATCAGTGCTTGAGCCTGTTTTGCAGTTGTAGCTTGACAGGATTTGGGAGTAAAACTGGGAAGAGAGGGGAACCTAAGCTGAAGACAGTGTGGAAAAAGAGAACAGAAATTACAAATTTAATTAAGGGACCCATGAAGAGCAGAGGAGCAAGAGATAGAAAATAAGTGCAATACTGCATCTCTTCTATAATAGACAGAGAGACATTCTTCTTCAAGATTGTGTTGGGACTATTATACTAGCAGAAAGTTTTCTTTCTCCTGAAAATAAAACCAAACAAGAAACTTTTAATCAGTACCTTCAGCCTACATCAATTTAAGTCATACTTTGGCAAGTACTTAAAGCAAACAAAACAATCGAGGTGAAAATTTTCCTATTTAATCATGGGCATTTGAGCAACAAATAAGTTGTAATTACCTTGGTAGACTCTGAATCAGCTAAGCAACAAATGATTAACAATTACAAAATGATTAACTATTCTTGCCCAGCCTTTTACTAAATTAGACAGAGGGGCACAAGGACAATGCAGATAATATCAAATATTACAAATGCAGAATAGTAACACTTCAAGTATTTATTCCTATTTTTTTCTGAGATGCTTCTCTTTAACACATACACATCATTTCCATGCCCAGTGCAGGTTGCTGAGAAAAATGTTCTCTGCTGAGTTAACAGTATTGTTCTGAAGGCAAGAAGAATTTTGTCCTTTGCATGCAACTTAATTTGTGTCTAACAGAACTGTTCTGCCTCGTTTCCACCAGTGTAAATTTTCAGAAATAAGTCACCAGCAAACAGTTAATCACATAAATATTAGTTCCATACCACTGGATCCATGATTTTCCTTATAATTCAGTAGGCAAATTCATGGTTCTGTGAAGACCCTTGACTAACTGTTCCTTTTCCAAGCTCTCAGACACAGTCCTAAAGGCTGCATGATTGCTTCCATTGAACTTCCACTTCAGTTAGTGCCAGGCTTCTCTGAAACCTCCTCCTTTAATCATTGCAAATATTCTTGCCAGTTTGTTTCAGGACCTACTGGATTTTTACGTCAGTGTTGTCTCTCAATTCTTGTCTTCCTCCTTTGGTGCTTGCCCAGCCAGGGTCACTCTTGGTATCCTTTTTGTCAGACGTTATTTGTCTTTTTCATCCCCTGACCACCTTAGTAAATCTTCTCTGAACCAGTTTCCATTTAAATTGTTTTATGTCAACATGGCTAAGTAGCACTGCAAAGAGCATTTATGATTATATTTTCCCAGCAGCCTACATGACAGTAAATATTTTTCACTACAGTTTTAGTGAGCAGCCATAAAGATGGCTTGGTTAAAAAGGGAAAATTATTGAAGAGAAGAAAATGGCTCCTGGAAAATATTGTCAGAGAAATTGTCTGCCAAAAGGCTGGATGGCTGGGAACTATAAATATCCTTAAAAAGTGCATCTGGTAACATTGAAGTATAGATGAAATATCAAGAATCCAGAGACATCCTGAGGTACCATGAATAAGCATAAACCCAAGAAACTCTAATGGCAATTTATCATCTGAAAAAGAAGAAACAACCTGGGAAAATAAAATTAGCCTGGAAGAACTGTAAGCATTGTTTAATCATTTAATTATTGGCTGTTACAAATGAAAAACTGAAATTATCAACATGTGTTGACTGCTTGAAGTGGTGTTGTCCTACACTGTCTTATGTCTCTAGAGTATAAAAAGAACTGAATTTTTAGCCAAAATAGAGGTTTTTTCTCTGAGTTGTCTCTGGTTTTCTATGTCACATATACTTTTATTTTTCTAAGCCAGTTGAATTTCACATGAATTTTCAGTCAAATCTTAGACTCTCACTGAGAGCTCCCAGATGACTCTGGACTCTGTGACATAGGCCCCCTTTGAACAAGCAGTTTCTGTTATCTCACTGTGTCCCCTTTGGTCCCACTTTGGGGTCAGTTTGATCTGTCCTCACACCTCTGGGATGGTTGGATCAAACTTTGGGACTAGTTTGTCCCCCGCTTTGGGATGGTTTCACTTCTGAAAACTGTCTAATTCACTTGATACTCCTACTATATATATCCCTATAAGTAATCTATAATAAGCATATGTCTTCTTATACTGTTATTATAAAATGTCAGCATTGGTCTTTGTATTGTTGTTATGATAAGTTACTTCTCTAATAAGTTCATTGTAACCTGCAATACATCTACTTGGTTTCTGTAATTATATTGATTATTAATCTAGGATTGGTTTTGCTGTTATTAATCACTGCCATGATATTGATTGCTATTGATTAATCATTAATTTCTGATAGTAATTTGTAACAGCTTGATATATTTAGATATATTTGCTTTATTCATCTAAGGTTTATTTCTAGTGATGATTTCTGTGGCTTTGTGATAATTTGCAACAGAGAAATTTAGATGAGAATAATTTCCAGGTATTTGTGTATTATGAAATTCAATGAACCTGAGGTTGTAATCTCTACATACCCACAGTTTTGGGTAACATTTTTGGTCATAACAGGTCCACATCATATATCCATACATACTATATGACTTTTTTTTCTATGTGTATTGTGTCTTTGCTTTTGGTAAAAAGAGAAAGAAATGTTTTAATAGAAACTCACAAATCTATGTGGTGAAGCTGTATCAGTGAAGCTTCTCTTTAAACTCCAGATTTGAATTTTGCAGCCTAAAACTTTGATTCAACCTGTAATTGGCAAGCTGTGCATTTCAGAGCCAGAGATTGATAAGTCTTTCCATTCTATTCTGTTTGGTCTTGCAAACAATAATTAAGTGTAATTATGTGGAAAAAATGTTGATTGAAAAATGTGTATTTGCTAACCTGAGTTTGAATGGACCTACATTACATTTAAAATAGATCTGCTCCAATTGCTTTATTTTCCAAACCCACCACAAAATTGCAGTGCATGCTATCTTGTACAGTGTAACAAACCCCAGGGTAGCTGTAAGAAAGAAATGTTCTGTTCTACTCTGCAGTCATTCATCTTTGAAGCACATTTTTAATAGGGGGTTCAAAAATGACTGCATTCATTGCATAGAGAAATTGGCTTGCAGGTTGAAGGGATAAAATGATACAACTATGAAGTTATAATTTTCCATGTGGATTCTTTGTCTCACCTTAGTTTTTCTGTTTCAGAAGTCACTTATTCAGAAATTTTTCTGTGCTAGAGGAACAAAATTTTTTCTACAGCATATTTCTCTGTATAGAAAATTAC
Organism: Toxostoma redivivum; assembly: GCA_013397375.1. Taxonomy (NCBI): domain Eukaryota; kingdom Metazoa; phylum Chordata; class Aves; order Passeriformes; family Mimidae; genus Toxostoma; species Toxostoma redivivum. The sequence continues at coordinate 797,375 of VXBI01006452.1, read as the reverse complement.
TTATGATTTCTCTTTTCAGTAACAATACAAACTTTCAGTATGGACTTTAGCAAATATTTATTTCAGTATCTTACACAAAAAAATACAAGGAACCTCCTATCTAAACTGTAGCATGTTTAAGAAACCATCTTATGTATGATGTTTACCAAGTTTGCATTTTTCTACAGCAGAAATAACTCAGAAGGTAAAATGACAGTAATCCCACGTTAAGATGAAATAGGAAATCCATACACAACTAAAACCTAAAGGGTTTCATCTACTCCCTTGATGTCACCTTGGAGATCTTGGTAAAGTAACAATGGACAAAAGTGCAAATATTCAGAACTGATTTCTTTGTAGCTTCTCTGTACTCTTCTGCCCTTTAAGGAATTGAAAAATAAAATAAAAGTTTCATAAAACTTTTCTGTTCTATATAAAAAATGTGAAATAACCATGAACCATCTCTTTCTATTGTGAAATTAAATCCATTTAGAAGGAAAACAATAAGTTTGGTTTTCCTCTAGGGAAATATTTTTTTAATATTTCCAGCTCAAATGTTTGTTTCATGGATTAAAAAAGACAGTTTACTCTGTTTGAGAAAAGAGTTAAAAGAAACTTATTACAACTGAACTGAAACATACTACAGGTTCTAAATATAATCCTACATATAATGAATACTGTAGCTTTACATATAATAAATGAAATTAATTCTGATTAAGCACATGGCAGTACAGGAAGAAACCCTAAAACTGGAAAGTTAATAGCAGTAGCATATTTATTCATGTTTGTGTAACATTTCAAGATGTTATTGTTTGTTGCTGTAAGCTATCTCTTCTGTGCCAATAGAAGTGGCTATAGAGTTCAGCCCAACTCGGTTGAACATTTCAGTTGAAAATTAGTTTGTGATCAGAGTTTTCAAACACCTCTAGTTTCTTCTGTTTTCACAGAGAAAAGGCTTCTGGTTTCCATTCAGCTTATACCATGCTACTTTCTTGACTCTACTACCCTTCTTCAGTTGCAAGTAACCCAACACAGAAAACAAAACACTATTTAAATAACATATTCTTAAATCTGAAAAGTATTAAGCTAAAAAGAGTATCTCTGTGAGCCACTAAAAATTGTGCAAAACATTGCAAATTGTCTCTTTTAGCAATTTTAATCTACAAATGAGAAAATGTTACCCATTATAATTCTGCACTTGGTTCCCTTATTTTCAAAATATAGTACATTGGCCACAAATACAAAGTAAGAGACGATGAATTATGTTATATATAACAAATGATTTTTGAAGACTATTAGAAGACCCTCATATATGGTGAGAAAAGGTAAATTTTTATGCACATTTTTCTGTCTTGAAGCACAGCTTTGATATCTGACACAAAGAAATCTCTGCAGACACATGTGGACACTCATCTCTGGGCAAAGAAGATTATGAGTGGAGATCTTTAAATGCTAAACTAGCCACGGTGAATATTAACTACCAACAATAAAGAAAGATCAGTTAGAGAACATTGAAGAAATGGATATGGGACCAAATGTATCTATCTTGAATTTGATCAATGTCAGTGGAAGGTTACTCTCTACATTTTTTTTTTTCAAAAGGCCACGTAAACTAGAGAAGAGTCATAAAGACTGAGAAAAGGCAAACATCAGGTCCAGTTTCCAACAGTAATTTGGAATTAATTCTAATTTTTGACATGTCCTTGCCTTGTCTTTGGAGATCGGACTTGGTGGTTCCCAGAGATTCCTTCTGACCTGAAGAATTCCAATATTTTGATAAATCTTGTAGTCAGATTTTGAGACAATAATTCATATGGACATGTATCTTGAGACAGAAGGAATTTGAAGCAGCACTTGTATAAAACAAGAGAGCATGTGTAATATTAGAATATTGTCAAAGAAATTGTCTGCATTATGGAAAAAGGATGAATCAATATTAGAATGATTTGTGGGTGGGAGTGTGGTTAGCAATAAAGTGATTTCCTCCCTTACTTTGTAATAGTTGCAGATCTGTGTTGTTTTGTGCTAAAATAGAAGTTTATCTACATGCCCTTATGTTACTCTGAATGTTGGATTTGCACTTTGTTGACATGATTTTTAAGTGTTTGATTATAGCCGCAGCTACTTGATGGAGAGAAGAATTTCCTGAGTAAAATGTCATCACTTCACCTTTGTGCTTTGAGGTAAGAAATAGGCTCAATCTATTTAAGTTCTTTGACAGTAAACACTGTCAGATGTTTTTCCCTGAGGGGCTCATTATCTCAAGTGGCAGATTTTGCCACTAACAGCACACTCAAAAAGGATTTGAGAAGCCAAGGTAAAGTAAAATCTGCTCTGAGTAATGAGCAATCTTGCAGGATATGAACGAGATAGTTTTCAGACATGTGTGCGTGAATACTTGTGAGTCAACTGTGAACTACAGTGCCAGCAAAAAGCAAGGTGAAAGCAATTAATTTTTACCAGTTCTTGTAGACCAGCTTTTTCTATGCTGTTTATCATCAATCTGAAGCATACTAATGTGTCAGAGGCAGAGGTTGCTGATGGAATAAGAACTAGTCTGGCATGGAAGAGCCCAGTTAAACCAGTGAAAAGAACCTGAGAGAGCAGGAGAGGTGACTTATTGAAAAGTCTGGGGAAAGTTCATCGGTGGAGATCTGAAGGCTGATATCTGAGTGATACATGTTTACTTTATCCATGTTGTAGGAGCAGCCCACGGGCAACAAAAGGCACTTGCATAATTCTGTCTTGTACCACAAAAAGGCAGGGTATGAATGGCTGATATGTGAGAAACTCAGACATGAATGTGTTCAGATGTGAGGGAAGGGTTACAACTCATTTTATATTTAGGGAGAGTGGTGTCATTGTTATTCTATTCCCTCTAGTTTCAAGCCCCACCAAGAACGCCTGTCCAATAGTAAACTCAGGGCTGCTATTCTGCTCTCCTGAGATAAATACATCTGCAAATATCACCCTTTCTCTGTTTGTAAAGGTCCTAGTCACTTTGACTAAATTCTCTGTAAGAAATAAAAATCATTTAGGAAAACAAAATACTTATGTTTTGTTTTGTTTTATGTAAGCAAAATTTATGTAAGCAAAACATTTATGTATGCATTTCATGTTTTCTTTTGTTTCTTAAAGAAAAATCTGTTTCAGAAAAACAAATCTGCTTGCTGAGTAACTTGTTAAAAGAGAAGTTGTGAGAGCATTTCTCAGCAATATCATATATTCAGTTTAGCTTATCAATACTGGATAAATATCATAATGTTCTGTTTGATGCTACTACTACTGCAAATGTAGAAGCATAATAATTATATTCTCTACTATGCTGTATTCTGCCAGTTACCAAGGAATTAAAGAATAGCAATGAAACAGTCAACTGCAACATGACAACTGCAGGAAATTATTACCTAGATTGGACAGTGAGCTATCCTAAACTCTTAGAAAGAATTATTCTAAAAAATTTATTGAAATCTGTATATGATAGCTGCCCTAACTGGAACATATATTTAAACTAGGATAATGTGAATGACACATATTAATATAACTACCACTATAAGAAGAGATGGAGTGACAGTATATTTTATATCCAAAATGATGATAAAAACTTCTTTCCTTCCACAATCAGAATTATAGTATCTACAATGCAAATGAGGTGAGCATTACAAAATTATTTTGAGCCTTACTCCATAGAATCCAGCTTAAGCAATCAGCTGAATCTATTTTAACCCCTTTGAACCTTTTTGATTAGGGTAAGTGAAACATAATCAATAGCACTGCTGTCGAAGTAGCTGTAGAAATCTGGCAAGTAAACAATGCAACTAGTTGGTTGGACTGATTTACGCAACATTTTATAAATAGCATCAAGTTGCAAAAAAATCTAAAGGTTTTGGTTAACAAGGAAAATTTCCAAATAAATCTTCAGGCCTTTGGAAATTACTATATTCCAGCAAAAGTATGATATATTATCCATAAATATTACTTAGGGCTCAGCTGAGTTAAACATTTCTGACTGAGATTGCTGGGAACTGGGAAGACTCAGGAACTTTTTATGTAAATATAGAGAAGAAAAATCCTTCCCATTACAGTAAAGTACTTGTGATGAGACGGGTGCTGATTACTTCATTTAATGTGACACAGAAAGGCAATCTAATGCTGCAGTTAAGAGGGTGATACAAGACCAACACAGACTGATTTTAAAAGAAACCTGTGCTCATCTTCAAAGTCAAAGTTCGGAATTTACAGCTCAGGTAAACTGCCTGCTTAAAAAGAGCTTTCAGTCTGAGATTCAACTCCTTCAAAAAGAAACTGTAAAGAAGTAAGCTGATCATAACTTACTTGTCCTGTGTAGCTCAAATAGAAAAATAATGCTAACTCTGACTAACACAGTATTCAGTGTACAGAAATCCCTAAACCTTTTTCATTACACCAAGTTTTAGAGGTCCTTAGACAAGTGTATTCAGTCCCAGAATAACTTTAAATAATCTGAGGGACCATTACTTATTCAGAATAAAGTAATTTTCCCATGAACAGAACTGCAGCCGTCAAACTTTTTCACCTTTCAAGGTAGGCTGTTACTGTGTATGGTAGAAAATGCAGAAAGCAAAGACAGATTTATTGACAAAAGAGGCTCCTGAATGTTTATTTGGGGTTTTTACTATGTAAAATTGTAATTCTTTGAAAACCCATACTCTTCTTAAAAAGTGTTTGAGTGACCACAATGACAAGGGCAGGAGTTTACACCATGGGGGCACCACCAGCCTTGACTGTCCCTGCCCTTCCTCCTTTCTGGGGAGCCACTGGCCTTGTCAGCTCTCTGACAGCTCATTCTGTCAGAGCCAGTAGACAAGAATTTCCCTCCTTCTCAAAGAAAGACAGGAGTGGTAAAAACCTGCCCACAGAAGATGGTCAGAGGCCTTAATGGAAAGTGACACTCTGGAAACCACATTCCTGTGCTGTGCACTGCTGAAATGATTTAAAGAGGAAATCCAGTCACAACTTTGTTTATGTTAAGACAACATAAACCAATAAAAGAGCAGGAATTCTTGGGGTTTTGTACCAATATTATTCTAACTTGCCTCAAGAAATTGTGATTGAACTAGATGCTGGTAAAAATTTCATTTTTTTTCTATGAAGGTTTTGAAAAATCTGAGCATTTTGAAGCTATTTTTTAATAACTTATTCTTTATGTCTCTAGTTTCTTCTATTTTCATAGAGGGTTTCTGGTTTTCATTCAGCTTATACCATGCTTCTTTCTTGACTCTATTACCTCTCTTCAGTTGCACAAAGAAGAGCAAGGCCATCCTTACAGTATCCAGTAGAGGAGATCAATGCTATGAGGGCATTTAACTAGTGAAGAAGTATTTCCGTTCCTCATCTTGCTTAGTGAGCAGTGTTACTGCATGCACAGGATCTTCAAAGATATCACAAAAAGGACCAGGGATTTTTTTTACAACAGTAATAAGTCACTGCAGTAACCATTGAACGGTGTCTATGTCAGAAAATTCAGAATTATCTACGTTATTTTTTTTACCTGAAATGACAAAAATATAAGCTTTGATGTACATGTTCTAAACCAAAGTGTCTGTCTGAAAATCTTAGTTTGGGATTCAGGAAATTATCTTGCTAAAGGACATTTGAAAACTGGGTGTGAGGATCCAAATGCCAATACTTTAGGTTCTTTGACATTATCACATCTCATTAAAACATGTCCATCTATGAAAGATGATATTTGAATAACAAATCAGATGTCCAGAGCCATCTGAGAAACAAGTGAGAAATTTTAGTGTTTAAAATTACATTGGACATATACATTATCAGTTTTGATGTAGTTGATGTGATATATTAGGCATTATGTTAATCTAGCTAGTGAAACTGAAGTATAGTAAAATGGAATGGAATATAAATATTACTTAATACTTCCTTGAAATACTAAGATTCAGTTCTCTTTTCATCAGTATGAAATACATTTTGCTCAGTACATGATCATTCTAAACTTTTTTCAGTAGATAACCTTCCTTATCATAAATGGTAAGGAATGAATCCTGTTTAAATTTCAAGATAGAGTAGTTTTAAAAATGGCATTTGGACATATTTTGAAAAGTATGTAAATGTGGTTTTTTTAAAACTTCTGGAGGCATAAAAATATCACTTTCTGTTTAAACTACAGTATTATTGATTTTTGCCCTTAAAAGAAAGACAGTTTGCCCTTATTGTTCTAAATAAAATGAAAATTTACTCTCCAAACTAACTTTCAACAATAATAACCTAATTTAAAACCTAATTTAAAGAAAAACCTTGGGGACAAACATCATATTTTCTTGACAATATACAAAATCAATACACTATTTTCATTGTTGCTACTAATATATGATATATTATTGAAAATACTCAGTTTGACATACATATAAACAATGCTTTACAGACCAATACTACTGCTACTACGAGTCTTCAAAGTGTTAACTGCATAAAGATTATAGTTTACATTCCTGATCTTACATCATTATATTATCATTGAAAATCATTTATTGGCAAAAAAAAAAAAAAAAACCAAGCAACTAGGAATAAAAAAAATAGCAAAGTTTGGATTCTTACCTTTCGAATTAAGGCCCTAACACAAATTCTGTAAGACAACAGCGAAACACTTGAGAACAGTCAGCAAGAAGGGCAGCCCTGGCCTTTGTGAGCTATTTGTCTCTTAAATGCTTGAGTGGCTACAACAGGGTGGTGGGAAAACAAGACTGAAGAACTAAGAATTAAAGACATGTATGCACTTCCTTTGAGCAGAATAGTCCATTCAGGAAAGCAGAATTATTCATGATTCAGTTTGAGAATCCATGAAACTTCTGGAAAATCAAGCTACATTTACAAGACTCTCTCCTTGCTAGTCAGCATTTTCCAGGAAGATATTAGGTGCAATTGACATACATTATTCTAGATGTAAGAAGTCTCAAAGGTAAAAAAAAAATTAAATAGTTGTGATCATGATTCTAAGTTTCACTTGCAACTTCTTTATAATTTCCTATTTTTGTATGGTTACGCATAACTAGTCCTCATCAAGTCATACATGCTGGAAAGAGCGAGAATTTTTAAATGAAAATAAATCAGTGGGCTATTTCTGTGTCTTTTATATCTGAATCTTCTCTTGATTAATGAATTCTTTCCTCACTCACTTAAATGCTAAAAAAACTGTTATTTTAATTTTCACTTTCTCTGACAGCACTGAAACAACTAGTAAGAGTTTATTTCATGCAAATCAGCGTTTCACTATGAATATTTGGACCATTTCTGTCAAAGGCAGGATCAAGAGATAGAAAGAAACATAAAATGCTTCTTAAAAACTAGGACACTGCTAAAAATGTTGGAAGATCAATTAATGATGGCAATTATTTTTCTAAGGACCTATTCAAGAAAAGTGGAGTATACATTCTCTTACTGTGAGGCAGAGATAAAAGTTATCTCTTCAATGATATCTTAATTTTAATACATTTCAAAGAGAAGTATTAAATGTTTGAGAGCCTAAACCAATCCATAGACACATAAATCAGATGAGTCCTCGGAAAATTTTAATTTATTCAAATCTCTTCATTTACTATTAAGTCTTAAGTTTAATACATAATCCTACTTCTATAAGACTATGTCAGGAGTTTACTGATTGTGTTCAAACTTTAACTCTGAAATCTAATTTCAGAGAAAGTCATATATTAAGTGACACATTTGTTTCTATTCTTTGGATGAACATAAAACATATTGCCATAAAAAAAAAAAAACCATGCAATTTCAAAACATGGTTTTCTGGGAACATTTCATTTTTATGCATGACAGGTAGAATTAATCTTTTCAGAATCCTCAAAAAAGCATCATTACAGAAAAGATATATAGAAACAGGGGACATAATTGACTGCACGTGATAGACATGAATGTCTTTGCAGTTACCCAGTATTCTTCCAGGTACAGTGATTAGCAGACATTCAGGCAAGAGTAGAAAAAATTAAACTGAAATCAAAGACCAAAAAACCCTCAGCTTTTTGTTTGCTTCAGAATTTTATAAAAAAATAGCAAATATAGTTGCTATTATGAATATAATTGAATAATTTGGCATCAATGCATTTTGCAAAAGATAGTGCAGGAAGAAAATATTTGCCTCTTAAAAGCTAGACTATTGTACATATGTTTGTCAGAATATTGTGCTTCTAAACATTGTATGTTCAGTGTTTTGTTGCCCTCTTGGCTGTTTCTGAAGAATATTTCCACATTTTGATTTTGTACACAGGCTGAAAAAAGTTAGACATTCTTGCATTTTCTGTTCTGCAGCTGTACTCTTCGAGATTACTTTTATCTGCTAGAATCTAGACTTAGCTTTCTCTGTTCCTTTAATTTACATAACTATTTTTATGATTTCTGACTGCTGATGTCCCAATTGGCACCCAAAATGGCTACTGTCCCAGTGAATGTAGCTCATTTCCCTAAGGGCTGTTCATGGCCACAAGGCTGCATCCCAGAGCAGCAGCACAGCCTGGGAAGCAGTGCAGCTCAGATGTGTGGAGAGGAGGGTTTGCTCTGCCTCCACAGGCAAACACTTGAGCTGCAAGGCAGAGCCAGCCCTCCCTGAACAACCACTGCTCTTCCCAAAAATATATGGTTCCCCTTCCTTGCAAGGCAGCCAGAGGTTTCCTGGGTTCTGCTGCAGGGGAATTACACAGTGATTGGTAGCTCCTTTGCTGTAACACAGTAATGAGATTCATTTTGGAAGCTGTGAATTTTTTGTCACCTCTAGAACTTATCCCATTAAAGCAGTATTGAGATTTTACTAAATTCTCAGAGTAATGCAGAGCTTCTCAGAAATGGGTACTGCATTCAAAGCCATTCTGATATTGGACTAAACTTTAAAGTAGAAATAATTTTCAGTATTCCAAATATGTTTAAGATACAACATTTAATCTAGTCCAGCCACAGATGATAACCACAAGTCTGATATGACAGAATAGTCATAAGTCTAATAGAATAGTCTAAAGAATAAAAGTCTTCTTTAAAACAAATAAGAATTAAAACACATTTTCCGTTTGAAGGTAGCTGGTTCAGCCACAGCACTTTGGAATTAAAAATTAATAATGAAGAAAATTACTTATCTACCCACAAGATTAAGAAAGAATCAAGTCATATCACAAAATCACCTAAGCAGTCTTTATATCTCATTCCAGTTTCACAGAAGAAATTAGAAGCAAATGTTTGGGGAATATGATCTTCAATTTTAATTTTATTTATAAGAGAGAACAATAAAAGAACTTGGTTCAGTTACTTCAGGCCTGTGTTTACAGGTAGTTTACAGTGCAGAACATTGCACCATTGATGAATTAAGGATATCAGTCCATTACTGTTTATTAAGTCAATAAAACCAAAAGCAGACAAATCCCAAAGAGATACAGTCTTGGGTTCTCAAAAGTTTATCTCTTTTCCCAGTTCATTTTACTTCATGAAACAGAAAATATTGCTTCATCCAGAAAGCCCTGTGCCTTTGGAGTATGACAAGGATGCCTCAGATGCAGGATCAATTAAGTGCTAGCACTTAACTTGTGGACTTATACATTTGGGTCTCTTGGAGTAAGTACTGCACAGAGCCATAAAGATGATCCAAGGGCTGAAGCACACTTCCTATGAAGTCAGGCTAAGAGAGTTTGGATTGCTTAGCCTGGAGAAGAGAAGGCTTCAGTGAGACCTTATAGCACCTTCCAGTACCTAAATGGAGCTATGAGAGAGCTGGAGATGGACTTTTTATGGGACTTTTTGCAAGGGCATGTAGTGATACGAGATGGAGCAATGGCCTTAAACAAAAAAAAAAAAAGTAGATTCAGATAAAAATTGGGAAGAAATTCTTTACAGTCAGGGTGATGAAGCACTGGAACAGGTTGGCCAGAAAACTTGTGAATGCCCCATCCATGGAAGTGTTCAAGGCCAGGCTGGATGGGGCTTTGAGCAACCTGGTCTAGTGGAACGTCCCCTGACTGTGTCAGGGGGTTGGAATTAGAAGATATTTAAAGCCCCTTGCAACCCTCCATTCTATTGTTCTATGATTTTCTTGGCATGGAATGGCCTAAAAACTGAGGGTGGTTCAATCTCACACTGCTATGAGGGAAGCTGTCTCCAAGAAAAGCTGGGGAGTATCATATGCTAAAATTCAGCTCAGGCTTACTCTTTCCAGCATTTATTGCTGTCTTGTCCTCACTGAGAATAATTGAATCATCATAGAAAAGGTGTGATGGAATGTGGAGAGAGAATGAACAATCATGAACATTGATTTATTATTAATATCTAACTCTAAAATAATAGGGGTTTGTGCCACAGTTCCTACCCACTGTGTGTATTGCACCATTTGCACCTATGTGCAAATGCATGAATACTTCAGGGAAGCTCTTTGCTGGTGTGTCACTGACACAGACACCACTTCCATTGAGGTGTTCACACACATATACTTTACTTCAAGTCCTGCTCATTTGTATGGAAACAATGTAGCCTGCTGCCCAGAAACTCTTTTGACTTAACAAAGGCACTCTAGAGCACACAGAAACTGCAGACTTCATTGCATGGCTGCAGCAGCAAATGTGAGATGTTGTCTCTGGTGAACTGAATATAGCCATTCTGGATATATATATATTTGTCAGAGAAAGTGAATATAGTCAAGGATTTCTTAAAGTTCTTGTTACTGCGTCTGTTCCAGGTGTTGTCAGCTAGAAATCCTGGGACAGACAGATGATGTCAGAGTGGTGGGACCAATTCACCTTTACCATGAGGGAGCCAGCAGTGTGAAGAAGTCTTTTGGATGTTGAATAGAATGAACAGAACCATCTCCCATGGGTTAGTTACACTGGTTTAACTGCTGTTGTGTGAAATTGGAGAAGTCTGTACTTTTGTGCAAGAGCATGGCCATTGTCCTAGGAATCTTTTTAACTGCCAGCTCCCGACAGTCAGTGGCTGATAAATTTGGGATGGAGAAGTCCATCATGGGAAAAGTCATGGCTGAGGTCCTCAGAACCATTTTCCAAGTATGATTTAAAAACCTGTTGCAGGCTCTTTTGGAAAATAGAAATGGACAGGATCAATACACTTATACGTTTCACCCTCCAGTGTTTCCCAAAATGTTTAAAGCTAAATGACAGTGCACATATTTTCTTGCAGTAACCATCCAGTTGCTGCATTCTGGGCATCATAAATTGTATGGTAAGGCTAAGAATTCTTCCTCTGAAAATACACAAATACATTAAAAGAAAAGCAAATGTCAGCACTGTGCTAGGATCACTAACTATTACCTAGAAAAAAGAGGTTGAAATGGATAATAAAATAGAAAAGACATGTAGTAGAAAAGCTTTTCTTCACAGACAGCTATTCATGAAGATGGAGAATCCATTTTTTGAATTGGCAACTTTTATTTCTATTCAAATTCATTTGGCTTTAAACTCCAACTATATGTTCCTTGCCAGAATGAACTGCCTTTAAGGACTTTATAATTTCTCCCTGTGAAAAAAGAAACAAAGTGTAATTATGTCTCATTAGTCTTCTCTTTGACAATCTAAATAAAACTCATTAATATTCTCTGTAACATATTTTTAAGTTATTTCTTCTATTCTTCTTTTCAATGACCTTTTAAAAATGTGGAAAACCATGCTGAATGCATCATCGCGGAATTAATCTCATCAGCACACCAAGCAAAAGTAATGCATACTTTTGATCAAAACTTTCCTGGTTTTGTAGGAAAGAATCACTTTTTTTTTTTTTTTTTCTCATATGAAGCTTAAGTGGCTTATCTTTCATGAACACAGAATACTTTTACGAACCCAGAATCAGAATCACTATTTTCTAATTTCTCTTTTTTTTCATTGTTATGATTTATGTTTCTTGTTCCTAACTTTGTATTTTGTGGAACTAAATCACTCACAGCTTTGCAAGTGGAAAATGGTAAAATGATCTGTATAAATGACTCATTATAATAATGATTCATGTTCCAGTAATTTTGTGTCACTAATAATGACATTTCTGCAGGAATTTCATACAAATCCTTCTCTTCATCCTGCTGCTATGATTATTCTTTACAATCCAAGAACACAACACTTTCACTTTACTTTTTATGACTTCTAGGTTAATCTTCATTTTTTTTCTCATGTCCTTATTTCCACTCTTTACAGTGGGGAACTGTGAATCACAGAAAAAGTGAGTGCTGAAAGACAGGGGAAAGAACAATGTTTAATGAAAACAAGAAAGACAGTGCTCATCCTCATAAACAGGGTGGAGGTTGACCTTGAAGGGCAGGCATTCGAGTTCCAGCTGAGTTCATTACAACAGTAGATAGTACCAAAAGGAAGCTTAAAAGTTGGAGACTAATTTTGAACCGACTAAAGGAAGCACTTGGGGATGAGAGGCTAGTAAATGGTATTTGATGGTTCAGGAACTCACTGAGAGAATATATCCCTCCACTTTATAAGACAGTCCAATTATATGATTGTTCTAGCCATCAGTGTGGTCAGCCATGTAGATACACAGCCATTAAGTCTTACTGGAGAGGCATTTGGCATGGCTCTTTGTTATTGTCACGAGTTCTGATTACACCCACACTGCAACTGCAACACTATTTCCAGCCACCTGTGCCCTTTTTGCAGGCTCATCACACAAAATGGACCTCATGCAGTGGAGCAAAAGGTAAAAAAGCAACCATGGGGCTAATTTCCTCTACAAATTCTTCACTATTCTTCCTCTTTTTATTCTTTTTAAGCCTCCAGCTCACTGCAAGGCAATTCCTAGGTTTCCAGAAATCTCATTACTTTGTGTTCAGTGCTGGTAAGTTTTTTTAATTGAAAACAGATTCCAATTCTGAAGAAATACAAGAGTTTTAAATCAGCAACTGAATCAAGTATTTGGACCAAAAAAGGTAGCTACTAGTTTATAGATATAATAAAATAGGTGTGTAATGAAATAGAAAGAGGGTTGAAACCCTCTACACTGCCCTTGTATATTCTATTTCCATTTTATGTAAGACCAAACTGAGAAAGCAGGAGATAGGGCTCCCTTCAGTTCCACTCTTTGACAGGGAAATATCCACCTATAGTACCAAACTGTGGCACAAAAAAGAACCACAAATTTTGGCAGTTTTAATGGATTGGCTTCCAATGCATAGACAGAATAAAAGAGATGTCTTCTCTTATTTTGAAATCTTGCCTAATGATAACATCTCTCAATTACCTGACTGACCCAGAGGACTTCATGCTCAGAGAAGTGACATTTGCTCAGTGTACATCCTTAGCAAAGTTTACCACATGAACTATGTGTTCCTTTTCATTTAAGGCAAAGGTTTTCTGGTGCACTAACACTGGGGTCCTGAATGACAGTATCAGATGTCAGCAAGCATCCTGAGGTGTTGCTCAGAGTAAATTTTAGCAGTGCATTTCAGAATGCTCTAATAAATATTTAATGTATTAAGAGATGGTGTGAATTCACACTGTTGAACCTGTTGAAATTTAATTTTTAATAGTTTTACTCTCATTACAGTGATTCAGACACAGCAGTCTGAATCACAGAGGCATAGCTTCAGATACACTCTCCTCTAAACTGTCTGTGTCCCTGAATGCAAATAACTGAAGCAGCATAGGGAATAGTTCCTCTATTATAGTCTCTTTGGTTACAGGAATCAGACAGTAAGTAGGGAGCAGCAACAAGCCCCTGTCCCTCCTATAAATACAGCATTGACAGCCAGACATCTGGTTACAGGGAGATCAGACCAAAACAGTGTAATATCAAAGTTCTTAAGAGGTAATTAATGTAGCAAGGCCTATACCCTGGCAATCAGAGCACTCAATAAAATAATATCTAATACAGGTCTGTAAAATGTAAAAAAAAGAAAAAAGAAAAAAAAAGTCCGAACCTTCAATGTCAGATGTGATATGCAGCAAAATGTGGCTACTGCCCTAGAGAGGAAGAAAAAGAGACAGCAAGAAGAGCAACACACATGGACCCTTTTAGGGAAAAAGGCCAACTTTATTGAGCAGAGAGCCTGTATTTAAAACATGGTACGAGAGACTCGAACAGGACAGTAGTTCATTGGTCAATTGGGATAAACATCCATGAGACCATACCTCAGAATGTATCCCATGGGAAAAACACCAGGTGTTCATCTTTATTATGAATTCTACTCTTTTTCACCAGATTCCAACTTGTTTTTGACCATATTATCACCTTGGGAAGTTTCTTCCTTTTTTGCAGCTATTATCAGCTTATCAGTCTGGGAAACAGGAGAAGTCCAGGCTTGAGAAAAGGAATTCTCAAGCTATATCTTGCAGCTCACTAGATGTCTCTGTCCACAGCAAAATTCTCTAGGTTTAATTACTCAGCTCATAGATGTAGGGAGATGTTGTCAATTTACTGAAGTAACAGCTTTACCTGGGGTGATTTGCTGTTAGTCTTTTGGTTTTCCAAAGCCAGTCAGAGAGATCATCCACATCATCCACAAATCAGAGGAGTTTTGAAGCAGGCGACAGAATGTGAAGATGAGGTCAAGCATTCCAAGTGACTCTTCCAAAAAAATTCAATGGTAGCTATAGTACAGTTATTACATAAGACGCTGATTCACTACATCAATCTTATTTTTTAGGTGCTGATAATCATTCCTACACACACAAAACCACAAAAGTACACACAGACAAGTTGGAATGCATCCTTGGAAAGCAATACTAACTTAGAGGTAGAGTTTGATATGCCATAAGGGAGGTCTGCCATTCAGAAAAGGCACCTGGGACAGAAAAATTACCTGTAGCAGAACAGGCTGGGCATTTGCTAAATAGAAAACAATTTTGCAGAAAAACACCTAAGATACTGATGGAGCTAAGGATGAGTCAGAAGTGTAGCCTTGCAATAAGAACATCAATTTCATACTGGACATATTAAAGAAATTTTAGGCAGCAGCTCAAGGGAAGTTATTTGTCTATTCCATTCAGTATCTGTACAACTTTATCTGGAACCTTGTGTCTGGTTTTGGCCTTCCTCATACTAGAGCAAGTCTAAAGGAAAGCCACCAAGATGTGACTCATGTGGTGTACAAGGAGACACAGAGACAGCTCTGGTTTACACCTTCAGTAGAAATCCAGGGGGAGATCTTCTTACCACTTTGTATTGGGCTACAGAAAAGCTTCAGAGAAATTTTTTGGACACTAATAGTGAAGGCATGAGAGGCATTGGACAAAATTTGGAACAATGGAAAATGGGTAGATATTTTTTTCACACCTTGAAGATGGCCCTAGCCTTGCAATTATCCTTCATTGTATCAAATTGCTCCCAGACCTCCAAACTATTCTATTTTACCTATATTTCTCCTGGATTTATTCCATTATTTACTTCTGTTAAAAAGAAGTATTTAATGTTTTGGATAGTATTCCTGGTGCTACAATAAAAAACCCACATAATTTTAAAATATTTTTATCCTTTATTATAGATAGGTGTTGTATCACAGAAGAGCTATATCTTTGTTGAGATCCACTAAGCTCTAATTAATGATACTGGAAAGTTTTCAAAACACAGAAAAGCAAAAGACATTTGCCCAAAGCACATGGCTAGGATAAGAAACCTTTATTTTAGGAAGCTGGCACATGGGAGAGTGAATATTTCCTAGAATAGGTAACAATTGATTTTTTTCTGAAAACTGGAATGAAAGTTCCCAAAAATGGAACTACCAAATGGCTTCTTGTAAAATATTACCAGAATATGACTGGGTAATTTGTAGAGTACACAGTCAGAGCTAGTTCAGAGTGAAAATAGTGTATAGAATGCTGTGCCTTTTTCTAGCCAACAGTTCAGCCAGTTCTGGAACTCTAAATGGTTGCCTCAAAGCACCTTTTGTTCAGAGGTAAAAGACTTATAACCTTAGTTTTAGGTTCTGCCCAGGGAATAGTAGATCGGAACTTAACACCAGAGCCCTGGTATCCCTTAAGAGTCATGTGAATATAAAATACAAGTAACACTCAAAACAAGAGTAATAATATGTCTTGATTATCTTTACTCACGTGAAAGTCAGACTGGCCAATGACTACTTTCAGTCTTTTCTCACAGGCAATAAATTAACAGCAGGAGAATATCTTCCTTTTCTACCCTTCTTGCCCCCCTTAAGCCTTAGAATAATTAAAGACAAAGAATAGACCACCAACGAAGTTGCATTCACCAATAAGATGCACCCAGAAAATTTTCTACCTGACACATTTCTGTTTAAGATAGAAAGGGATGAAAAATTGATTATTCATAGAAGGATATTTTGGGCTGTCTGAACAGGCTTAAGAATTAATAAACATGATGCCTGAATAAAAATACACCATGGTTGATATTTTCAATGTCCAGACCTCAGTCATTCAATGACTGCACAAAATCCTCAGAATTTTTACATATACATCCTGAAGAAAGCAACTTATTAGCATCCAGAAACTCAAGAAACTCTGAAATACTGTGAAAGATTATCCAATCCCTGCTGCTAAGACTGTAAAAGGAAGGCTTGTAACACATTTTTTTGCTGAAAATATCCTAAGAAATTTTTCCTAATTATACTGGCAAAACGGGGAGGATTTAATTCCCTTCTCCCAAGAGAAATACAGTTAATAAAAGGAATACTTTTCTTCAGCATTGTTCACAGAAGTTTTATGACTATCATGCTGTACACAAAAAATTCAGAGTTTTTTCTTCATATATTCAAGTCATTTTAAAAATAAATGGTAAAAAGATATACTCTGGCCAAAGTATGTTTCAGTAACTTTTACAAATGTTTTGCAGTTGAGAAAATCCCTTCATGGCAAAATGGCAAAAAAAAAAAATCCCTTTCTATCATATTTAGGCTGTAAACAGGAATTTTTATAGAAGGAAGCATATCCACTATTCTGAGAATTTTTAGATTAACAACTCTGCACATTTTATTCCCCAATGCATGAATATTAGTACTTTGCTTCTATAAAATCAACCTTTCGGACTGAAGCAAAAAAAATGACATTAATACATAATGAATTCCCAAATAAAGGACTGTGCTTCCATGGTATTCAGAAACACAGGACATACATTCTGCTATCTGCTTATTGACCTCTGCATTGGTGGGATCAAGACATTTGATCTCCACACAGGAAAACTCTCACCCCAGCTCTTGAGGACCTTCCAAAATGTGACACGCAAACAGATGTGGCAGAAATGTCCTTTACAATCTTCTTATTTCATAAACAATTTTCCCGTGAAACCACATGAACCAATCCTCAGCTCTGTCCAGCCACCATTCTGGGCTCAGCCAGGGTGCTGGACAGTCCTGAAAGGAAGGCAGCAAGTCAGATCAGCAGGAAATATCCCAGTGCCTGTGGCTACCACTCCATGCTCTTTCTCCCAAGCTCATGATCCAGCCAGCTGTGTCTGAGGTGGTGGTAGTGGGAGCTCTGCCTATGTGCCTTCTGCTGCTGCTGGGCTTCATTTCAGCAGCCTGGGGACTGAAGTAGTGCCTGTCTGACCCTGCTAATGGTATATTTTTTCCCTATCTGCCCTATCCTCAAGCTGAGTGCTTATCAACCCACACTGTGTGGATTATCACTCCTAAACCACAAATCGCCAGGAACCCATTTCACCATTAACTCCATGCTTTGTTAAGCTCATTTCAGACTTTCTGGCTGCTCAATATACCAGGAGCTGGTGGCAAAGAAACCAGTGTAGTAAGAAAATTCAAAAGGATTTGAAATTGTTTGTCTCAGAGTAACCACACGGCTGAGGGGAATTAACTGTAATTGACCTGTCAGAACAATGGCTTCCCTTCTCTTTGTACATCCCAGTCTGTATCTGAACCTGTGCATACTAAGCTTACATCAACTGCTGGAGCATGTGCCTAAAAACATGAGAGATGTTGCATCTATTTAAATCTGTCTCCCTTTGTGCTCTCTGGGCTTTATTGATTTGGAAGTATTGTGGTAGCAGGCCTCGTTCCTGTATTCCTGATTCTCATTCCTGTTGACTTTGCAATGAGCAAATTGATAAAGGTTTTAGTTCCCTTACTTCCCACCAGGACAAGGATTTACCATGAAGTTGTAAAGGTGTAAATGACTAGTTCAAATTTTAATAGCTTCGCAGCAATAAGATCCCAATATAATATAATCCCAAATAACCTTCGTAGAATGAAGGCTGGGATTTCTTATGAAATTTGGAAAAAGTACTTGTTTTGTGTTTAAATTCATTAACATCCCCCTCCTCATCATAGTCATTCAGTCATTCATTGATTCAGGTCAATCAAATTATTTCATTCAGACATGCATTTTCTTTTTCTGTGGGTTCTAAATACTTTTAAAAATACTTAAATACTTTAAATACTTAAAAATCTCCATTTTAATTACTTGTTTACTGTAATGCTAAAGTTCTTACTAAATTAAAAACTATACAGAATCCTTTTTCAAAAAGAGAATTTGAAAATAACACTACTCCGAGAAAAAAAAAACAGTTTGAAAATTTCCTACTCAGCTTTTCCTTTCAATATCTCACTCTTATTTCCCTACTTCTTTAGCATTGTAAAAATAAGCGATTTTCTTCCAAGTATGGATAAATGCTCTGATACAAGCTTAAAGATGACAATCTAATATAATTTCTGCCCTCAAAGTCCTGACATAATAAATATTTTAATGACATAAGACATTCTGCTATTAACACAATTATCATATATTTACAGAATTAGTAATTTCCAAATTTATTTTTAATCAACTATTTTAACAGGTAATATATGAGAAGCACATAGAGGGAAAAACATAACTTTAAAAGAAACAAATATTTCCAGCTTTGTTTCCTCACCTTCGATTTTATAGCAGGCAATCTGTTAAATCTTTACTTTTTGTAACAAAATTAGAGGCACTCTTATTTTTTAAGAAAAGTGACTGAAAAAATTAACAGAATTAACAAAGTAAGAGAACATTTGAGCAGAAAGCATTTCTTTGAAGATGAAAACACATCTTCTTATTAAATTACTTTTCTCTTGTAGACATTTTCAAATATTTAGTAATTTTTATTTAAAAGTTTTCTGATCAATCTTTCCTTCTACTCTTTCAGTTTCATTGGTTAGAAGGTAAGACTGGTTGCCATCCATTCATGCTCTCAGATCTAAAGGTTTTCTGCGATGAGGTTGTCACAAGCCCATCAGTCTGCCCCTCTGGATGAGCCTGGCTTACAGACACTGCCTGTCTCACACACCATGGCTGTACTGGCTTCTTTGATAGAGATCTCTGTCATAAACTGATGCTTCTGGTGTCAAAGACATTCAATCATTGTGACAATAGTTTCATAAAGTAGCATTTTGAGATCCCCAAAGGGGTGGCTTACAGTAAATATAATATATTTGCAAACATAAAATAATTACTGCCACACAATAAAATGGGGAATGTAATAAAAGAAGAGATTGTTGACTTTTGTTTGCCCATTTCAGAAAATTAGGATTTTGTAGTCATTGGTTTTTGCATGCCTATTCTGAGTAGAAACTGCCTCATTATTTTATTCTGATAGTGTGATAAACTGTGCATTACAGAGGTAAAATAACACCATTTTGTGAGGATAGGAGTCACTGAAAAATTTTCAGACAAACATTTGGATCACACAACTATAAGTAGACATTTATCAATTGACATTGATAAACCAAGTAACAATTTCCAAAGGTATCAGCAATTCAATTTCAGATTGCCATTAGCAGAATATTAACAGATGAAATTTTGGTGCACAGTCTGCAATGTCATGATTTTTAAAGTTACCCTTCATCTTCAACAATTTCATCATATCAAACTTTAAAAAGCCCTGTTCATAAAGGGAAGCAACAGATTTTAAGCAGTTGTACAATAGCACAAAATTACTATTACACCTAATGAACATCTGGAAGTCCCCAGAAACAGCTGAAGTTACTTGGTCTGTTCAGCCTGATGAAGAGGAGCCTGAGGGGACACCTCATGGCTGTTTAAAACTTCCTTGTGAGGGGAAGGGGAGGGGCAGGCACTGATCTCTTCTCTGTGATGACTACTGACAGGACCCAAGGGAATGGCCTGAAATTGTGTCAGGGAGGTTTAGATTGATATTAAAAAATGGTTCTTCAGCCAGAAGATGGCTGAGCACTGGAACAGGCTCCCCAGGGAAGTTGTTACAGCACCAGCCTGACAGAACTCAAGGAGCATTTGGACAATGCTCTCAGGCACAGGGTGTGACTCTTGGGGATGGCACTGTGCAGGGCCAGGAGCTGGACATTGATGATCCTGATAGGTCCCCTTCAACTGAGGATATTCTACAATTTTATGGTTCTATGAACATGGGAGAGGCAGGAAGGGGATTTCCTAAGGTATATTTCCACATGGCAAAACTTAGAGTGTACAAATAAGTCCAGTTATAAAAAGCCCGAACAAAGTCGACTTATTTAAAATAAATGAGCACAGCATTTTTAGTAATTTTGTGAATTATTAAATTCAGGGACTAATTATGCTACTTCTTTGCAATTCCAGTTGCATGCCTCACTAATGTCTGGAATATGTCTAGCTATTAAGTGAACAGGAATGAGATGAAAGTCTCCAGATGTCCTTTCGCTAATTCAGGCAGACATAGTTGTGTTGTTTCTCCTCTTGAAGCGCCTGTGCTTTGCAGATTGTCTCTTTCTCAATGAGCTCTTGCAACCTTGAAGAGCTAACAAACTGCAGCTCCAAATTGTTCAGACTATTAGTTTTCTCTCTGTTTGTTAAAAGTCAAGGAGCAATAAACTGTACCCCAGTAAAAGGTGGCAGGTCATCAGTGCCATCATGTCAAACATCAGCATTCAGAACTAAAAACCTGGCCCATTACTGAGATCATGGGACTCATACAAACAGCTGAGTTGGGATTGCTTTCTTTGCTAACTCAAACCTTGGTCTCTCTGATTCACATATGTGTAACTCAGTGAATAAATCAGTGTTTAATAGTTGCCCCAATGGGTGCTCTGTAGTATACAGGTTATCACAGAATCACAGAATTGCATGTGATGGAAAAGAAATTTAAATGTTCTTCTTGTTCCATATCCCTTGCCATGATCAGGGACACCTTTCACTAGACCAGGCTGTTACAATCCCCATTCAGCTGGAACTTGAACACTAATGTCTTCCCTGCCTTTTCCTCCCTGATTTTCTTTATCTCGCTCTTCACTGGGAGGGACAGGAGCAAATAATGAGTTGTGTGCTTCTTACTTTACAAAATCGTTGATCTTATGGGAAAGGAGGAATACTTCTGCAAGTTCTTGAGAGCTAAGGAAAAAGCACAGTCTATCATAGTGATACAAACTTTCAGGGATTTCACACTTTTTAAAACACACTTGTATCCCCTGATTTGCCTATGGCACATACCACTATTCTATCTCCTTGGAAAATATTATTTCTACTTGGAAAAAAAAATTGCTGAAACTATTCCTATTTACAGATTTTATCTTTCTCAGTTAAAAGCAACTGCACAAATCTTTTCCATTCTCCTTATCATCTGTTTGACAATCAGGAGAAGACACAAACTATTTATTAAATACAAAAAGATTTCCAGAATGATTAGTAAATTATAGGATTGCTAACATTTAAAAAAACAGAGAGAAGTTGCCATCATTCTGGCTTCTTATGCTTTTGTGTATTAATACATTATTAGATAAAGCTTTCTGCCTTTATTTCAGTGTCTATTCTTCCGGATAGAAATTATTCTAGATACTCATGCCATAGTTAATAAGCTATATGCACTTTCTCCCCATGCAAACATTCTAAAAGTTGGTGAGAAGAAAAATATTCCTTTGAACTCTAGGAATCATGAATTTAAAAATCACATACTTTTCAGTAATCATAATAGAAGATTGTACTGGGGGAATTGGTTAGGAAGAACCTGGCTCCTCAGTACAGGTATCCTTACCCCTAGTGAGGAGCAGACCCATAACTACATCTTCAGAATTTACCTGTGTAAATTATATTTACGTATCTTTACATACCTGAGGAGGCTGACTCCTCTCAACACTGAATTTTCCAAACTGTTCTAGTAGCCCTGGCAGGAAAAATATGAGGAAAGAGTCAGAAGACAGTGTACAAGCAAACACACATGGGTCCTGGGTTTGTATGTCAATTACCATGGAAACTAGGAAACAAATTTCTAAATAATAGAAAAACTAAGCACAGGAGAATTTAACAAGGTATGTGAGTTAGTCTATTTCATTCTTTATTTTATAAATAGAGATTCAGTGCCTTGGTAATGCAAAGTTACACTCTATTGCAAACATGATTCACTAGTTTCAACTGCTGATTTGTATTCTATTTGTTCAATATTAAATTACAAGAGCATCCCCTTCTTTTACAAAGAAAGCAAAGGTTTGTGTATGTTTAACAATTTATTGAATTTGTGTTTATTTTAATTTCAATTGCTGTCAGTGTCACCGATGATAGACTGGTTAATAACAGAGAAAATCTGAGTTAATTCCAAGCTATTTCACCAGTCTTTCTTGCCCATGTCATATAATCAGTAAATGCAGGACCTCAGAATATGCTGGCCATAGAAAGTCAGAATTACTGTTTTTCAACTGTGAATACATAGGATCATACCTTTTCCTCATTTCTCTTGTGTAGAAACCTATTAGAATAACAGTGACAACAGATAAAAAGTGGAAAAAATTATGTGGAAGGCATGCAGCACATGATCATGCCAATCAAGATCAATTTTGATCAATAAGTCCTTGTAAAGCTTAGTAATATAAACAGGGCTGGAAAAAATTGTAATATATAGCAATATGTAATCCTAACAAAGATTTTTCAGACTGATTTAGGGCTAAATTATATACTAAATCATATAGTATATAGGAATAGTATCAAGCAAAATTGATGTAAATATTGGATTTGTTTATCAAACATGGAAAAGCTGTCACGTTTTATAGAATATCTAACAGGATTTCAAACAGATTTATGAACTAAATTCTCTAAAATAAATTTAAAATTAATTGAAAGAAGATATAAGTAAAATTGCAGATTATGCAGCTTGATGGAACATCTAAGACAGCTGAAATGTCCATAAATATATGATAAGTATTAATATTAATATAAATCCAATGTGAAACAACTAAATGCAAATTGTGAATGCAAAGAATGAAAATGTATGTATTATATAGGAAACTATGCTTGACTGGAAGAACTGAGTCTAATTCCTGTTCATCTGAGATGGTGAGAATTAACTATGGTGAAAGTAATTTTAACAACCATGATTTTTTCCAGACTAAATTGTTGAGGATAAGTGCTGATTAAGGTTCACTGCAACACAGAATACAGTGAATTTATACTCTTAGAGCTACATTCATTTGTTCCTGAGATACAGATGAAAAGAAGAAAATGCACTTTCAGGCTTCTGCACAAACACAAGTATCTGCTCTGCCTTCCTATTTAATTATGGCGTTTATTTTAGTACTCAGACACATTTTTGTTTGTCTTTCCTGCCATCAAAAACAACATGGGCATGTCTTTACAAGTGAGAAGCAAATAAACCTCAGCATAAGAAGTAATCTGTCTAAAATAGCAAATCAATACTTATTTAGTCTCATTTTGGAGCTGTGCACTCTTCCTTCCAGAGTTTTAATTCTATTAGTAAATTTCTGAGTACCCAGATAAATTCCAGCATGGTTTGGTTATCTCTATACTGCAGGGCAGTGATCAGCATAAACATAAAATGCTCATTGAAAAAGCAGTGGTGACTGTTTTAACTAGGATCCTGTTTCATGTACATGTTTCCAGGTGAATGTAATGGTTATAGACATTTCACTATCAATAGCCTGTGCAGAATATTTCATTATTCTGAAATAGGGCTCCTGGTTTACCAAAAAGTTGCCAAGTGTCTGAAATTAATTGTATGGGATGTTTTGAGGGTATGTGGACTTAAATTAGCATAAATTCATACAGTTATTTTTGTCTCATTTAACAGTAACTGTGAGGACATTGAATGCTGTAAAGACTCACTTTGGAATCTCCTAAAACTCTCAAATCTTAAGAATACTAAAAGCATAGTCCTGTGACTGTGGTGCCCAAAGCAATTGGCCCATTTCAAATATTGCCCACCTTAAAGCTTGGTTTTGAATACAAGCTACCAAGATCTGTACTTGGTAACCTATACGGATAGAAAAGCAGCAAAAAGGGACATATCAGTATTTCTTTGACCTTAGAAACAGTTTTCAAGGCAACCAACACTGCTGAAGCTTGATGATT
The DNA here is from genome assembly GCA_013397375.1 of Toxostoma redivivum. Classification (NCBI taxonomy): domain Eukaryota; kingdom Metazoa; phylum Chordata; class Aves; order Passeriformes; family Mimidae; genus Toxostoma; species Toxostoma redivivum. Next base: position 773,163 of record VXBI01006452.1, on the reverse strand, counting down.
CCTAGCGATAAACAGTGTAAAAGAAAATAGACATGGTTTTTAGTATGGATCTGGGCTGAAATTTCACGGAATTATTTATAAGAGAATGAGTGTTCTACATTAAAATAAAATTTCTTACCTAATATATGATTAGATGGAAATGCTGAGAAGGCACAGAATTTTATCTGCATCACAGAGGGTAAATGAAAACCTTATAACAGTTATAAATTTCAGTATATTGCTGTTCAGGTTATGTCTTGACCAAGATAAGCAGAAGTGATATTGAATGAGCAAAAAATTAAAGAGTTTCTATAACTCCCTTTATATTCATGAAAATATGCAAGATTGGGTTCCAGACAAAGGGAGAAAAACAACAACAACAAAAGAAATATTTATTTGCTTCTGAGTATATTTTTAATAAAAACATATTGACTTTTCATTTTGAAACTACTTTGCTTATAGATTTCATTTTGGTTTGTTTCTTTGAAAACACTTGGAATCAAAGGAACATATGATTTATGATCAAGGAAAACATTTTATATTCTTAGACTTCTCATATAGAAAATTACCCTTAGGATGAGATAGCTGGATCTATTTTCAGTAGCTGTATTTAAGGAGCCATAGCTGAATAAAGAGAAGATTTTCCTCCTCTTTTATTTTCTCTCTTATTTTTTATTTTTCTCTCTTATATTTTTAATCCATCATCCTTCTTGAACAGAAGCATAGCAGAGCAATCATGAGAATAATCAATGGCTCTGACAAGCAATGGATGAAACAAAAATAAATGTCTAGAATTCTATTAAATGCTTTGAAATGAGAATATTTAGTCTTCACTTGCTCAAAATATTAAAAGAGTTTAAGATGTGTATGGATTAACTGCCTTGATCTTCAGGTGCTGAACACCTATCATAAATGAGGAAATCAGACTTATTTAGATTGTTCCTAATTCTCTGTTATTATCAAGATTAGGTCTGCAAGGCTTTATCCTGAACACTGCCATTGCCCAGGTAGAGCAGAGAATTGCTGGAGTGCAAACTTCTCCCATGATCTTGCCTCTGGCAGTGTCCAGCACTGACAAATTAAGGGCTGGTATCTCAGCCCTGCAAGCTGTAAACTGATTTCCCAATAGCAAGACAATTCTCCACTGCATATCTCCAGTCTATTTAAATTCATTTTATGCAATTCAGTTTTATCTGACAAATTGGTGATCACAATTTATAACTTCACATATTTCATTGTAATATCTGTAGAGCAGCTTTTTGGGTTGGGGATGGGCCAGGATTTTTTTCTCACAATTGTCTTAGATGAATAATGTCCTTTGTACTGCAGACCTTTATTATTTTCAATAGTGCTCTTTCTCAACTGTATAAATAAGAAATAACTAATTCATGTTTACTGAGAAGGGAAGGTAATCCCTGTGGCACAGATCACATGGTGATGAATGCAACACATTCTTTCCTGATCTGCAAGACTTTTTGCTCCTTTAGAAGAGGTAAAGACACTGTTATCTTCCAGCCCTACTGAAAAAATTCCCTAGGCTACCATCTTATAAGTTTCAACATGTCCTTTGATAAGATCAACAATTTCCGTGCTTCCAGGAGAATAGCTGGTGAATTGTTATATTCTCTGGTAAGATATTATCATTTTAAATATATTTTGTGAGAATAAGTAAAGGGATCCAAGATTTCTCCTGACAGAGAGAAAAATGGGCCACACAAGCGCTAATGTATCATCAAACTCTTGAAATGGGAGTTGCAAACTGCATAGGATCACTATTTAAAGTGATCCTAAGGCAGGAATTAATCTCTGACAAAATTCAAGGCAAGTAAAATCATGTCTCTTGCAAACAGATTGTCTATAAACTAGCAACTAATTATCTGAGCAATTACCTGGATCAATGCGTTAATTGTGCACTTTGACTTACTTTCAGAGACCACTTCTACCTAGGAAATTTGCATAGAGCTTATACCATGCCAGTGTCATGCTTTTCTCAACAGAATTCATGCTGCCAGCCTATCAAGGAACTTGTAATTGCCAGTCACCAAGAATCATCAAGAAGCTGTTGAGCTCAACAGAAAAATCCTAGTACTGCTGTAACTGCAGTGCCACTCCTGTGGATCTGAAATGGTTTTTTTTCCTTTACTGGGGTCAGTCACTGCTTGGTCCTGTAGCATGGACCAGACTGAACAAACTGTCCACCAGTCATTCTGCCACTCAGAGAATTTTGCAGCCCTAGAGAAACCTGCAGAATTCTCTAAGCCCTATAACACAATTGTATTGTTGATATCTGAATTGTCTATTAAATAAATGTAAACTATCCTGCAGTGGACATCTTTATCCAATTCCAGGCCTTTCCCATTCTAGAAAAGGCATAATCTAGGTCTATCATAGATTAAGTTTTTTCTATTATTTCAATAAAATTTGATCACACTAAGTGCTGCTTCAGGTATTTCCATGTTGTGAATATTCTAAAAACAAGGTTTGTTTTCTGGACCTTATTTATCTTGAATTTCTGGACACTGTCTCACTACTAAAGGATCTCTCCACACCAAAGCCAGTTCTTATTCAGAATGAGTCAAAAGTACCATCTCAAACATAAGTGTCATTAGAAAAGGCTTTACAACACACAGGCAAAGAGAATAGCAACAAACTACCAAGACTAAATATATTTGCCTAAAAGTTCCAATAAAATTAATCCAAAGTTACCATCTTATGATCTGTGCTATGTAGCCCCTTTGTCATGTATATATACATATCAGCATGTGAGCAGTAGAGGTCAGAAAATATGATGCCATATTCAATAAAGTACCCCATAAGGAACTGCACATGAGTAAGTTTGATTTACAGACCATTCTTCTTTAAATTATGGGAAATAAGCTAATTAATGAATGAAATGAAACTATGAAAATATTGAAGAGTGAGATGGTTTTCTTATTTCTCATTTGTGTCTCTATTATAAAATTATTTGGAATTTGCAGACTTGTAGGAAAGTAAAATCCATTCAACATCACAGACTTCCAAAATCCTTTTCCAAAACCTTTTAAGGACACAAGGTTGGCAACGGATAAGAGGAATTATCTAAATTAATTAAAAGCAACAGATTTCTGATGGGGCTTTTCTCTCTTTCTTTTAAAAGAAGATTTTGTAAGATTAAGAAAGGCACCAAAAAATGAAAGAAACATAACTTGGTATCTACAAAAGAAGAAGTCTCTAGAGCTTTCTGGAAATGCAACAACTGTGAGATATGGTAGTGCTGTGTGAAATCCTGAATGGATGGAAAGTGAGTAATGTGTATTAAGTGAAAGCATTTGACAAGTTTAAACAAGAGGAGTATTTCTTTGCATAATGCATTAACAGATGTTATTAGGAATAGCAGATGTCAAAATGATAGAAGGGATTAAAAGGAGACAGTAAATTAATGAAAGAAAAGAGATTTTTAATACTGTAAATTCTGGCTTCTAGTCAATGGATTGTCAGACACTAGGAAAACATAAAATAATAGCTTCATCACTTCAGCATCTCCTAGAAGCATAATAGTACCAAGGACAGGATATTATGCAAGACAGACTTGTGGTCAGAGACAGTGGAGACATTTTGATATCTATTTCTACAATAAACTTACAAAACAGGGCAAGAAAATTCATAGCCCTCTGTGGGGCAGGTTATTTTGAGAGTTCTTTCTATAGACAAAATAATCTGGTACTCAAAGACACACTATCATGGTAACAACATCTCTGTTTTTCATAATTTCCTATTTTGACACAAGAAAAGCAACATAACTGGTGGCAAATATTGCCAGAACTGGGAGAATCCTGAAAAACGTCTCTGAAGTTACTCAGTGGACAAGACTTTCAATTCCTTAGGATCTCCATTTCCAGATCTGTGGAACTTCAGATAAGTACTTTTCAGAAAACAGTTTTGATGTAACCTTTTCTTTTCAGATCAAATATGGACAGCTATATTCAAAATACTAAACAATTATTAAAAACACTCAGAAAGACACACAAAATATTTGGCAATTAACCTGACACACTACAGTAATGTAATAAAATTTGCTGACTCAACAACCACCAATCCTTGTTACTGTTAGCTGAGGGAAATGTAGCTACACTTAGTTATGCTATTTATTATATTCTAGATCTATATTAAATACAGAAATATAATAGTCAGGATATTCAAGTGGTCTGTTGTCCTTCGTTTCCTTGTGCTTTTTGAGTGCAGTGTCTGTAAAGGGATCCAATTTCAAGAAGCTGAACCCAATTCTGGGCTTTGGCTTTGAGTCCTGGCTCTCAACTCAGCAGCTTTTGAAAAGTTATGCTACTCATTTTTATTGCAAATGATGGGAAAAGAAATAAGATTTCCTCAGCTTGTTACCACGTTTTATGCTATAAGTCTAAAAATGTTCACATTTCTCCAACTTAAGCAAATGCTATCCTGCTGGAACTGCTTATAATTTCACACCAAAAACACCAAAACACAGACTTACTGAACAGATTACACACTAAAAAAACTAAATAATAAATCCTGGACACCAAATACAAGGAACTCTTTCTAAGCAATTATATGAAAGTAATTCATAAATGCATTTCACTAAGAAATTAATAAAGAATTTTCAGCAGGAGTTTATTTCATGATAAGTCCTCTTGAGGGCAGTTTGAGGAGGAAGACATGACTAATACTAGTGACAGTTTCAGTGCAGTCATGTTTTATGAGTAGATGAATAGAATGTGATTAGAATAACATGAACAATTTACAGGTCAAATACATTATTTGCTCCCAGCCAGGTTGCAAAGTACCCAAGCAGCAGAATTCAGTTACAGAACAGCTGTTATAAAAAGGGCTAATCAGTAAGTGCTGCTGGCCTTCCTTCTAGATATTTCTTAGCTTTTTGTTTTAAAAAAGAGCCCCCCAAACCAGAAATTCTGTGTCTAGCTTGTTCTTGAATGTTTTGTTTAAGTGTAATTCAGATAATATTTAGACAGTAGACACTTTCCATCAGCAATGTTGTGGTCAAAAGCAATTCCCCAAGAAATAGTGTGACGTAATCCTTTAACTGGCCAGACTTATAGAACTTTCCCTTGAAGGTCTCAGGCAAAATTAGATTTTCAAATGTCATACAAAGTAGGAACATCAGTGTCCATTTCCCACTTCACAAAAGAGGCCAAACAAAATTCTCAGGAAAAGGAACTCAGAGCTTCTGGTATAACAGATCAGCCAAGGATGTCTGCCAAAAAACCAGATGCCCTGGCTGGGAAACAGATATAATTAACAGTACTTGCCAGTATTTTCTGTTTTATTTTCTTTCCACCTAACAGTGAAGAGTGAGATTTTAAATATTTTCTTGTGTTAGAACAGAAACTTTTAAATGGTTATAAAAATATTTAGAACACAGTGTTTTCTTAATAGAAAAATCTTAACAGAAATGTATTTTAAAATTTATTTAAATGGAAAAATACTCAGATGAAAATATTTTGCTAGCAACACTACAAATTTCCAGCTAATTAGCTTTCCTGTACAGTTAAAATTGTGCAGTATGGTGTCAAGGACATCTGTATTAACAATTGACAAATCCTTTCTGATTTATCCAGACAGCTGCCATAAAGACAAAGATGTTTGTATTTTCAAAAGACAAAACCTTCTGACCAAACCTCTTAAAAAACTTCAAAAAGTATGCTTATCTTACTCTCATTGACCAAAACTGACTTGCAAAGCATGGTGATTAAATGTAGGGCCGGGTTTGTTATGTTTAAATTTTCTTCAATCAAAATTCTCTCTAAGAGAAGTCCTGCATAGACATATACTATGTACATTTCTATCCTAGGGAGAATTTATTTTACAGGAAAATACATCTGCATAAAAATACAGAAACCAGTAATATCGACAGTGTGTATATTTCCTTTGATACCAGTTTCTTGCATCGCAAATTAAATGCTCTTCAAATTAAGAGCCAAAATAATTATGGCAAGCATGTAAATAGAAATTGCTCTGTATGTCCAATGTGATAAATTCATGCCACTGCTTTAGCAGGAAATACAATTTTGTAGGCAACCCAGTTAATGTTACCATAACAACACAGTAGAATAACTTGTGCTATCAAGTCAAATGTAATAAATTAGAAATAAATCCTTCAAGTTTATGGAAGTCTTGTGTATACTGTGTTTGGCATGCTTTCTCCCCACATGCAGTCAAAACACTTTAGTATTTTCCCTGTTAAACTCAGTAAAGATATTTCTCCTTAGAGAAAGACAATGCAATTTCTAATCCAGAAAGAAAGCCAGAAATTTTTCTACCCTTAGTACACTCTTTAATATTGTCAATAAATAAATAAATGGTCCATACTCAGTGGTAAAAGAAAAGCTCTCTCACATAAATTACTTCTTGTCCTTGGAAAAGTATAAGCTCCTTCTTGTTCTAGAAAGCCTGAGAAACAGGAGTGGTTAATTTAGGAGAAGTAAAACCAATTCCAGTGAAACTGCCAAGAACACAATAATCTTTTAGTCCAAAATTTGTGTAGGCCATGTTTTCTTAAGCCAATCATTACTGGAACATTTCTCATAGCCTGTGCATGTGAGCTTGCTGGATATATCAAAACTCTCCCTTAAAATGTCACATCATACACGTTTTTTGGGAGGGGAGAGTGCAGGTGGAATAGGGGTGTCTCATCACCTTTCTATCCACAAGGAAGCACAGCCTCTGGCTTCCTCAAAATCACTGTGCAACACAAAACCACATGCTGCTTTATTTCTGCCTTTAATCTAGCTCATTTCTTTCTTGCAAACAGTAATTATAAGTAGCACCTATTCCAGGAGCCTTCAGCACCTCACCAAGGGTGGGTTGGCTTTCACCCCACTCTGACTTTCAAAGAGATTTTCCTCCAATTTGAAGCCAGCAGTCTCAACACTCAGTGCCTGTTTGTCTTGCTGGGCAGCAGGACCCCTGGCAGGAGGTTTCCAGTCCTGAACCCAACACAACAGGGTTGGCTTCTGCCTCAGTAGTGACTGGTGCTTTCACGGATTTCTTTATAAGTGCCCCTTCATCCTTACACAAAGCACAAACATCTTACCCTGCTCTTCTAGGTAAAAACAGTACTAAAGACCACAGCAGAAATGGTTTTACAGGGGGTGGTTAAAGCAGTGGCCAGGGAAGAAAAGGAGAAAGAGCTTGCAAATAAAATCGTTTCTAACAATCCCTAAACGATAAAAATTTTGCACTCAGTTGGAGACAGCTTGAAAAAATCCCTCAGGTATCTTTTTAAGAACAGCAGTTACCAAGACACAACATCTTGCAAGGTTTATTTTTTGTTGTTGTTGTTTTGGTTTGGTTTTTTTTTTATTATTTCAGTAATTGTAGACATTTTTCTTAATCATAAAGTGATTACTAAATTAATAAACTCTTTGAAGAAAACACAGTGTTATGAGCAATAGTACAACTGAGCATTTATGAAGAGCGGATCTTCTGAAAATAAAGCAATATGATAATCAGTAAAAACATCTGTTACCACTCAGCCATGGATGAATTATGAATTTATTTGGGAACGGGTATATTCTTTGAAACTGAAAGACATCCACGCAAGACACAGCAAATACACAACAGCAAACTAACCAGGAATTTAATAAGAAAGTCTTATTGTTAAATTCTACACACATTCAAGTGAAGAATGTTCCTTTGCCCAAGTTCCTGGCAAAGGACTGCAGGAAAACTGTTATTGCTGAGAGAAAAACAACCCCATGGCAAAGACATTACACTAGAAAAGCCACAACATTAAATGTGAAAACCAAAAAAGTGAATAAGACTAAAAAAACTAATTTGCAGTCATGATTTCAGCAGTTCTCAAAAGTATTTTTGTACTGTAACTGGTGAAGCATCATAAAACTCTGATATTTATTTATAATTTATATAATTTTATTTACTAGAGAGCTACCTAGGAGAAATTTTCCAGCTGTTATTCCAAAATGTTGTTCTCTCAGTTCATGTTTCAAGCACTGAAAAATTGCTGCCCAATTTAAAAAAAGAAAGACTTCCCAAACATCTCAAATTACAGCCCTAAATACTCTCTCTGATTTCTAAGGTAAACCTTTTTGGCAGAAGTCATTAAGGAATTGTCTGTTACAGGTGTGCATGCCCAGCAATGCCACTCTGCCACTGAGGTCAAAGCATGTACCTAGTCCCTGTGACTTAATCTAAGACCTTCAAACAACCTGGACTTGAGGGAGTTTTACTTTTAGATGGGCCTCTTGTAGTTCTAATTTCAATAGAAAAATCCTAGTCAAAATAAATTAAAGTAATAGCATGGACCATTATAGCAATTTTACCATACAAGATATTGACTTCCTGCACTGGAAGACTTTTCTTGTCATGGTTGGTTTTTCTGGCCTGGATGAAACCCATCAGTCTTTGACCCACAACTTCACTTCCCTATCTGTTCTGTTTCTTTTAAATTGGACAAAATGAAGCAGTTTAGTAGGACAAGTCATCATGTTTAAGCAGCTTTAAATTCTCTCTCCTAATAGTCATGCTTCCTTTGAGGAGGTTCTCTAATTTAACCAGAAGGAAGGTCATGGCTTTTAGCAACTAGCCACTTCTACCAATATTTCTTCATTGTTTATTGGTCACTGATAGAATAGTGTGGAAAACCTTTAGTCTGGGTACTGCATGTTTTGTCCTTTACAGCCAGTCATCCCCCTGACAAAGACAGTATGTCTTCTGCAAACTGGAATGAGTAGATAAAAGACAATCACAATTTTGATGCATTTTAAGGCTAATCTGCTCACTAAGGGTGTTGGTAGGCTTCAGAACCTTCACTGCATTCAGCTCCTTTGCCATGAACAGTTTCATCCTCTAGCATAGTCCATTCCCAACAGATTCTGGACTCCTAGGAGAGAACAGCAAAACCTCAAATGTTTCAAGTGTCCTGACAGACTTCATATTCCTCTCCCTTTCTACATGAAGGCTATTAGGGGAAAGATCAAAGGTAAGATTTGAACTGCTAAACCAAAATTTCTGCTTGAAAAAACCTTAATGTCCACTGAAGAAAAACTGCCATTTAGTTTCAGTGTTGAGTTTGAAATCAAGATTTTCTTACTGGGTCAATAAACTCCATATTTTAATTTTGCTAGTTTTACACTACTTTATTTTTTCCCCTCAGTGTCACAAAGCTTATGCATGTTATTTCAAGAGAAAATTAACTCTTTAGAAAACCATTATTGCTTGCATACAAAATTGTACTAGTTTGCTTCTTTTATTTTCCATTTTAAGTTTATAGAGTCATGGAATCATTTTTGTTGCAACAGACCTATAAGATCATTGAGTCCAACCATTAACCCAGCAGCTCTGCATTCATCACTAAATTCCTGGGGCTCAGCAGGGGAATTGGGCACTGCACAGGGTTCAGCAGGCAGAGAGGCCCACAAGAAAATGAGCTAAAGCAGCACTGTGTAGGAATAATTTTTACATACTTAATGAATATTGCTGAGAACTTTTTAATAGAACAGCTATTAGTAAGTAAGTATTTAGGTTCTTCATAACTTTCCTCATCAAAACCAGGATAAATTATAAGAATAAATTGAAATCCCAATAATTTATTTCAAGTGTGTACTTGCTTTCAAATGTATACTGGATGAACTGATTAATTTTTGATCATATAAATTCCACCATCTAAATTATTTTCAGCATAATTTTTACTGGAAGGTTCTCTTTGAGTATAAGAATTTTCTGTTAATTGTCTTAATTAGCAGAATATAATTTCAACTGCAAAACTTCTACTTCTCACCAAGACCTTTAATAAGCTGCTTGCAGTTTCAATGGAACTGGGGTAATTAGTCATGTGTAATAATCAATATTTCATATAAACATAAAGAAAAAAATAATCTCTGTATTTCATGATATGTCAATAATATAAAGACATTAATTAATGGCTATCTTTATTAAATTGTACTAAGAAGTCAAGTATTCCTTAAAATATCTTATTGATTTGATTGCAGCAACAGTATAAACATTAAAAAGCAAAGGGTTTTTAGAGTATAGCATGAGTATTAAAGGTTGTCTAGATGGTTTTGGTGTTCAGCTAACTGTAAAAAGATTGCTGTCATAAGGGCCAGGATTCAATAATACCAGCTGCTAATATGGCAAAGAGCAGGGAAAAAAGTCAATCTCATGTTCCTTGTGACTGCAAAACTTCTTTGGCAAGAAAAATATCTGCTGTTTTCCAGCTGGTAGAATCCAACCGACATTGCTTTGCCCTGGACTGTTAATTTATGAGACCATAATTGAGTGACAGAGCAGCCTTATATTCTGCAACAGCACTGCCTGCTGTTTCACTTCATTCTGGGCAGAATGGAAGTTAAAGAGCTGTAATGAACCAAGCTTCACAATAGAGGCTATATTTTATTTTCTATTAGAAAAAAACAAGTGTAGTTTTGATTATTCCTGACAGCAGCACAATGATTTTAGTGCTATACACGGTGAATAATACCAGCAGTGAATATTTGAATTATATCTACTACTTAGAGATTTGAAAACTAATCCATATAATATCCTGAGATTCAGTTCCTGTGTTTGGTGCCTTGCATGTCTCTTGCATTCATTTGAGGAACATATATAGGACATTTAAAAGCTTGAGGCCTGATCCTTCAGAGGTACAACCATACAATTGCCTTTGAATGTCTCAGGCACATGAAAATACCTACTCTATGCTTAAAATGTGACTACACACTTTTTAGGCTAAATTTTTTATACAAATTTTAAAATCATGGTATTTTATTTGTAATATATTAATAAGAGCCCATGTGAGTGAAGTTACTTTAGGTTAGCCTAGAGAAAAATATTTTGCTTATAACTACTATCCCTAGAAACAGACACTTTGATGAAAGCCAGAAATATGTAAATATATAAATTTGATTGTAAAGGTTTTTTTTCTTTTCAAGCAGAAAATTGTCTGATTACTAGTCATCAAAACCTGGAGAATCTTTTCAGAAGATTCCAGAGTGTTAATGCTCATAGACAGGTAGGTTGCTTATGCCTTATCTTGGTATTTTTCAAACTGCATACAGCACTTCCATGGAATTATATATTAGAAATATTTTTAATTTTTTTTTTTAAATCTTTCAGATTATATAATGAACTTGTTGCTTTCCTCCTAATTGCTTGTTTTGATTTGTAGAGAGACATTTAGACACAGTCTAATTTGGAGAACTCATTGTAGAAGGCTTTGTTTAATTCCAGTGCAGAATGACAATAGCATATTGCATGGTGTCAGGAAATGAGCTATCCAACCTCTAGTCAAGCTTCTGTTATTCCACTTTTACCTGTTTCATTCAGATTAAATGATTTAAAATACATACTTACAGGAGAGAAGAAAAATATAACAAATACTTCACAATGTATGGTATCTTGTACAGGATCATTAGGTTGTATACTGCTTCCTCTTTTCATTGTTGATTATGTGTTTTATTTCTTTGTAGTATGACTTCAACTAAAATACAATATTAGACCTAAAAATCACATTGCATCTGCTGACAGCGTCTAAGATCTCTGATCTACCCAAGTATTTTCACAATGCTGAGATCTTAATGTCACCTAATTACAGAAATTCACTTGTGCCCCATGTGACACATATTATTTCATTATGTACTTACCTATGTTTATTGTCATTTCCTTAATGCTTTAAAGGTTTGCCCACTGTCAAGCCCTAACAGCCTTGCATCTGTTTCTCTTAAATTCCTTTCTTGCCTTCAATAATTTTCACAACTTTGTCCTGCTACTTGCCCAGTAATGTCTTTGTATCAGTCTTAAGGACTAAAATACCTACTTACCATAGTGAATTAAAACTTATATTACTTGTAAGGAGTATAGGCTTCCACATTTTTTGACACTGCATAAATGATGTCACTGTCTCAGAAAAATAGCCCCAGGAGGGAGTTTTTCAAGAGACTTTGGAAGTTTCATACATGCCACCTAACACCTATAAACACCTATAAAATAACCCTATCATGCTGTAAAGATAATTTAGCATTCAAAAAGTGTGAGTTTTATCTGTGCTGTGCTACTCTTTTTACCTTTGTTTATTTTCTTAAATTTATGCCTTCTGAAGTTGCATTAGCTGTCATGTCTTTAGTTTTGTGCTGGAATAAAAACTTGCAACATCAGAAAATCTGGTGGAATCCTTTTAAAATTTTATATTCTTTTTATTCTCTAAAATTTTATATATTTATATGGTGAGAAGTTTAGCTACATAAATCAGATTTGGTTTCAACAGGTTTCTAATAGGTGTTACTACTTATTCATTACAGTTTGGTATATGAAGTTTCATTTCCATCTTAGACACATTCTTGTTCTCTTTAATTACCTGCAATGCGTTTTCCAGAGACATTGAGATAGATATAATGTTTTCTCACATTTTTCTTGATTATAAAAGCCTGCAGAAAGAAATAATTTGGAACAAATTTTTGTATGTTTTTATGGTTACTGAGGGTTTGACTCCAGTAGGCATTTCCCTTGGTTGTTTACATTTACAGGCTTTTTCTAAAGTTCTGGTGTGGATAATGCTTCTCAGAACTGGTCTCTCTACTTTAATTTTCATGCTAAGGGAGGTTTTATTTTAAGCACAATAAAACAATTGTTCACAGGTATGTGTGAAATTATTCTTATTCTTAGAATTATCTTTCTTAGAAAACTGCATTTTAAGATGTCCTCCTAGTACTGGATAGTGTGATTACTGTCAGACTTGGAAGATTATTGGCTGAGATTTAGTCTGTATATTTTGAGTACTCAATATTCAACAGTTTAATGAAGCTAAAATGATTTCTTTTGTTAATAGTATTCCCTGAACAGGGAAAAAATCAGTTATAGTTAATACAGGAAAATGTATTTGAATAAACCAAACAAGTTATAAACTCACTAAATTTCTTAAATACTCCAAATCAGTACTCAAAAAAAAAATCATGTTTTATTAAATTAGGAAAAGATGAATAGTGGAAATTATATAATGTCATTTTTCAGAGCAGCTTTGAAAAGTCATCTCATTACTATGCATATTCATTACTAACTACAGGTATACAGTGTATCAAATACATGACCCACAGTAAACTCAGCCTACTCTAGCCCCTTGCTTGCTCTAACTTCATTAATATAGCAGAATTGAATTCTGTGTACATTACCATAATGTCAACGAAGCTTTCTCTTCATGTAAATGAAGCATATATTTGGAGCTCCAGTCTGAACTACAACTTTGCAATTTCTCATCTATGAAAACATACATCAACTCATTTGACTCGCAGCCTTACATCCTATAACCTTTGTTTTCTAAGGTTTCTTACTCTATTTCTTAGTTAATAGAGGTAATTCACCTTTCCTACTCATTCCTCATAAAAAGGTTAATTTTTGTTTTCCTGAATAAACAACAGTTTGTCATTGCCTCCATTTTCATTAAATCTTCTAGAGAACAGCAACCAAGTGATTCCTTCACAAACAATACTTTACCGTGGATCTGTTTACTGTGACAGACACATGCTGCATCACCTTGAGTGACAACTAAAATTAAAAAAGAAAGGCCCCTAAAGAAAGAATGTTGACATTTTATCTTTCCATATGCCAATATGTGCTCTTTTCATCACAGAATGAGTTTAAACACATTCACTTTTTTAAACCATTGCTGTATTGAATTCTAAGTGAAGACACTCATATTTTCAAAGGGATTTACATCATTAGAGTCACTCACTTCAGTAGGGAATGTGTTCTCATCTACTTTAAAAATGACATTTGGGTGACATTTAAAGTTACTGAGTCAATAGAACTGACTTTTTTTTCTTTTCCTGAGAACGGAACTTCAAAATGAGCTGTTAAACATTTAAAAAAAAAAGAAAAAAAAGAAAAAGAAGAATAGACTTTGTCCAGTCCAGTTGCAAAAATTATGTTAATTTTACTATGGAAAACAATTAAGCATTTTCTTTCTTCATAAAATTTAGCTGATAAGGCTTCTGTCAGAATTCCAACCTGTCATACTGGGATAGTACTGTCACACTAACACCAACAAATTTGAATGGTAACACTGCAAAGCAATTTTAGTTTGATCTTCTTAGGTTATCTGATTATCTGACATAACACTCAACACACTTTTTAATGAGACTGAAAGAGGAACTGTTTGATAAATGGTAGTGGGGCATAAGTGGCACAAAACTTTCAGACAGCATCCTAAAAGGTCATGTTTTAGCATTTGTGATTATCTGTTGAATTAAATCTTAGCCAGCTGCCTTGTGGGTGCTCAGATTCATCTTTCCAAAAGCTTCTGCTTAACACTCCAAGCACTTAATCTCTTAAATTATTTGAACAATAACAGCTTTTTAGCTCATACCCAAGGCTCTGTGGGCCAGGTGAAATGTCATGGAGCAGGGCTCTCCTTCCTGCCCTACTGTCCATCAGATCTATGACTCTGGAGATCTACCTCATCCCCTCTCCTGGGAAGGACAAAAAGCTGTAGCTCCAGCTTTCTCAGGAGAGCTTCAACCACAGGTTGCTCTGGCATTGTTCTGCACCTTTCCTTTTAGCTGAATTATTTGAATCTGTTCTTGAAGCACAAATCTTCAGCTCATTGGTCATGGCATATTTTGGAGAGAAAAAGCCTTTTTCCAGCTAAAAAGCTCAAGAAATGTGATACCAATATCAGAGCTGTCTTAGTCTTCTTCAAGAAGAAATAACAAAGGAAACAAGTATAGAGCACTAAATTAGGAACTCCTTGCAGGCAGAACAAACACAGGTATTTTTAAGCAGAAAAAAAAGTAAGGTCCACCTGGTAACAGGATTATAAAGTATATGTTTTCACTTCAAAACATTTTATTTCAGTTTTGTACTATTTGATATTTGTAAAAGGCAGAAAAGTGAAAAAAAAACCAACCTACGTATAATTCCATCATATTTTCAAGCTGGGAACTAGCAATTAGGGGACAAAAAGTTGCAGACTCTGGGCAGGACTGAATGACTTATTAATTGACAGGCAATGTTAAAAGACATGTCAAGAAATTGAAATTATATTCAAAAACTATGATCTCCTTTTTTTAATTTTTCTTTCCCCAGAGCTGGGTAAAAATCAGTGACAGAGAAGAGGAAGAATGTGGCAGGCCTGGAGAGATTGAAAGTGCAGCTGAAATCTTTGTCCTATTCTGGCCTAAATGAGGAAAACAAGAGCAAGATAAGAACCAAACCTGATTCTAACTCCAAAAACAAAGCAGAAGCCTTTTTGGGTAATAAATCTTCCACAGAATCATAGAATTGGTAATCACAGAATTGTAAGGGCTGGAAGAGACCTCTGGACATCATACAGTCCAACCCCCTGCCAAGGCAGGGTCACCTACAGCAGGTGACCCAGGAATGCATCCAGCTGGGTTTTGAATGTTTCCAGAGAGGGAGACTCCACAATCATCCTGGGCAGCCTCTTCCAGTGCTCTGCCACCCTCAATGCAAAGAAATTTTTCCTTATGTTTAGTTGGAACTTCTTGTAGTTTAGTTTATGGCCATTGCTTCTTGTCCTGTCAATGGGCATCATTGAAAATAGTCTGGCACCACACTCCTGGTGCCCACCTTTGGGATATTTGTGTGCATTAACTTTCCAAACTTCATCACCAATGATCATCATTGATAGATTAGGATGCCAGATGGTGCATTAAACAAAACAAACAAACAAACAAACAAACAAAAAAAAGGTTTTAGTGTTATTGTTTCCAAAGATTGGTAAAAATAAAAGCTTCATCAGGCAACACCATTGGTATTGCATAAATAGTGGGCAATGGAAATTTACCTTTTTTAGGGCATTTGGGCACAGCTACAGCCCTCTTTAACTATAACCCAATAGGTACGTCTAAGCCCATAGTACCATAGTAGAGTTAGCTTCTTCCCACATAACTGATTACTGTAGGGCAAAAACCTCTGTCCAGAAGATTAAATTAATATTTCTTTTTCCTGAGTTTTCCATAAAGAAATTGCAGTGGAGAAAAGAAGGCTACTTTGTTGGGTTGAGTAATGAGGAATTAATATACTTCCATGTGAGATACAAGCAGAACAGAGCCCTAGAAATTAAGTTAACTAAATAACGTCTACCTCAAAATATTAATCAAAAATTTTCAATAGCATCTATCCAACAGGGCATAGGAGTAGATGACCACAATCATCTGAAGATAGTCTTTAATCATTGCTTATAGCTAGTTACTTAGAAAGACTCCTAATCGCAAATCTAAACCTCTTATTTTTGCAAAACCTTTTACAGTCCTCTCATTGTTATATATAATTAGATACCCTCTATTTTCTCCACAATAAAATTTTGGATATTAGAAAATGTGTCCTTTCCTGGACTGACTCTTTTGGCTTTTCTTCGTATGTCGCACATTTTAAAATTTGTACTTTAGTTTTATCTACAAATATGTTCTTTAGGCACATTATGGAATTTACCACTGTGATGTCTAGCAGGCAATTATTGACAATGAATGAGAGAAACAAAAGTAATGAAGAAGTAGGAAACTCTAAGCACAGAAACAGATGATTGAAGGGTTGAGTGAAAGTCCAAAACAAAAAGTCATTTTAAAGTCTATCAAAAAACACACAGATTAATGACTCTGAAGCATTGATAAATGACAGAAATAAAAAACCAGAAAAACAGAGTAAGGCTACTACCACCTAGTGTAATTTTGTCGAGAAAAAGGAATTTGAGACAAAGTCAACACAGAGGATCTGTGTTCTACCTGATCTTGTAAGAGTTAGCTGACTTGCAGCTAGAGGAAAAAAATATACAAAATGGAACAGTACAAAGTATATGATCATGGCTATAAGAATTAATAACATTGTTAGTCCTGGTCTTGCTGGAATTAGATGAATATAATGTCCTGGGCGACTTGAACAGCTGTCAAAAAGAAATGTAGTCCTGGGAGGTCTCATTGAAATATGTCTAGAAGGAACTGTAGCCCTGCAGCTGCTTGGTTTTCTACAGCACAGCAGCACAGTCCCTGTGGGTGGGCAGTTCCTCAGGTGTATCAGTCAAGTGTACAGCTAGTCATTCCAACTGCAATAAGCTTTAGTTCCCCTACATGTCTTATGCACCAATGTTAAGCAGTGCCCTAACTTCCTAAGCACATTCCCCTTTTTAAATACTGGGTTTTTACTGCTAAGGGGCAGATATTTTAATTGTTTCTCCACCTGCCAGAAGGACTCTCGTCCCCAACAGCAGGGAATCAGTCAGGGATGAACAGCTACATTTGTATATTGGAAATATAATCTTCATTCAAATTTCATTATGTAGGAGAATATGCTGTGACTGAAAGTGTTGGGAAGGTATGTTCAGGTTTAGGATTTCTCCTTATCCTGAACAACAAAATTACAGCCTGTATTTTCTCAGGAGATCTGTAGAAGTTAATCTGTAAGTAAATATTAATATGTCCACTACCCACCTTACTATAAAAGTAAATAACATCCTTTGTTTCCTTTGTTACTTGATTTGAAATGAAAAAAGTATTAGATATGTGATCTGCATATGCAATCTTTTTACATAAAATATAGGGTGGTTTTATGCAGTAATGAAAAGGTAATTAAGAAATATGGAAAAAACTTGGTCAAAAACTCAGTTTCTTTGAGGCAGATGAAAAAAAATAATGCAACAACTAGATGTGTTTGGGCCTTGCAGGGTAAACATTCTGCAAAAATAATTGCTCTCTTTCAAGTGGAGCTCAAAACAAGGAAAGCAGTAATGTCCATAGCAATTATCAGTGGGTTAGTCATCTGCAAACACCTCTGGCAGTCAGAGCTGAAGTTCCTAAGAAACAGCATGAAGCTCCCTTGGCTCCCTCCTTTGAGCAGGGTAAGCAGCTGCTCCAATTGCTCAAACATTATGGGAGATGCACTGATGAGTGAATAGGGGCTACTGAAGTTTCCAGTATTAGAAGAAATGATGGGAACAATTTTATCATCCCCAAGGATGAACCTGGCAGCTTTGTTTATTCACTTCCTTGCTGTCTCTACCTGGAGACACAGGGCTGCTCCCAGCCATGGCCCTGCCTGCCTTCCAAAGGACACAGGATTCGGCCTGTGCTGAGCTTAGCTTGAGTTCAATGACTCTTTAAACAAAGCCCCTGAAAGATCCTTCTCTGGAGTATTGTGTAGTCTTGTCTAGAGTTAAAAGTGATTCCTTGCGACAGATTGATAAAGCATTTATACTAAGTTGATTATACTCATCTCAGTGCCAAATCCCTACCTCTTGCAACAGCCAAAATTATTCACATATAAAGTGCATTCCAGCTTCAGCTGCAGAACACCAAAAGGCTTGGCATATAAAACAAAGGATGAGAAGGCTTATAAATCACAGGAAAATAAACCTCTGGGAAATCATTACTGTTAAGCCATATGTTGTCCTTTTTTTAATTTTTTTTTCTGCTAGCAATGATATATCCTATACACACAAAAAAGAACCATTTAAATATTTTAACTTATTATTAATTTATTGTCATGATGAGGACTAAAGTTTAAACAGCTGATTGAACAGATCAAATCTTTACTTACAGGTTTTACAGCAGAATCAAAACTTACAGCTGGGACTGATCTTTTCAATGCAATTAATGAGTAAAAATAAAATCAAAACGAAGATTTTTCAGAAAAGCTATTCCACAGGAAATATTGGCTTCTCACTGTTTTGAAATGGCTCACAGAATAAAACTCTCCAAAGCTCCTTAACTACCACTGGTTCTAGCTGCAAGAAACAACAATCACAGCACTTCTCAAACTACTAGTTAACCGCTTATGGAGGTAATGATTTGAAATGTTCAAAAAATGCTTCTTACACAATTAATGTGTTTCATAATCTCTGTGAAACATCTTCCTTCAGCTGAAGGGTGTTATTGAAGACAGCAGCACTGACCACTTATGATAAGACTGTTTTCTGGAAACCTTGACACTGCAGATTCTAAAACTACTGCAGCACCCACTTGAGTAGTAGACTGATTCCTCTGTTAGACTTGAACATTGAGTCCACCTTTGCAAAGATTGTATTTTTAAATCCATGGCACATCACTGGAACTTTGGGTTCTGAGTACCAAAACGTAAATCTCCAATACCTGCTTGTCTTATAATCGGCACTTGAGGTTGTTAAGTTCATCATATGTTGCTGGATCTCCCTTTAAACATCCACATTTTACAGTGGAAAACTAGAATAATAGGAGCAAGTACCAGACCTTCTCAGGGTGCTTGCATCTTCAGTGTTCTGAGAAAGCCTTCCTGCTCACATCCTAACTTTCCCACAGTTCTCCAAGCCTAACCATTGTTATTTGCTTAGAGACTGAAAACAACATTTATCTGAAACTGGAATAGTCAGCGGTCTTTTAAAGACATTAGGTGATTTTCAGAAAAATAAAAAAAAAAAAAGCCAAATTTCATAACTTCTTTCATGTAAAGCTTTGAAAAGATATTTGTTTGTTTAGGGGAAGAGAAGGCAGCCCTCATTTTATATAGACAAGTAATTTTTTCCACAATGTTAAAGAAAGATATGTGGTCTGAGTTTCACGCCAAAGCACAGCCTAGCAAAAAACCCAAAAAAACAACAAAANTCATGTAAAGCTTTGAAAAGATATTTGTTTGTTTAGGGGAAGAGAAGGCAGCCCTCATTTTATATAGACAAGTAATTTTTTCCACAATGTTAAAGAAAGATATGTGGTCTGAGTTTCACGCCAAAGCACAGCCTAGCAAAAAACCCAAAAAAACAACAAAAAACCAAACAAATCAAAACAAAAAGAACTCCCACCAAAACCCCAAAATCACAGAGCAAAAAAACCAAAAATTAAAAAACAAACAAACAAACAAAAAGAAAAAATACCCCAAATTCAAGCACTTAAAAAAAGTTTTAAAATGCACAATATGGGGAAAAAACAATAAAAAAAATCCATATAGTAGTTTTCTCTGAGAGAAATATAAAGAAAAAAATTACTTTGTACTATCCAGCAAGGTATAGAAAACCTACCTTTGTTAGTACCATGCTCGGGAACAAGATCAGTGTGGTCAGAAAATACCTGACTCCTGATGTCTCCTGAGCAGGTGTGGCCTTCTGTGCATGGGTGCCACCAGGATGTGCCAGCTGCAGATATCCTGAGAACTCACTGGACCCATCAATAATCATTATCTATTAGATTGCTGAGATACTGATTTAGAGTCCAGTCCTGGAAAGTGTTTCAAATGATGTCCCTGATGACTGCGGGAACCGCTCTTAGGTTTTCAGGAATACAAAGACCTTCATTTGAAATATTAAACCTGAATCTTAGTCTGGGTTTAAACACATTATGCACCAAAAGTTCATACAGTTCAGTTTCATATATTTTTTCACTGTATGTAGAGAGTGCTAAGACTGCATGAAATTTCCATCTGTTTTCACCTAACAGTTTTTTCTCAGACTGTAAATGTTTCCATAGACAAAATATGTTAATCTCTTCTCTGTCATTCACATGAGAACCAGTATTTTCATGAAAATACAGAATGATAAAGTAGCCTGGGTTGGAAAAGGGCCTTAAAGATCATTCTACTCCATCCTGTCTGTCATGGCACGTTGCTCAGAGCTCCACCCAGCCTGAGCTGGACCACTTCCAGGGATGGGACATTTCTTTGGGCAACATGGTCCCATGCCTCACTACCCTCAAAGTGAAGAATTTCTTCTTAATGTGTAATCCAAACCTACTCTCTTTCAGTTTGAAGCCTATCTTGTCCTGTTACTAGAATCCCTTTTAAAATATCCTTCTCCAGGTCTCCTGTTGCTTCCTTCCAGGTACTGGAAGGGTGCAGTTTGGTCACTCCAAAGCCTTTACTTCACCAGGCTGATCTATTCCAATCCTCTCAACATTTCCTCATCCATTCAACCATCTTGGTGACACTGCTTTGGATTAGCTCCAACAGGCTGAGATCCTTCCTGTGCGGAGGACCTCAGAGCTGTATGCAACACTCTAGATGGGGTCTTTTTTTTTTCTAATGCAGGGTATTTTTTATTTTTTTTTATTTAGAGCTACTTTGTAAAATTATTTTTAAAGGTAAAAAAAACATGATTGAATTCTTTTCAGCAGTATATTCAACTCTCTAGCCTGGCATTAAGCAGCTGCAAATAAAGATTAAAATAACCAAAGCAGTTTCTTTTATATAGAAAATTATTAAGAATATGTATTTCAAATCTACAGAAAAAGTAGGTTGTGTCTGTCTTGAGAGGATAAACTCAGTAACTTTTTTTTTTAAGTCAAAGAATATCAAAACAATGCAGGGTTTTTTTATTCCCAGCTATTTTTAAAAAGGACAGAAATTCTTAAGTAATTTTAAGTGAATCAATGATCTCAAACTGATTACTAGCCCGAGTCATGGAATTAAATAACTGAGACAAATTTTGAGTAAAATGCTCCTAAGTTATCTTAAAGAAAAGGGTTTTTATAAATTTAAATTTATCAGGGTTTTTTTTAATTTATTTATTATTTATTCTAATTCCTCTTTTCTGAGTAAAAATATACTTTATTTTCTTTGTTCAGGAAAGAAGTGTAGGTCACAGCAAAATGTTGCACAGTTTTAGCCCTGTAGCTCATGTATGGACTATCTCTATATTTATAGCAAAACATAATAAAGTTAATGGATTTTCCATAACTGTTAGCTATGTAAATCAGAATTCTTAAATCCTTTCCTTTGCCTCTCCTGAAAAAACTCTTCTTTCAGGAAAGGAGTGCTCTTCCATGCCATCTCACTCAATATTAATATCCCATTACAATAACATTTTTCTTTTTACAGATTCTGACATAATACAAATGCCTGAGAAGAAATGTATGAATTTTCAAAGTTCTCTACTGTCTTCTACAGTCAAAAGATGCTGTCAAGCATTATCATGGGCATAGCAATTCCTTTTTTGTGCTCATGATATTTTCTTAATATTCTGAAATTATTATGACTAACAAACATTCTTTATTAGCATTTGAACACTTCACCACATGCTACTGTGTAAGAATAATTTGAATGCTCTGTGCTTTTTGCTGACTTAGTGCATGTGTGTCTCTCAGATTTTATTGATGTTATTGATGTGGAATGTTCTTGTACACACTGTGATAAATTAAATAAACAACAATCAGATCCCAGAGTACTCATTGGTTCAGATTCTATGTAACTTTTTTCAATATGTGCAAGAATTCATACGTGGACCAGGACATAAAATGCCCTGAAATAAACCAATAAGTATACCTAGGAAAATCTGATGATCTTCTGCTGCTGCAGTAACAGCACAATATAATTAAAGTGCCTTTATTAAAAAGCCTCTGTATTTTAACTGGTTTTATTAATAATATTCTTATATGTGTTACTAATTGCCAGAGGAAAAATAACTTTATAAGCAATTTAATCTATTTTGAAACTGAAATAAAAATATTACACTGAATTTTGTTTTGTGTTTGCTGTCACTGGACATCCATCTGTATGCTGTTGTATGAGAAAACAACATTTGACTTTCCTTCTCTTAACTGCCCGGCACTGTAGAAGAAAGAAGCTGGTGTAGCATTGTATGCTGCCTCCCTAGTTGCTGCTCTGTGAAATCAGCTCTTTTGAAAATCAGTTGCTAGTTAAGGCTTCCTGACTATTGACTTAACTCTGACCAGCACTATCAAAATGCAGGGTAGAAATGCTGAAGGGCTTGGAGCTTCATAGTGGAGCAGATTTTAATTTGCAATTGCTTCTTTTATGTTACCACAGTGCCTTGCTTTCATTGCTATGGAAGCTGCCTTGCCACAAAGCAGACACCTCTATTATACTTGAGACCAATACCTCAATGTGCACATGGAAAGAGGGTAATTAGGTTCCATTGTGTAATAGGTGAGGTAAGCCTAGGATATAGCACATATACTGGATCATATATTTTATCTTCTGAGTTGAAACAGCATGGCATTTCAAAAGCAGATGAAAATTAATCAAGCATCTGTCCTACAGGGCCTAGATAAGATACAAATCCTCACCAGGCTGCTATAACTCTTATATTCTAATTTCTCCTAATCTAACTGTATTAGTATAATGAGGTTTCCTTTATCCATGTCAATGTAAATAACAAGATTCCTATTTGAACCATGATCTTACAAATCTAGATTCTTCCTAGAAACGGCCTTCCAACAGAAGGAATGCAGGTCTTGCCTTATTTGAGCTAAAGGCACATAACAATAGGCAATTGCAATTTAAAGGGAAAAAAAAAATACAGCAAAGAATTCCCACCTAAGACCCCAATATTCCTCCTCTGGAAAGGTTCCAAATGAGACTATAATCTAAACTGACTCCCTGGAATGGGTAAAATTTCTTAAAATCACAGTAAAACAAATACATCCTTGTCCTTTTTCAGTATCATATTCATTCTTCATTGGGTCCAGCTCTACAACAGGACAAGTGCCCACAGGTGCGTTTGAGACTCCACCAGCACAACCCTGAAACATGGCTCAAAGACACAGCTCTCTGTCACACATGTATTAAAACAGCCATCTGTCACATTTACCCTTTACAATACTTCCCCACTCTCTACTTTAACCAGGAGATACACTTTTCTATCCCATAATGTCATGATCCTTGTGCCAGGAAGCTGAATCTGCCACTGATCAACTTCTGTGCTTGTAAAACATATGAGCCTAATTTACCTTATTCTTCATCTGAGGACAGAATGTATCACCCTCAGGCAGTGGTCTTCTGGGAGCCGAATGAACAATTACTTTAGTCTAAAACGTCCCCCTAAGATTTGTTCACAAAGGAAAGAAGCAAAAAAACCTTTGTATGTTGGTTGTGTTATTTGAGTTTGGATACTCTAAAACTAGTTTTGAGTTTAGTAAATGACAATAAAGTGTTCAGATTGTTGGTCAAGAAGCGCTAGTGGGTTTTTTCTGGTTATCTCCAAATGGAGGTAGAGGCCAGCACTGATTGAATAAACACCCTGCATAAGCATCATGGAAAGAAGAAGTTCTGTTAGAGACAGGGCACTTGATTAGGAAAATATAGAGTTACAGAGATATACTATTTGTAGAGGAATTGGACACCAAGGAGTTGTTAGTGAACAAAAGTGGGAAAAAAACATGTGAAAGATTAAGAAGGGGTAAAGGAAGCTGCTGACTTGTCACTTTACTCAATGGGTCGAGAAATACATTCTGTGAATACCCAAGCAGTGCACATAACTAGGTTCACAGTATTAAAAAATCCATGCTGAAAAGCTGAGATAAAACATACTTGTATTTCATGTGCTTGAGAAATAAATGAGTCGTGAAAGATCCCAACTCTGTTTGAGATCATTGTGCTAAGCTTTATGCCTGTCAGACACAGTGGCATAAAAAGCACAAGCTAAAGTATCGAATGAAGGACAGCTCTGAAAAAATAAAATAAAAGAGAAAGGGACCCATAATCTACTCATGAGCACTTCACCTTTGTGTAGCATTTGTGTGAAGGCTTGTTTACCTAATCCTATTCTTAATTCACCTAGTTAGGTAATTTAAAGTTTGAAATAATTTTATTTTCTACCATCTGAAGCACGAAAACAGTCTGACTACAAAAGTTCTTAGATAAAACCTATTAAACTGTAATAAATGGCATGTCACTGCATATGGCAGAATTATCTATGTTTGTAGACAAAACATAAAGAAAAAATTGTTGCTAGGTGTTTTGTAGTGCTATACAATAAAACACAATGATGAAGTGCAGGCAAGACAGCAGTCTACTCATCTACATTGCAAGCCTCTCAGATTTGTGTAGATACAAATGGAAGAGGAATTGGTACTTGATCCCTGGGCTCAAGAGGTAGGACTTAGAGAAGTGTCGTGTGCTAAGGCAATTACCTAAAGTTACTGAGTTCTAAACATTTTGTAATTTGAGTATCTCTTCAAGAAACTAGAAGAGCATGTGTCAACTGCACTTCATATACACATAGCTTTCATCCAGCTGTCACAGCTATTTGTCTAATAAAAGATCCACCTGGAGCTCTACTGCATTTTTTAATCATACTTCTAAACCAAAAATTCTACACTAAATGGAATATTTCTTTGTAACAGTGTCCAAATCACTATCCCAGTCAATCATGTTTCAGAAATGTGCCCCCACATTTTCTCTATCCAGTGCTTGCAGCACTTTTCTGTAACTTGCTGTCATAAAAATTAGGACTAATTTCTTTATATAAATCATCATTAGGCATTACGTATTTTAGCTAATTTGACTAGATTATTTCTTGTTAACTGCAAGTGTATTTTAATTCAGTATTATCAAGCTAAAAATCTCTTTCTGAATATTGCCATCTGTACCACTGAAATGAAAAATGGCAAAAAGTAGTGATTCTGAGATAGGGAACTCCGACAGTTTAATGATCAGAGTGAGTAACTAGGGAACAAGGTCTTAGCCAGTTGCAAAACCCAAAATGTATTTCAGTCCCAGACGGGACTTTGAGCCTTAGAAGCTTTGAACATTGCTTTGAAGAAGTGCTTTTGCTATGCTTGAAAAAATTCATTAGTAAGCTCTGCTTTATCACGGTATATAGTCTTCACATAATTACCTATATGATTTCAGTTTTTCATAAATGGTCCTTTTAAATAAGTAAATAAACCTTTTATTAATCATTCAATTATCCAAACTATAATTTTCTCATCTAATTATTCCCCCACTGATTGAAATTTTCAATTTTCTTTCAGCCAGAATCTGCATCATAACTTAAAACCATTAATTATGGCCTATTGTGTTACACTTTTCTGACAAGAGCATTGTATTTTTTATACTCTTTTAGGATGTCACCATAACTGAATGAAATAATGAAATTCTCATTTAAAATATTAGAATCTAAATGTTATGGATACACGAACACATGCACTTGAAAAGGAATGAGAACTCTGTACTGTGAAAATAATTCATTCCAGAACTCAGTACTGACAAGTTTAAAAGTAGAGCACTGTAAAATACTCTGAAAAATGCACCCTGTCCCTGCATTATTCTGCCATTATTCAAAAGGTTATTCTGAAAGACATAAATGGGACAATATTATAGCTTCAGCCCTATTACCTTAAATTATTCTAGTGCTATCAATGTCAACATTTTAAAAGTTTAGTTAAAAAAAGAATGTGTCCTTTCAGTTATTTCCATTTCTTTATCAATAAAATGGCTATTCAGTGAGATATTTTTAAAAATACTTCTTTCATGTCTCAGTTGAGTAAACCTTTTTTGTTTGCTGTATTAGAAGTGTTCTTTTTATTTTCTACTGCCAGAAACACTGGAATTTGGCATGTTTTATACTGTGTTCTGAATTCATTATTTTTCAGCAAAGAGTTGTCCTTACTCAGCAAAGTTTGGCAAATATGGATGCTATAAAATAGCAAAAAATTGACACATAATGATTTTTCTCAGTTTTTGGTTTCATTGTTATTAGTTCCATATGAACTGACTTTTGCATGCAAGTAAAATTTGACAGCATTATTTGACTATCTCAATTAAATTAATTACAGTAGATGGTCTATGCACTCTCCTGGACAAAGGACTTTTACAAAAAGAGACATCAGCATTTTGCTTGGAAATACAACTCTAGTTTTGGTAAAGAGAGATGTATGTATCTTACCAGGCATCAGTTCATAACATGCAGAAACACAATATATAATTCTTTAAGTGAAGTGGCTAGAGGTAACTCTGGCAGTTGGATTCTCAATATTGTCTTCCAACATGGTATTAAACACTTCAAAACAACAGTTCAGCCAGGATAAAAATGGGAATAGCCCACTTTACTTTGCAATGCCTCTTTCCTTTAAGTTAAGGGATTCTGAGAGAAAGGATTTGCAGTCAGCCCCACTAAACAACACTAAGACAGAGTATATGTCATATCATACCAGAAGTCTGCTGAAAACCTTGAAATACAAAGCAAAGATCCTGAGCCCTGCTTTGGCTTAGACAGCACTATTAAACAGTAAGAAGCATTTCACAAGTAGCCATGTGGAAAACTGAGAACATTTTGTCATCAAGAGTGGTCCTGAGAATTTTGGATTTGTGTCAGTTATTGGGGTTTAACTATTCTTAATGTGCTTGTTTCATAAAGAACTTTCTTCATATTTTTTAATAATCTGAGATGGTTTCTGATGCATCAAGGAGCAAGTATACTTTGCTTAGCCATGACTTTATTTATCTTTAATTCTGTTTTCCGCAGACATTCCCTTGGCAATTGTTTTAGGTTGCTTTAATGACTTATAATTCTTGTCTATAAATTAATCAGCTGCTCATTCTGTGTTCTTGAATTCCTTCCCAAGTACATTTTTGGCAGCCAACTACATCAGTATTTTCAGACACCCACCTTCTTAGTTCCTTTTTTCCAAGTCTGCCCAGTCTAGTTGTTTTATTTACTTGGCCTTACCATTTCTTTTCTTCAGAAACCAGTTAGGGTCATGTCATCCCTTTATAGATTAAGCAGTTTTGTCTTCTTCACAAATCTGGCAGACTATCAATTTCTCTTCCTTTTCTTCTGGACAGTGAAATTCAGTTCCTTGTTTTCTGTAGCTGTCCCTCAGTTTTTCCCCCTCCTTCTATGGCTGTAGGTCTCCTTT
Source organism: Toxostoma redivivum (assembly GCA_013397375.1). Lineage (NCBI taxonomy): Eukaryota > Metazoa > Chordata > Aves > Passeriformes > Mimidae > Toxostoma > Toxostoma redivivum. The sequence continues at coordinate 745,630 of VXBI01006452.1, read as the reverse complement.
AATACAGTAGTTGCTTGGTCTGGAATAGAACTAGTACTCAGTAGAATTCTTTTCAGCTAAACACTGAGGATATTTTCAAATGGTAAAATAGATGAATACTTCCCGACTTTTACCATTTTTGGGAAGCCAGATCCTGCTGTCCAAGAAATACCTTGAACTGCTGCACTGAGTGCCTCAAGATTCTACATGAAACACATGTTTTGAACTTACTTTTATTTGAGTTTCACCAGAAAAATACCATATAATAGTTCAATATGGCTCAGCTAAACACCAGTGAAACAAAGGCATGTGTCTGATAGAACCCTGATTTCATAGAATCATAGAACTATTTGCATTGAAATGGGCCTTAAAGATCATCTGGTTCCAACACCCCTGCCACAGGCAGGGACACCTTCCACTAGACCAGGTTGTTCAAAGCCCCATCCAACTCCAGGGGCGTCTCACCAGAGCAGAGCAGAGGGCAGGATCCCCTCCCTCACCCTGCTGGCCATGCTGGTTTTGATGCAGGCCAGGTCAGGGCTGGCTCTCTGGACTGCAAGTGCACATTTCTGGGTCTTTCTGAGCTTCTCCTTCACCAACACCTCCCAGTCCTTCTCCTCAGGGCTGTTGTCAATCCATTCTCTGCCCAGTCTGTATCTGTTGGGATTGCTCTGACCCAGGTGCTGGACCTTGCACTTGGCCTTGTTGAACTTGATGAGGTTCACACAGTCCCAGCTTTGAGGCCTGCCCAGGTCCCTCTGGATGCCATCCCTTCCCTCCATGTGCCGACTGCCCTGCACGGCTTTGTGTCATTGGCAAACTCCCTGGGGTGCCCACTGACAAAGCACCAAACCTTGCTAAATGCTGGAGACCCTGGGATTTTTTATTACTGTAGTTTTGATGTATTTCTTTCTCATTTCAGGTTTTACTATAGCTTCAGGCATGAAAACTTGCTAGGTCTCCATGTTGATATTCCCTCTTTTGTGACTTCACGTAAAACCTGTTTGATGGAGTTTTTTTAATGCAACACACAAATACATATCATAATATTAACATGTTCTGCTGATCAGGATTCCAGACTTAGCCATATCTAGTTCAGGTCTTTTATAATAGATCAATTTATGCCTTATGTAGAGCAAAAGTGAATCTGTTTTGATGATAAGAGTTTTTCCAATTTATAATCAGTGTAGGAAAATTTACATTCTGATTTCCACATTCAGATCAGCAATCTCATTGTGAAGGCAAACTGGAATGTTCTGGCACAAAAATAGGAACCAGTATGCCCTGCCTCAGTTCAGAGTGATGAAAGATAATTTTTTTCTACATAGCAGTATTTGGGCAGAATTGTATAGCTGAAAAGTGAAGGCAGAATTTTACCTTTTTTTCACTAAACCATATCACTGAATACTGAACCACAGGCGTTTTATGCTCTACCATGTATTGGTTTATCATAGATAGGATCTACAACCTCAAATGCCAAAACCATGTTTCTAAGTCTTCTTGTCCCCTGCTGCCATGACTGAGCATCATCCTCAGGCTCCTCAGCAGAGCTGCCCAGAGCTACATTCTGACCAAATCCTCAGTCCCACAAACAACTCCTTTTTACTCTGATTTCAGCTAAAAGCACCCTTTGCAATATACCCTATCCACTCCTTACTCAGACTACTGACATGGGAATGCTTTTTTTGTAATTACCTCTTCCAGGATTTTTACAATTTATGAAGCAATTGTAGCTGGCAATGTGAAGCTGCCTTAGATGAGGGGTTAATTTGATCCAGTATGGCAAGGTTTATGTTCATACAGGACTTCAGCTTGTCACATTCCAGTGAATGAGTGGAGGTGCAGCATGACACATACATGTTACACAAGAATTACACAGTGCCAAGCAGCTCAGAGCTGACCAGATTTTCATGGAATGAAAGACAAAACACAGATCACTTCTAGCAACATGGTGAAGTTGTTTCTAGAGAGATAAGCAAAATTACCATTAATTTTCAAGGTCAGTTTGAAAATTACATGGCATTGATGTGCTTCGCAGTAATAGAATACAAGTAATAGAATATTTCTATTACTATATTTCTAGTAATAGTAATAGAATATTTCCTTCCAGATAATCCTTAATACCTCACTGAATGCATCTAGCGCATATCTGGTACCAGGTACAATGCATTAAAAAGCTTGGATTTAAGGAAGTGATTTCTGCTGTGATACAGAAATTTTGACACAGAGCTCAGGAAAATCACCAGTTTGCAAATGTACTGTGCCTAATGAAGCAATAGTCCACAACTGTTCTCAACACCCTTCTAGAAACAGCCTTTCTCACCAGCTGGCCATTTACATGGTATTGAATTGCACTCTATTAGTTTGCTCCCAACAAATTGTTTGCATGCATGGCTGTTCACTGATGATCTTGACCCTCATTTTGATGCATCTTAGGGAGTGCCTCCAACGAGTAGACCTAGTAGCTGGTCTGAGATGGGAGCACCCACCTTTAGCAAGCACAGCTACCAAGCTGGGAGACAGAATTACAATTATAGCACATTTGCTTCTTTAAGTGTTTATGATGCTGACATTTAGTCTGCAGCAGACTTGAAGCACTTGAATTTTTCACTCAGCCTGTCTAAATATTAATCCATTTGCCAGTTGCTGAATGACATTGAGGCACCTGATGGGATAGCATTGGCACCTTTCCAACTGCACACAGAAGTGCAGTGGGAGAGTTATGAAAAAAATAGATGTAGTGCCTCATTTCTGCAAGTTGAACAGAAATGATCTACCTCAGATAATCAACACACTGCAAAAAACTGAATTGAAAATCTATTTGTTAGAGATACATATCAAATGAAGAGTAGAGCAGAAATTCTGAGGGGGTTTCACACAAACAAATATAATATAGGGAGGCTGAATAAAAGGAGCAAAGCCTTGAAATTAAATCAATACTAACACCTACTCCAAGAAATCAACTTTGTTTTTAACATCACTGTGGAACTTTTCAAAGGGTATGTTTCCTGCCTCGAACATTTTGTCAAGAAGAGCACCACTTGTGCAGGGTTTGCACAGCATTTATGTCACAGACCATATATATTGCATGGCAACAAGAGAGTTTTATAAGCTTAGAGTACCTTTAGAAACAGCCAATTTAGTTCCAGTTGCTCACAGAAAGCTCAGAAACACTGTCACACATTTCTTCAGATCTTCTCTTGTTTTCTTAACTTTACAGCCTCCTGGTGACATTTTCAAAAGCAAGGAAGGTCTCTGGATGTTAAATTGGACAGCTGTCAAAAATCAGACAAAATATGTACTTTAGATCTTGTTTGCAGTGGAGAGAGTTGCACAGATCTCAGCCAAAAAACAGCTTCCTGAGTCAATCCCTCAGCACCTGATCCATCCTGAGGCTTTCTTGCTAGATGCAAATGAGCTAGGAAATGTAAAATTTGTCTGTGTCAGAACAAATTTCACTTGTTTGGCTGCTTTGAGTCTAGACTAAATGGAAGGCTTCAGTTTTGAGGGTGATATGGACTTGGAGTTCCTTTAGAACAAATTTCCAAGTTTCCTTGCCATTTATCTCCTGCATTCTGATATAACTTGCTTTTCTGCTTAGGGTTCCAGTGTCTGTATTTGCATAATTTTGTAAAACAGATTTGAGTGAAATTATCATTCCTTGCTTATTTTCCCTACCAAAAGAATAAAAAAGGTAATATACCATGTGAATCTGAGGAATGGTAGGAAAGATAACCCAATAGAATTCGTAACATGGAAACTAAATATTTTCCCCTGTTGCATATGACATTGTCTGGGTAAACACAGACACATGTATCTCTGGATTCTCCTTCCTATTGACACTCTCAAGAATGCTTTTTTTTTGGTTATTGAAGTAGACTGTGCTCTAAAGATGAAAGGATATCAAATCTGTAACTTTCTAAATCCCATGATCTGGGACACAAATCTGGTAACACAACAAGAGTTTTTAGGATAGCTTTTCTCTTCATGCAACCACTGCACAGGTGTAATCTATGACTTACAGGCAGCAATGTTGTAATCCAGTATTAGTGTTATGGAGCAATTGCACTGTGAGTCTGAGTGCAAGAAATCACAGGGAATGCTTCCAAAATCTTGGCTCCCACTCATGGAGTAATACCTGCTATCCCATCTGGATAAAAGGACATGGACATTGCTGCTTACAGGGCACTTTGTATCTAGAGAGTATTCACTGAAAAATATTCAGAAAGCAAAAGGGAGACTGTGAATGGCATTGTCCCAGAGGAGGGTGTGGGACTGGCTTTTTGGAGTTTGTTTTTCCAGTGAGGTTTTAAGGTTTTGTTGGGAGGGATGGTTTCTTTGGGTTATTTTTTTAATTGCTATTTTATTTGCTTTGATGCTTGTTTTTAATCTTTAATCATTTCCCCTTTGCACTATATTCTTGCAAATATTGTGCACTGGTTTAATTTTTAATAATAAAAAAATGGTGTCTTTCTTCTTTGTAAAGAAACAAAAATACAATCCAAAGAGAGAAAAGTAATTTTCCATAATCACTATTTCTCATGTCTGAGTATTACAATCTGCATTCCTCAGGAGAAAATATGCTTTGTAATGTATTTGCAGCCCACCTATATACACATAAAGTGAATGTACATCTGAGGTGCATCATGTGCTACCACAGCACAGTTGTTTGTCCAAAGCCAACTGCAGCACTGGAGGGCAAAAAAATTGAGTAAAAATAAAATGACAAATCAGACTAAGAATTGGAGAGAATTAGAGAGAGTAGGGGAAAATACTGTTTCATGCTTAGTTCCTGTGGAAAAATAATCTCCTCAGTCAGAATGTGAACTCTTTGCAGCAGTCCTATGCTTGTGTCTCAAATCACTGAAGATGACCCATTTGTAAGACAATAATATTGACTTTTTAACTTCTTAAAAATAGCAGTAAACTTGCAGTTTTAGAAGCACAGAGTTTAGGTTCTGGAGGAGGACCTCTCTTCATCAAGTCTCTGCATTTCTGGAGGACAGTGGTAATCCCTTTGCTGATTCCAGGTTTAGTCATTTACTAGAGAAAAAGTAGCAACTAGAAACTCCTGGCTTCTATATCCCTCTAGTGGAGTTTCTTGTCCATGTGCTGTTAAAAAGGTCCCTAAAATTTAGAGATATCTTCCTAAGATAAATATGTCTAAGAATACAGACTGTGCTTTGGGAAGCTAACAGTCTGCAAAACCTGCCTGGATTCTCTGCTCAAAATAGAAGTTGGACCCGCTTTGGGACAGAGCTCTTTGGAAATCTGCTTCTGCTGCTTCTCCCTGCAGCCACATAGCAATGAGACATGCCACAGCAGTGGGAAAAATATTTCACAGGGTGGCTTGGGTCAGCTCAGTCAGTTAAAGCCAGGTACTCAGGACCATGACCAGTCAAGGTTTTGAGCAACATAAACAGCTTTGAATCCCTCTGTTGATACAGTTGCCAGCTGAAGTAGTTTTCTCCGAGTCTACAAACAGATTATATCTCTGTCAGAAAATAAAATATTCAAATCTTTGGTTTTTTTTAGTCCCTACCTGGCTGTCAGCTTAAATTTTACATTTACCCTAAGACTCAATACAAATGCCATAAAATTAACTGTGTATATATATTTTAAATATATATAAGATTTTTCAATCCTAGTTCTGATCTGTTATTCACATAAAATAGCATCCTGTGAGACATGCTTTGGTATGTAACAAATGGCAGCTACTATGGGACCATAGTGACTATTTTGTTACAGAGCTGGAGTTGTCTGTATGTGTTATGTGTAAGAAATGGGTTTCAATCTCATTAAAATCAATGTGAGTCTTTAGAGAGACCTCCAGTAGTGGTCTTAGGTCAGAGGCTTCAGTAAAGTGACATTTGATTAAGCTGGAAATGTCAGGCTATCAAAACTTGGAAGAAACTGGGTTAAGGAGGTGAGAGAGACTACCAGTCCAGTTTCTGTATAGGGCTGGCTATGTATCCATGAGTTTGGATTAAAACTTGGAATTCTGTATGTATTAGATTTAAAGGTGGAAAGTCAGGTGCAGGAACCAGTTAAGACGTGACAAAAGGCAAGGGGACAGTCTGTGCTTGGACTTAAGAATAAGCATGTTTCTGTCTTGATTTTGCCAGCTAGATTTGCGTTATGGCACTCTGAATCTTTGAGATATGTTTAAGAGGTACCATGTTGGAAATTAATGGACCATGATGCGGTGTGACATAAAAGCTGAGAGAAGAGGGTATTTGTCTTTTTTTACATGTACCCATCAGCACAATTTTGGCTTTTTACAGTTGAGTTCTCCTTTTCAGAATGAGACATATTTTGAAAAATTGTGCATGATAGTCTGCAAGTGACAGAAATGGTGATGGGATAGGACAAGATTGCTAAAAAGGCTGAAGTCTTGCTTTATACCCAATGTCATATTATAGATATGCTCCTCTCCACATATAAATTGAATTTTAAAAATGCTTTTTGAACAGATAAAATAGATAGTTTCTTATGAGAGTTGTATGTTAGTTTAGTGAGGGGTTTTGTTGTTGGGGCTTTTTTTAACTTAACATCAAAACCAATCTGAACCTAAATTTTTGTGGTTCTGGTGAACAACTGGTTACCTAAAAGTGAGATAAGAATACAGAAACAGATATCAAGCGTGTTTGTTAACAATCTAAAGCAAGGGTAGACAGCCACAGTTAAATATGTCTCTGCAATACTGCCCATTTTGTGACCAGAAGATAGATGCTTAGCCCTGAAAACACCAAGCTGAGACAAGTGACACCAGGAGCTGGCACTGAGGTCCTCACACCCTCCTGAGAAATCTTTTTTCTACTTTACTACATGCATCCCACTTAGACTGTATATTCTTGAGAATAAATCAAACAAGGATTTTTAGCTAAGTGCATGCCTTTAGTCTTGTATCACTGCACATTCCAGATACTGAAAATAAAGAGCTTAATAAGGCAATGAACTGGAGTGAAGTATAACCCTTGTAGGAATGGTAGCATAGGGTTAAAGTGTTTCTAAAAATCAGGAGAACTGCATACAATAGGCTCAGGGGGGTGGAAAGGAAGATTGGGTCTGGTAGGCCTGAGAAAGAGAACTAGGCCTTGGAAACAAATACTGAGCTTTGTTTCTTCCTAGATCATGTGAAGCTACACCTGCGTAATCTTCATATGATAAATGATATAATTGTTAAATGTAATGATAGTTTGGAAATCGAATATGATTATCATTTAATCACAATAAGAATCATGAGAAACGATGTAATCGTAACAAGAATCATGAGAAAGAATATTTGAGGGGCCTAATGAAAATTACAAGAATACATGCTTGGATAAGATCAATATATATATAGTATACAATAGAACAATATGGGTTTAATAATTAGTACATACTTATATAATGAAAAGGGAATAAAAACTTGTTCATCTCAGGTCCATGTCGGAGTCAGATTTGGGTCTGTACCCCTGATTCCCAGAGCTCTTCAATAAAGCACCTGCATATAATCATTCTGTGATTATGTGTTTGCAACGCTCTCAGGAACAAAGGATAGGGAAGTCAAATCTTTCAACAGCAGAGGAAAGAAGCAATGTAGGAAACCTACAGAACTATCATAGCTGCTCTCAAGAACTGGCTAGTCAGGGCAAGAGTCTGCAATCCATTGCCTCCAGTACAGTACAAAGCATGAAGAACTCAGAGCCCTGGGACAACAGGATTGCAGGACATCAGCCAAGATACATCCTCAGTTCAGAGTCCCCCAAGGGGAGGGGGACCAAACTGGGGAACAATGTGTCACCAGGCTCTTCCTGTAAGTGCTGCTGTCTGGAAAGCAGCTCTCATGGAAATCTTCACACCTGGAGTCAACTTTCATCAATGGACAAGGTGATTATTTGTTTTCTACATAGTAATGTTGCTGATTTGTATTTAGACTGGGCTTTGATATACTAAATCGTATTCATCTTGTAATGTCTAACTTCTAGAAATATGACTTTAGGAGAGGAGCCATTCTGTCTGATCTGAGAACAGCCAACTCCTACCCTGGACAGAGAAATGTGAGCTGACTATATGTCAATTTAACGAAAAGCAGAACATTTTCTGTACTTAAAATGCATCTTTCTGGCAAGCTGTGTCAGAGAAGAGAATTGTTGTTTGACTTCCCAAATCTTTCTGTAACACACATACTGTTAGAGGAACTTTCTAGGGAGAGGAACCTGAGTCTACATAAACAATTGAAATATATGTTTCTGATCTACACAGGCTTGGAAGGTGCATCTTCCCTTGAAAATTAAGCTCTAAAATTTTGGTAGGAATAATGATAATAATCTGAAGGATCATGCTCCCTGACTGAAATTACATATTTCATATTACATATTACATATTTATAAATTTAGAAATTAATAATTATTTTGTTTATACATTATTTATATAAATAGAAGGAAATCTAAGAATGATTATTTTAAAATAAAGAGTTGAAAACATGCCTAAAACTATCCTGAGTTCAGTGCTTGAGGCTACATAATTTCTGGCAGAGGAGAATAACTACAGTTTATGCCTTAGATATTCCTCTGGTGTTTTCTGCATTCCAGAATGACAATTTTGGGTATTATTATTTCATTACTTATGAATACTCAGGTCATATACAACTATTATATCTCCAGATGCACTATTTCTGCTTATTCCTTAATTATATATTTTGGATAACAGCATTAATTTTCCCCAGGCATGGCATTTTCACCTTATCTTTTATCCACTGTCTCGAAAATTGTTTTTGATGTTTTCCCTGAGATGTGTAAAAGTTCTTGTGTGGCAGTTCGTGTGCCCGAGGTGGAATAAATCAGAGCTCTTTAGTTTTCTTGGTCTCAAGGTTGTTTATTATTTTCTTATCTGTAATATTTTCTCTCAGCCCAGCGAGGTCTGTCTTGCAGGGCAGCCATGGCACACTCTCTGCCCCTCAGGGCAGTGTTGTCTTTTTATACTAAAAACTACGTACATGATGTTTACAATTATTTCCCAATTACTATCATCTATGTTAGACAGTGAACTTCTACTCTAAACCAATCCAAAAGTGCCAACTCCACAATAGAAAATGGAGACGAAGAAGAAGAACAAAGAAAGACCAAACACGTGCTTTTTCCTCCATCTTGTGCACTAAAATTCCCATTCCCAAAAATCCTACAACCTATATTTTCATTTTATGATAACACTACTTAAACTACTGTGACTTTTAGGTTTTCATATAAAGCTGGTAATTTGTTTCAAGGGCTATAATCAAACCCACAGATGTTTTGGGCATCATTCCAGGGTCTCAGAGCCCCTTGACCAGGGTCTCAGCAACTCTGGACTCCCAAAGGGATGTCTTAGACTCCGACACACTGAGTACTACAGATTGCAGGGTGATTCATCGGTTTCTTAAACTCAGGTTGAATTATGAATTCAGGGTCACCCAGGAATGCAATTAACTGGTCAAAATACCAATTATACTCTTGCACAGGTTGTCATTTGAAAAGTCCAAAAAAAATCTCAGACCACTGTTTGATTTATAACTTTTTCAACCAGCACTATCTTTATGATGATTTCACGTAGATTGTTTTTCTCTGGGTCTCGGAAAACACTAAGAAAATTTTATATGGGGTCTGAAGTTTCCCCTTCCATGCACTAGGACAGCTATCACACCAAAGGAAGATCTTAGTCATGCTGATGTGATTTACCCTGACAACTCCACACTGACTGCTTCTTATCACTTCACAACCTCTATGGTTTACGCCGATTCTTTAATCCATTTTTTTCATGACCTATCTAATCTAATGTCCTCACTTACGACAAGCTCTGTATTTCCCTCCTGCCTGGGGACTCACCATGTCTTCTTAAATTGTTTAAATTAGTTCCTGCAGAATTGCCTTGGCCAGTCCTAGGTTAAGCAAGAGCATGCCATCATGAGCACACCTCCTCTCAAACTCTGTTCATGGTCACTGTGGTCACTCAGAAACCAAAACAGGATATCCAACATTTTCATCATGTTCACTTTGCCAGCACAGTGGGTAACAGGATGTTTAAATCCCAAAGCGAATAAAGCCACATAGATTGATTTTGGCTGAAACCAAGGAGGTAACCATGGCAACAGGAGAAGAGAAGCACAAACTACTGCATTGACAAGCACTACATGGCCAGGCTCCCCTGCATTATTCGTCCTGACACTAGATTTACAACAGAAGTTTCTCTTCTGTGAAATCATAATCTCTGCCTATTGTTCTAATTAATTATCAGATGAAACTTTTCAGCTAAAGCTTCTATCTCCCTCATCTTGATGTCTCACCCTCATGAAGTTTCCCTCTCTCCTCAGGTGATAACAAGTGTTCTATGAACTCCACCACTTAAGGAAAAAACAAACAAAGAAACACAACAACTAGAAAAACTCCCAAGCTTTTAGAATCAAATTCCGTAGCTGCAGGCTTACATTTTTCTTTTATTCTTAATTGTGCTGAAGATTGCTGGATGTAAACAAGAAAGAAGGGAGTAGGAATGCCTCAGCCAGTGGGTTCTCTAGTAGTTGCCCCTGAAGAAAATTTTGACTGTGCTTTGTAATTAACCAGTCTAAATAAATAAATGGATACAATTGCAATCTTTTGAAGAAGGAATAATTTGTCCTTCCTAAAATTTCAGACTGAAAAAAAAAGCAGTCTTTCAAACTTTTTTAAAAACAAAAGAGCAAATAACTAGCTCCAAGACAGGCCATCATCCCCACTGGATTTTCCCTGATTTTGATTAAAATATTTCTCTGTCATTTACCATAGCAAAATGTGTCATCAGCAACTATACCAAAATATATTAATGTATAATTATTTCTTGACTTTTAGGATTCTGTTTTGAAATTAGTGATTCTGATAACTCTTGTAGCTATTGTGAAACCATTGAAAAGCTCCATGAATTCAATCACAATGAGGAGAAGTGGCAAAAAAATATCCTTATCACAATCAGGGCTTCTGGATATCCTTTATCTTGAAATATGTGCTATAATCACTACTCCTATGATACTGAGAATTCTTGGATATATATCAAAACCTCCTATGATCTCAGGGCCCATTTGTGGGCAATATTTATCAGCAGCAAGTCTGGATATGTTCAATGGTGACTTTTCTGTGTACATAGATCATAGTAGGAAAAGGGCCAATATACTAAATATCTGCCTTTAACTCTAAATCTTGCTGTCAATTCATCTAGCCACAGAGAACCAGAATTCAGCAGAAGTAGTTCCTACACTCCAAGTGACTACAACAAAAACCATTTTATAAGTAACAAAGAGAGCTGCCCTTGGAGATTTTATCTCGGAAGCCTTTACCATGGGGGTCCAAATCTGAATCACTGTCCATAAAGCTTCCTAAAGCAAGCCAACCACACTTGTGAAAAATATTCTCCTTAGGACAATTTTTTTTTTAACAGACTGAGGTTATTATCATTATCTAAAATACCTAAAACCGTACTAGTTTTAAAATAGACATTTTTACAGTTATCCCTTAAATGGCTACAATATATAAATGAATAAAAGGAGCTCTCTCTCCAGAATTTATTAGAGAACACATTTGCTATGTAGACTCCCATCCCAACTGTTGGATTTGCTTCTTCTTGCTAATAAGGAAAATTTTTTTTAAAAAAACCAATCTCTTTTCCATATGGTCCCTTATTTCACCACCTGTGTAGCAGTTGCAATAGTGAGGAACTTTGTGTAAAATATGTATATTTCTTCAATATATGTTTTTCATGAAAATTTTCTTAAAGCCACAGTGTTGTGCTTTTATTAGAATTGCAATGATCAAGCACAGAATTTAAACTCAGATTATTAAAAGTTACAAATCAAGACCACATGCATTAAGGTAATATAATCTCTCTGAATATAGCATCAAAATAGCATTATGCTACTGGATATTGAACATAAACACTCCTGAAGGATGAAAGGTAGAGCTTTATATGCCTTTTGAATTAAGATTGATTATTAATTGTAGTTCTTCAGCACTAGACAAGTGCTAAACTCTTTAATGTGTCTGATCAATACATATAAATATTGATCTATATTCTGTGTGCAAGAAGCGTAATTTGACAATTTACATTAATACATAATTTTATCTTCCAAAGAGAATCGTATGTGAAACACTTTTGCCTGTAATCTTTGCTGAATTGCCAGAACAGCTCCTGCAAAGAATGATTTACATATTCTTTAGCTTAAATTTCTGGAGCACCTTTTCAGCTGTAATACTTGAACATTATTTTAAGTTAAACCAATGACATCCAAATAAAATCTAACAGACTAGTAAATCTTTGACGAGCAAGCAACAATTACCTTGACCAAGGGAGTTTTTACAGCTCTAACATTTCATGGCTGAGAGATATAAGCAGGTTTTTCTCATTTGCTGAAAAGTCCATAAAGAAAGGGTACACAGTAAAACAAGGATAAGAAATAGTCTACTCCGTGTCTGTTTTAGCATGAGCATCACAAGTGCCAGCATCCAAATATTTCCTTCAGAAAATTTTCAACTCCCTTCTGCAAAGATATTCTTCTTCTGGTAAGAACTCCACAGCGGTAGGTCTGACCACAGGAACTCCAGAAGGTTTACAGTAATCAGGAGCAGCAGTTGGAGGTCAGGGAACATACCCAAAGGCATAAAAAATGGCCATAAAGACCTAACTTTAACAGTGTAAATCACTTTTAAGGTGTCAATAGATGATTATCTGTTTGTATTTCTGTTCTACAACCTTGAGAGAAGTAAGGGAAGTCCATGCAAGTCAGTGGAATGCATCAATAACATCCCTGCATGCAGGATTATGCATGTAATTCTGTATGCAGGTGGGATCATTCTTAATCATTCACTGCAATATACATGGGAAATTGCCTTGTAATAGTTTTCTGAGCCATAATCTTTAATTTTCTCAGGTTGTGCAATAAGCTTGAGAATGATAGATGAAAAATTTTATAGACATATGTTAAAATTGTACTTTTTGTCTAGTAATGTCACTAATACTCAAAAAATCTCCTACTTGTTATTGCTTCCATGCAGTTCTCAAAGGAAAGGAGTCTATTCTGTATATTTTAAATAACAGTATTATAAACAATTATTTATTGATTTTATTCCACTTGGTATTCATACTATTATTTTTAAAATTCTGTATTTTCTCATTTACATATCAAAAAAAGTAAAAAGATCTGTTTATGCCTCTCAGAAAGGACAGTCTAGCTTCCCACTTGGTTGCATCAGCCAATTAAAATAAGAATTGTTCATGACTAAGTCTTTCTTACTGGCCACAAGAGAAACATGCAGACTGTGCTCTAGCAGCCTGAGAGGGAATGTGTTTAACAAAAGGATCTCAGTGTCTCATTAAGAGCAATGAAGTTTGCAATATCGATTCAACAGACATTAGAAAGATTTTCTTAAATTATTAACTTCTAACCTCTGCAAGGGCTCTAAAGGGAAAATGAATGCAAGACAAAGGAACTGTTGGATTAAAATAAGTAGCAATTACAAATGCAATGAACAACATTTTGAATAACTGTCATTTTAGTATAATTTTAAGGTTCCCAAATTGATCTAATGTTCTTAAAATTGTTGGACAGGTGGGGGAACTTGAATATGAATACTAAATAGATGTACTGAAATTTAGTTGCAATAGTGATCCTTTTTCTTTGAAAAAAACAAATGTTTCACCTAGAAATGTTGAAGAAGACCAGTGTTGTTGAGTGAAAATCTGGTGCAAAATTCTAGACAGTCACACAGGAAAATTTTGAGCTATAAGACTGAAAAGAAAATTGAAATTTTTGCTTGAGTTTGCTCTTTTGGCCTAATGCTTTCCGTCATGAACCGATAAGGTCCGTGTTGGAGCTTATTCATTCAAGAGCTGTACACATCTTTAAATTCCTTATCACTGTGTAACTAAATACTGATCATTTTTAATTAATATATCACACTACACTATACCTCAATTTTGTGCATGAGCCAGTACAGAAAGGTCTGGAACAATGTGTTGATTATTAAATGATCCACAAACTATTTCAAATATGACTTTTGTGGAAAATTTCAAGCTTTGTAAGTTGTTTTATTATTGTCCACTGCCAATGGAATTTCAACTTGTGCCATCTTCATCTGCCACAATTTCTTATCTTGCTGTTAAACAATAGTTAATTACATGCAACGAAATTTAATTAAAAGAATGTTAAGACACTAAAAGCATATGCACTCCAACTTCTTGTTTGTATTTCCTACATCTATTTGTGCAGTCTCAATTTGACCACTCCATTAAAAAAGCCATTGTTTTGAAGCCATATTTGCTTTGTACAGGTACCATGGCTCATTCAGGGTAGTTTGAATGCCTTTTCATTGTTTTCCTTTGTTCATCATGCAGCCTTACTGCTTGTTTTCTGCATGCTATTAAATACTTCTATGACTACATAATTATGAATTTAATAATTAGCTTTTCTTACCAAACCATGCATGCAACACTTGCTCTTCAAAAATTATTTAAACCTTTCTAGGATATGATTTTGCACAATGTGTTCACATATTCCTGAGAGGGGACTAGAGCAAAATAACACTAATACCAAAAGTGCACATTAAATTAGGACCAATTTAAGATGCTGCAGGACTAGTTTTTCAGGCAATATTTTATTTTATATGCTCAAATTGCAGCTCTCACTGACTGTATTTTCAGGTTTGCAGATATTCTGTAAATTACCAGCGTAGTAGTGACCTAGTCAAGACCACCATTCAATAGTGTCATTGACATTATTTGTTCAAATATCACCATCAGATCTGCATGGCAGAAACCAGTATTGAAACCAGTTTTAGCATCTAGATGTGAAAACTAAGACATATTTGGCAACCGTCTATCTCACTGAAAACAGCCCTACCATTTTCTGCAGCAGTCCAGGCAGAGTTTCACTGGACAGCAATATCTTTGGGTATAAAGCACTGGCTCAATAGCTAAGAACTCACTTCATGCATCCTTGGGAATTGGCATGCTAGCTTCTTCTAACTCTTGAAAGTTTGACTTTTCATGTGTAACTTCTAAAAACATAGGAAATAACAGATTAAAATTCATTAAACTTCAGTAGACAGAAATTCTGACAAAAAGTTACTGTCTTTCACAGAATTTATTAAAAATTTTATGATCAGTCACACCTCAATTAGCAGAATAACTGCTAGCAAACAGGAGAGGGCTATTTCTGTGAAACATCACTTCTAGAAGATACAGTCAACTTTTGTCCATGGATTGTCTTCTGTCTTCTGACAGCAAAGTAATACTGAAGTTCAAAAGCAGAGATCAGTCACTGTGAGGGATTATGTCATAGGAATTTCCTGGTTTCTTCCAGACTGTCCCTCTGCAATTTGGGATCTATGTGCTCTATCTGGCAGAAAAAAAAAAAAAGAAAAAGGAAATTAGAAAGAATGAAAAATAGCAGGAGACCTGTAGGGAGAAATTCATTAGGAGGAATCATTGCAAGGACTGTAAATCCCCCCCAGCAGAAGGCAAGTGAAGTAAAACTTAGTAGAAACCAACAATATTTACCAAATTGACAGCAAAGTTTTAGCTCCCAGGGTGTCAAAGTAAAATTTCTGCAAAAAATTAAAATTAATAGAAGCAATTTATTCCATCTTTTCTATGCCTAAAATCTTTGTTCTGAAAAACAGTGCTTTGCTTCTAGTTTCCCCAAAACATCACCTTAAAGCAGGCATGAAAATTATATATATATATGTATATATACATGCAAGGAGACAAAATTATTTGTAGAGTAAGGATTTTCTCCTTTGTCAATCTTGTCAGAAAGAAAAAGTAGATTGAGCAAAGCAAAGTTCTTTGTGGGCTTTAATTCATGTTGATAACTTCTAATGTTTGAAATAAAAACACATTTTCCGGACATAGGAGACAGAGAAAAAAACCACTCACACCAACAGAAATGTAACTCGCCCTGAATTCCAGTAGGCTTTGAAAACTATTGAGGAACTTATGAGCAACTGTGTTTCTGACAGCCTAATGCTCTTTGGTTCACATTATGAATTAAATGCTATGCAGTTTAAGTTCTCTTTTTTCTCAGAAATATACTGTGTTATTCATAGCAAGTAAATTATACATTGCTTTGTACATTCATTTTTTTTTTTGGTGTGTGTCTTTAGTCCTGTACTTAAATTTCATGCTTGAGAGGTAGGGTAGTTTGTTTTTTTTTTCCCACTAGCTCTTTTTTATTTTTAACATGAAGCAGATGTTGTCTTACTTCAATTAGAGATATGGATATATTTATCACAGAATAGTTACATTTATAACACACTGTGAAATGCTTTCCCTTGTAGAGTAGTTGTCTGTGGCATGCTGCAGCATTACATTTACATCTCAGTCAATATAATGAATTTACATTTAAAGAATGCTAAACATACAACACAGTATAAAATGAATTTAAATATATGCAGATAAATGCAATAAGCATTTCTATTTCAACAATGATTTGTAGACTCATATTTGGCAAGGAAAAAAGAAATGCTGTTTCTGTTGAGCATGGATAACATGGAAATGTATATTATGATGTAAAAATATATATGGAGGGGAGGAGGGGTGGAGGGGGTACTAGATGTCATCTCTTTCCATTATCATATCTTCTCACTTTTTGCTTTTTGATCCATGATTTCGTCATCTGCTTCATTTATACTTCCATCTTTTCAAAATGTAAGTATTTGCTTTTCAGGTTCTATTCCGGGTTCATTGGCTCAGCCAGGTCTGCAAGAACTTGGCTGTTTACCCTGAGGAAGATGCAGCAATCACACCTCATCTGGAAACAGTTGGCACATTATCAGAGATGCTCAAGCAAACTCCACTGTAGGCAGGTCCAGGGGCAGCTTAACCCCTCGCTGAATTCTGTGCTTTGGCTCTCCCCGTGGCAAATTCCGGAAATCCTGGAAGGTGGGGGCTCTGCAACTTGATCTCATGATCCTGAGAAAAAACTGGACGATGCCTGTGATGTAAACCCTCATATTCTTACAGTCCATTTGTTTCTCTAAACTACTCATATCCTGCTATACATTGAAGTCAGAAATATTTCAGTGTTATTACACATTATGCCTACATAATATTTCTTGTTATGTCTATAGTGTTTCCTCTTAGCCATTAGGAAAATCTCTTATTTTGTTTCACAGAGAGGTCCAGTGATATATTCTACTTGCAGTTAAAATTAAATATTTGATTCACCAAAGCAGTGGAAACACATTTGAAAAGAGATTAGGCATTGATTTTCTGGTATACTCTTTTGCTGTGTTGTTGACTTAGGTATTCCTCATGTCTTTGAAGTTATTGTTATCCTCCTGGACACAAAAACATAGTTTTGTGTGAAACTTAGCAGTTTGCTAAGAGAAACAACTGAAAATCTGTTAGCACAAAAATTATTGGTTTTGGACTTTGATCAGTTCCACCCAAATGCCACAGCCTGCTGGCTGTGCACATCTGGTGTCCTAAGCTCTGTGAATTTGTTGTATTTGTTCTATCTGGAAGTAAAACCTGTACACCAATACAGATCCTTCAGCAAATTCACACAGTTCACTTGATTTCGACTTGTAATACATCTATCCACAGCACTGCCTCGTTAATATTAATGCCTCTGCATGCAGACAGCTGATATAAATGAGTTGCTAATGGAATAGTTAGTCATCAGATGCCAACTTTTCAATTTAAAGTGTTCACACAATTTAAATAAGACAATAGCTGTTGTGAAATGCATGAAGTAGGATTAAATCTGTAGCTGAATATTGCCAGAAGGTCTGGTCATCTCAATTTCAAAAAGTGCCAGTGAAAAAGAAAAGCACATCAATGCTCAATAAGGATAATCAGAGGTGCAGAATGACTTCTCTCCATTACAAGATTGAACAGGTTCTTCATATAAGAAATTAAATAAATGAGAGGACATAAGATAACAGCATGG
Organism: Toxostoma redivivum; assembly: GCA_013397375.1. Lineage (NCBI taxonomy): Eukaryota > Metazoa > Chordata > Aves > Passeriformes > Mimidae > Toxostoma > Toxostoma redivivum. Next base: position 727,716 of record VXBI01006452.1, on the reverse strand, counting down.
AAAATTATAATTCACATGATATAAGGAATTACTATTGACCTCAAAGAGGTGAGGGAGTCACATGGTAATACAAGGTGACAGATTTAAGACAATCAGGAAGGGGTAATTTTTTACGATTTGTGTAATCACACAGTAGAATTGATTTTCCCAGGTTGGTGTGGATTTGGAAAGTATAAATGGATTTGAAAGCTCAGCAAAGTCCAAGCCAAGGAAGAAATGTTTACTAATGTCCAGTAGTTTGTGACAGCAGCAAAATTAACATTTTTTCTAGAGGCTCTCAGCAGCTTTACATATTGATGGGGACTCAAGGGTCCACAAACAGAGATTTTGGAACCTAACAACCCTTTTTTGGGTACATTAAATGGAACAATAAGAGAAAATAGTTTTCCATAATTGCTAACTTAGAGATGAGTCAATTGAACAGTATCAGAAAAGTTGTGGATATCTTCCATGCCCAAAGGAGAGAAATCTTTCTGCATGTGTAGGGAAGACATATGAATGAGGATGTGATGGAGAGACTGATTTGCAACCAGAAAAGACAGCTCCAGCACCTACTTTTACATGAAAAGAAGATGTAGAGCAGAAGCTTCTGCCTGGACATCCTTTTCTATCTTTTCATGCTGCACATATTGGGCATTAAGTCTCAGCCTTCAAGTCCTAGCCTGACTTTGAAAAAAAATCCGACTTCTGGGAAGAAAATCCTGAGTTCCAAGGATAGTTTCACTTGTGAATGCAAGTTGCATTACAGCATCTTCTGAGCTTCAAGAGGAGGCTGGGCAATTCAAGCAAACATAAACCCAAAATCTTGAAACCTCTCATTGCACCATCCAGTTATATCAGCAGCACTGAGTATGATATTCTTTATTTGCATATTCTTTTTGTCTAAATACATATTAGAGGGAATACTGTTTAAAATTATCTGGGTCAATGCCTCAATTATTGCAATGGCTACAGGCAGAGTTAGTGCAAATCATCCAGCTTCTTTTACTCTTCTGCTTTTTTTCAGAGCTCATTTATCCTTCTGTCAATACTGTTCCAACAAAAAATTTTACTGAACTCTCTTTTGGCTAAACAGCTTCTCTGAAGTTTATCTAACTCTGTATTGAAAACTTCCTCTCTGCCACAGGAAATCTAGTAAGCACTCTGAGAGTTTACACCTATGGAAGCTGAAGACTTAGTGTGTTGATAGGCATAACGTTATTTAAGTCCTACTTTAAAAGTATAAGTACCTGTTTTCAGGTGATTCCAAATAATTTCTGATTATAATATTCCAAATTCTGATATTTTCATAATTTTTCTAGCACACCTAGGTAAGCAAGACCACCACCAAATGTAAAACAAATAAACAAACAGTGGTATTACCAAGAATAACTTCAATAAACATTCACTTAAAGGCTAGAAATAGTTTAATTTATTTTTGTTTAAAAAATATTGTAACATGAAAAACTGTGCTCTTAATTTGCATGTCCAGACACAACATATATCTATATCTTGGACTTGTTATCAGCCAAAAGGCTTTTTTACAGGTCCTTTGACTTGCAATTAGGTGCTATGCCTTTTAAGTATTATATACTTCCATGTCATCTGTCTTCTGCTTTCTATCTTAATTCTATTCCTAACTTATACAACTTTCACTGCTGCTAACAAACCACATGAAGTAATTAAAAATGAATAAACCAATATAAGCTCCCACAAGGTCACAAGAAAATGCTAAGTAGCCTCATCAAGCCCTGAAATAACTGTAACAACACACTGAGCTATCACCAACCATATGAGCAAATAAAAAATTATTCGACCATGAGGGGAAAGTAAGTATTTTGTTTACAAAACCAGTGTAATAAGGCAGGATTAAGATATAAATCCTGGGAAAGAGAGGGAGGAAGAACCCCAGTGGTCACTAACTGGGAATTAACTACAGAACATGATAATCAGCTAGACCATAATCCTACACTTCAGTAAGTTTGCAGTAACAAACTGAGCATCTGTGTACAGCCACCTCATCCTGAAATGGTAAGGTTCTGACTTTTTTTAGTGATGTCTTACCCTTGAAATGAGGACTCCATAGAAAGCACTAGTAATTTCATTTTGGTGCCATACTGTGATGAGCATGGAAATAAACATTACTTTTTTAGAGGATAATGTCTTTTAGGTGCTCAGATTTTGGTTATTACGTTGACAAAGCTGATCACGTCTTCAGGGTCATACTGGCACAGGAGGACAGTGAGAACCAAAGAAATCATGTACTCAGAAGTAAGTGGATATGTCCAGTTGTCTCGTGGAGAAATCATATTTTTCTCTACAGGAAATGCAGGCTGTAATACGTTCTCATTTCATGCCCTGGTATCTTCCATGCAGGATAGGAGACTAAAATGAAAAATTTCTTTAAAATCATCCAAATAATCATCCAATTAATACATATTTTTCCTTTTCTAGATTTCCTTCTGTCAGTCTTGCAAATATAGACCTCTTTAAAGGGAATGTATCTGATATAGTACAATACCAAAATTCAGTATCTCTATAAGGTCTAAATAGGTGAGGAATGTCAAACTTTTTAAACTTATAGATATGGGGAATTTCCATTCATCTGCAGCAATAGAGGCTTGATTCTTCCCTCCCTTATTGTGTAGGTCTTTGCAGATATCCTAATTCACCCAGAAAGTAAAACTAAAATTTAAGACTCCTCCAAAACAAAACTTAGTTCAAGGTACCCGTGCAAGTTTTTAGTACAAGTGGCAGGAAGATTGTATCAACTGGAGCTATTGAAATAAAGTATTCTGTTCATTATTTCACATTGATAACTTCCCTATTTTTTTGTTCACTAACTAAAAATAGGGTTTGAAATTCTAAGAATATGCTGAAAATGACAATTCCATTCCAGAAATGGAATTTTGAATGCTATGTTTATTCAGACTGGAATGAAGCAAAGCATTTTAAAAATCTCAAACTATCTGGCTAGACCTGGAGGGTATTAAGATTAGTGAGCTTCAGAACGCTGTGCCTACATATTGCTACAGCTTTTATCAGCTAAATTAATGATTGCATAACAGACAATACAGGAATTGTTAAAAAGATCTTTTAAAAACTTTACAAAACTATGAAGGCTACTCTTTCGTATATGCCATTAATTGCCTTTATTCATTAATTGTCTTCTGACTGAAACTAAATACAGATCTTTCACAGGATCACTATATGAGAAATACATTCCATTTTTGCCTATTTTCTCTGTCAGTATTTGCATGTTAGTGTTTAGGTTTTAGGAGGTTTTTTCCAGAGCTCTCATGTTTTTATAATGTAGAGTTATTTTCCAAAATCTATATATGATAAAGAAAACTTTTCCAGTTCATATAGTATCATTAGATGCAATTTCTCTGACACTATAAATTTAGAAACATTTAATAATTTCTATCTTATAGAACATCTAGCTAGCAACATGCTGTCATAAAATTAATGTTGTAAAATATCCATTTATCATCTTTACAGACTAGTATATAATTCTGCTTTCCAGAAGACAGCATTTTAAATAAAGAATATAAGCATGCACTCTTTAGAAGTCTATGTTTTCTAGAATATCTGTGAGTTTTAATATTTTAGGTGTTAGTGGTATATATAAGACAAAAATATTTTCTTCAAAATGTCTATTTTTCTGGTGCATACCCCTTAAGAGTTGCGTTGTTGTACTGTGTTAATAATTTTTTATACATTTATGGTTTCTTACTCCTGTAAATGAATCAGTAGTCCTTTATTCAAAGAAAGAGCATAAGAGTTGTTACAAACAGTTATGCACTAGTGAGCAACAGATTTTATCTGTTAGTCAATACAATTAATCTGAATAACCTGTAATTGTTCTTTTAAACAATTTCTCAATGCACATGTGAATGGATTAGGCTTTTGGCCATCTAAACCCTGCTGAGAAAGAATACTCCTTGAGAATGGGCTATATCCACTATTTTCTGATGCTGAGAGAAATCCCCAGGGATTGGGAAAATTTGGACAACAATGTTTTTGAACACGCTTTAACAAAGAACTAAGCCATGTTTGGAAGATTTGGCAGACTCTCTGGGGCTTCATTTCTTCTGCATTTAAGCAGCTCTGTGATGTGCTCTGGTTAGACAGGGCCCCACAGAGAACAGCTCCATGTCTGCTCCCAAATGTGGGCTCTTTCTGAAGCCATAGTCAAGCCAGCCATGGTTAGCTCAAAACATTCCAGCACACCAATTAAGCAGATCCCTTGAACTCCAAATCTGCAAAACTTTCTATGAGTCACTGAACTAATTTTTCCTCCTAAACCTTCTGATACTTGTTCTTCTTTTCATAACTTACGAAAAATAAATGAATTTCAAAATGAGATTACTAATAACCACAGCAGGTCAAAAGGTGACCTGAGGAAATGTCCCATTTGTGTTGACTATTTAAGCTAGCTGGCATTACAGATAACTACTCCACAGCTAAGAAGAGGCTGTTTTCCATTCCAGAATGAGAAATAATAAACCCCACTCTTTCATCGGATGTTCTCTGAGTCAGATTCTTTCTGCAAAATTCTAATCTTCCCCCTCCTGGAATAATAAATATCAGCCACTTCTCACTGCTTAGCAAAGACACTACTTCTAATTTGAAGGGATTTTTTTTTCACTTTCCAACATCCTTTCTGTTCTATGCAGAAGAAAATTGCTGTATGAATGCAAATTTCATTCATTTATTCAATCATTTATCCAGCTCCAGCTTTTGATAAATATGATAAGGCTTGTTTCAGGGACAGCAGAGAGGCTGACTGATTCCATTTGAGATTTAATGGTTACTAAGAGCTTCATGAAAAATTCTGCAGGAGTAAACCCTTCAACAGAAAGGAAACACATCACTGACAGTTCCTATTATGTTTTAACACTAGACTGGTTTTTTTTGTTGTGGTATCTTAAAAAAGAGCAGATTTTCATTTATGAATCCCAAAAATATGTTTGTTCTACATCTGCATTGGGATTTAGACAAAAATATACCTTTATTTCCATATCTTTTATAAATAGCTAAATTGTATTCTTTTTTCCCATTCAAAAAGCCATTGTCTTTTTTCATGGTCAGTTTTCCTTTTAGTTTCAGCATTTTAACATGAAACATTGCAGGAATGTCCACTATATAAACCTTTTGAAAATGTTCATAAATGTCTCTGTCCTGTTAAACCATTGTATTAGAGAATTCTTCTACTCTGGTTTTCAAAGGTTTGCCTTCCATGACCTCTAAATAAGACAAAGGCATTGTGGTATATGGATGATTTAAGGACAGCAAGACAAAATGCTCTTGCACTACTGCTATGCTGCAGAAGTGTAACTGATGTGGTGCTTTCTTTGGAGGTTGTGAAATGTTGCTTCAGACTAAGAAAATACCTCATCCATATTTAAACAAAGGACAGCATCGTTGCAGAACTTTTTCATGGGAATGGCCACCAGCTGAAACATGCATTTCAATTTCCAGGGAGAAAAATAGAAAATATACAGATTAAAAAGACATCAGGATATTTTCAAAGAGTAAGAGTATTCAAGCTCTATAACAGTCTAATGAGGAGAAATTTTGAAGTTCTCACTCCAGAGCTTGTTTTCCAACAGAACAGGTTGGAAAAACATTTTTGCTGGACAGGCAAGCATGCCTGACTTTGCCATTGCATAGACTGAATGAGAAGAATGAACTCTCAACTCCACATCTGTTTGCACCTCTCATGATTTCTGTGGAAGTGTCAATATGCTAATTTATTTATGAGCTCAACCAAGTAAACAAGAATGCATTTTAAAATATTTGTTTGATGCAACATTTCTTGCAAATATAAGTTATAAGGCTTCAAAGTTTAAAAGTACATTAAATATGACACATACCCAGTATTTTTTTTAGAAAATTACTAAAAATAAATCTTTTCTTATTTCCCAGCAGGGACACAGATGAATGACTTGAAATAAATTTATATGGTACTATTTAGAGGATATCTCAGCTAAGCACCCAAAAAAAAAAAAAAAGTAAAATTAGAAGAAAATTTCACATCTTCACAGAAAGCAGCTTTCAGGTAAGTAAAATATGTAGGAACAGGAGTCACTTTCTACAGTGCTTAGAAGAAAACAATTGTCCCTTTTGGGAGTATAAAAAAGAATTCAGGAGACAGAAGTTCTTCTGATTTATTTCAGTAACATTTAAAAAAATAGCACCAAATTAAATCAGCTTCATTTGCCTATATGAGCACTGAAAGTGTACAAGCATAATAAAATAATATGACATGATGATCTCCAGAATTCTGCTGTGTTTAGAGGAAACATAAGTGGTAAAATAATGGAAAGTGCTTTTTTCTTACCTCTATTAGTTTCAGCTATTAGTAGGCCCTGCCTGATATTAACTATTAGTGTCTGCATAACTCAACTATTGAATCTATTTTAAAACTTTTTTTTGCATCCACGAGGGAAAAATATTCAAAGAAAATTCTGTTTCTAGTTAAAGGGTAATTTGTGTCACTGTGCATCCAAGCATGCCCACATGTTTTCAAAGAATACTAATGTTTTGACCTTAGTATATCACCTATAGATAAGCCATTTCTCCAAAGCCCCTATGCCTTAATTTGTCTTGTAGCTCAGGTTTTTCACTTGGCATTGCCTACGTTTCAATTTTTCTCAGCATCATATCTTTATCTGTTTGAATGTGTTGTGTCTGATTACAAGTTTCCTTCTTATGCTTTAAAAGCTTAGATCAGATAGCATTAGTCTGTTGAAATGACTAATTTTCAGAAAAGTAAAGAGAAGCAGCTTTCCTTATGTCACTTAATAAATATTTAATCATAATCATTCACAAAAGCAACATGCATACCCAAGAGGCCTAATTTGAATAGTGGGGATTTTCTAGCTCTTAAGTCTATTGATTTCAACTTCTGAGGACTATTAATCAGCTTTCTTAAAATAACATGATGTTTCTTATATCTATTTCACTGAAGTTATGCCTGTCTTTTTATATTAAAAAAGCTATTTCCAATGTTAATATATTAATTTCTTCACAGAAAGTATCTCTGCATTCATTAGCATCTCTGGGTATCTTCTCCAAGATGGATTTCCAGAACTTTTCTCTAAAACACTGAAGTGTTAAAGCTGTGGCACAGACAAAATTTTAAAATCACAAAATATTCCATTTCAGATATTTATATTAACCTCATCTAGAACTGCATATTTACCTATAAACCTAAGGCATGTTGTAAAGCAAGAATCTGTAACTTTGCCACAATAACAGGTGGGATTTCTAAGTAAGGAAATCAGTTTTCCTTAGTGAGAAAGTTTCCTAAGTAAGGAAACACTGCTTTTAATTTTTTTTTTTTTTTTTGGCCCATAGATACCTGGACTTCCATACATACAGGATTTCCATGAGTCTTGGAGTTAATGGAAGTCTTTGCTGATCTGCAGGCTTGAGGTTCTAACGAAGCACAACTACAGGGGACAATCAATTGGAAAGAAAATAAGATTTTATGAGCTCTTTATGATTCTATCTCCTGTGCCTGCATGCACATCACTGTTCAGTTTGAGTGCTGTGTTTTTCTCTGTCTTTTTTCTCTGTCCTACCTAACAACTTTTGGGTAAGCAGCACGGTTTCCCAGTCTTCAGATTCATGATAGTTGAATAAAAATTTTTTGTTAAAGTTCCTTTAGATCTATCCATTGTCATAACAGTGACTTGCTTTTCCACAGTAATATTTTAAAATAGTTACATAAGTTATATAATCTTAGCTCCCTTGCTGTGAATTGATCCTCTCTACATCAAAGAGAAGTTTTACAGATAATATGGATTTTCCTTTGCTCTGATTGTCCTGATGGATTCCCTCCCCACAAGTTTGGCATTGGCAATCAGTGCCAGCAACAGAAAGGTGGGGTGCACTGTAGCCTACAGTGCCTGCCTGTCAGAGCAGCCCTCTCTTTAGCTTGTGCCATCAAGCAAGTTATAAGAGTTCATGCCCTGGAGAGAAACCTCTGTGTCTTTCCTCTCACAGCTGCTAAAACACAAATTTGACCCTATAAACTATTGAAACTTCTGTTCCAGTCAGCTAAGAAGCTCCACAGAGTGTTTTAGAGCACTTTGCCCTCACCTGTAACCACTGGTAGCTCACACACAGCTTGAGGCCAGGAGAACCAGTCCACTGCTGAAGACAATCCTGACTGTCCATGTGGCTGTGGGGTGGCCAGACAGAGCAAGGGCTCCTAAGGGGCACATCCTTCATGGCATGCTGTGCCCACACCTTCCACCTAAAGCCCTTGTGTCTGCTCATCCTGCTGCTTGCTGTGTGTGGTGCCGAGCCGTGTGAATGTGTCTAAGTGATCACATCCTCCTCCTCCTCCTCCTCACACATTCTAGGACAGCAAGCTATCACAGTGTTTGTGATCCAGCACATTCATGAAACCAGGTGTGTTGCTATATAGGTGGTAGTGAAAGAGAAGAATAGGGATTCTAGAGTCATTAAAAATACAACAAACAAGTCACAGGCTGTAGTGCCCAACACTAGAAATAATCCAAGTGAATAGTTTTATTTGCCAGCAGGTTTTCCAAGGTTTTCAGTTAATTTCAGTCTATATATTCCTAGCTTTAAATTTTTTCAAGACAATTTTCTTCCTGTCTACCTATCTGAAAGAAAATTTAAACACACATTTCTTCATTTCCAAATCTCTCCACAAGCATGTCCATGAACAGGAGCTTCTTATTCATTATTGTTACCATGGCATATGCAACACACAGCAACCAGGGCAACACAGAGTCCTACATTGTACTCCTATGTCCAAGGCAGTAGGGAAACAGTTTAAATTCTCTTTTTCTCTACCAGTAGAGCACCTGAAATCTTTGACAAGCCAATATGAAATACAATATCCTATTCATAATAAGGGATATGAGGAATGAGCACACTTTGTGAAAATTAATCTAAAATAATTTAGAAGTAATTGTGAGGGATGTTTAAGGACTTACCAAAACACTGTAGTCATGGAAGGGTTTTATTCTTTATCCTGGTTTCAGTACAGCTCTGCATATGCCAAGTAGGTACACAGTTACTACTAGCCAGGAGAACACCTTCTCTGGAAATGAATCTCATCTTTTATGGTTCAGACACAAGATTCAAGTGCTTAAGAAAACATAAAGCAAGTTTCAAAGCTGGACAGCAAGTCCACATGGAGGTCGCTCCCATCCATTTTCCTAAGTCCAAAGATGTCACTTCAAAAGTTTTTCTATAGGAAACAAAGACACAATCCTCAGAAAAAAAAATCTTAGGTTCAGGGTTCAAAGCTATCATAAGCACAAGAATTAATTCCATTACAAAAGGCTGCATTTCTTTTTGTCAGACTGAAATATTTTCTTTTTACTATAAACTTTTCCTTCATTTAATCCTCTATTGATTTCAATTAAGCTCTTACCAGGTTTGCATCTCCAGCTGAGGAGTTTTTTCCCCTCATTCATCTGTTTTTTAGACTGTTCTTCAAGGTTTCAAATCCAATGAAAACTCTAGGGAGTGACAACAAAAAATGGGCTATGTGCTAGGAAATAAACTTCCTGTAATCTGTCACTGTGAAATTCCTTTTAATTTTCTTTCTTCACAGATGGGCAACAGTGGATCTAAAAAACTAATTAATGATTCTCATTAAATGCTTTAAATTTAAAATTGTTTTGAAGGAAGGTAAAAAAGGTGTTCTCTAGGAGGGTGACAGAGGGAAAATACCTGTTTGTGGCTAAAGAACTGTTCTGCAATATTAGAGATGCATGCATGGCTAACTTTTGTCACAGACTTTCTATGAGATGATGAGCAAGAAAATTTCTTGGTCCTTTTCCTATCTGTAAATGTCTGACAAGGCCTGTCCTGTTTCCTATGGTTTAGTACAAATAGATTTATTAGGACAATATTGGTGAATATCAGGGAAGGCCAGAAAACACAAAACTGTCCAGCTGTGTTCATTTATATGGCTGCTTTTTCAATAAGCAGAAATATTAATAGCATCAATAAATACAGATTCTTTGCTTACATAATTTACATCTACTTTCGAAATAGAAGAGGCTGTTTCTTATTTTTAATCTCAAGAGTTTGTTTTTATTGTAAAATTACACAATCTGAAGCATTTATCAGAAACACATCAGAAATCTTGAAGAATAGTGATGTTTGACCATAGTTACAGGAGTCAAGATGAGATTTTTGTAATTATCCCATCTTAATTTCTGTTACTACACCAACTGCATATTTAACTCCAATAACTCTTATGCCAAATGTTAAATCTAAATAGCCTCTTTAATTGGTAGAAGGTGAGAACTGGGAAGATTCCTATTAAAAGATAACAAATGATCAAAAAGAAGGCTGTCTAAATAGGCCTCAGGAACAGTCAGAACAGATTACTTGTTTGGATAGGTAAATTCTGTACAGCTTGAAGTCAGGAGGAGCTGAAATGCTTCATGCAAAATCATGCAGAATGATCAATGTGAAACACAGTCAGAGCTGCATACAACTGCACATTTTCCTATGCCTCTTATAAAACACAGTCCAGAATATCTGCATATGTTGTTCATGACCACTGTTAGAATTTACATATATTAAAATGAGAAGTCTTTGTGAATATTTTTTTTTTCAAAAAGGTTTAAAAAAAATGGAGTTTCTTATATACACCTCTCTGTCTTTCCACTTTATAAAATATTAGCTTCTGTAAAGGTTTTCAGATGCATAACTTTTTCAAATATGAACTGAAAAGCTTACTATGACAACTTAGATCAGTGCAATATTACTCTTGAAAACGAGCCTTCAAGGGAAATGGCTTTTCAAAGAAAAATAATTTAAATGTAATGAAGACTCTTTAAAAAAAATCTTTTTCTCATTCCCTGCAACACGTACTCTCTAAAGGACAAAGTTTGTGCTATTATGAACAACTTTTAATTTGTATGTGTGTTCTGCTAGCTGTTGCCCAGGGTGATCATTAGTGTTTTGGTTCTTTTCACTACAGTCTCAAAGGTCTGCACACAGTTTCCTTCTGGCACAAGACTTCAGTGTACAGAATCTCAACTATGGAGCTTTGAAAGGCTGCTAAGAATTGGGGAGAGAAAAAAAAACTACACTAAACTTCAGAGTTACTGCTGTCTCAGCAGTATTTTTGGTTTACATATGTATAAATTCCAATATTCACAAGTATGCAGGCAGAAAAGCTGCACAAGGGATTTTTTCTGACACATTCTGAGTTTGGTGAGAGCTGTGCTGTTTATGGCTAACAGCCTGCTACTGTTTCAGGAATTCTCTCCACTTCCTTTTTTTCTAGCTATGAGCCACCGACTGATTTATCACCTTAAACCCTTGTATAAGTTCAATGTGGAACTGCAAAACAGTAATTTCATAATTTTATTAAATATTAATGAGAGCAAGAATGGGCAGGCAAGAGCCATTGATTTATAGTCAAAACCTGCTGCAGTTTGCAGAAGTGTAACTGCTCCTTTTGAATCTTGGACACCAGATGAATGCTGAATTACTTAAAGTGTTTCAGTTACCTGAAATTCCTTTGTAGTTCTGAAAATAATTACATAGCTTATCTTGCAGTTAACTTGCATATCTTAAAAGAACCATAAAGTACTGACCAGAAATTTATGAGCTGTATTTGTAAGTAAATCAGATCTGATGGAGCTGGTGTTTTCTTGAAGCTAGGATAATAAGCAGAGAAAGTATTCACCAAAAAGAAAGTTTACCAAAAAAATCATGTAGAAAAGTACACTACCTATCTTAATGACTCACTGAAATTTTTGAAGGAAATTATTTGATATTTTGGTTCTACTTGATGATCTATTGTTTTTAAACATACTAAGCATGTTGTCACCCTGCTTTTTTAATCAGGACTTTGAAGTGTGGTCAAACTCTGTCACCATCCCTTGATGTATGGAACAAGACAGTTGATAGAAAATTATGTCAATGAGTCTCCATCTCCGTATTTTTATAAATCTTAAACCCAGTGAAACCATTTCCATAGAATCATAGAATGATGTGTGTTGGAAAGGACCTTTGAAGACCTAGTTCCAGCTTCCCTGCCATAGGCAGGGACATCCTTCACCAGACCTGTTTGCTTAAAGCCCCATCCAGCCTGGCCTTGAACATCTCCAGAAACAGGGGATACACAACTTCTCTGGGCAACGTGTTCCACTGCCTCACCACACTCATAGTAAGGAATTTTTTTTTTTTTCCCACAGTCGAAATCTACCTTCCTTTGGCTTAAAGCCATTACCCCTTTTCCTCTTACAGGGCCTGGTAAAAATTCATTCTCCATCTGTCTTATAATCCCCCTCGATTTTTCATTCATCAATATCCTTAAGTCCTCTGCAGGGAGGCACTCAATGCATTCATTAATCAGTCTGGTGATACTGGTGATTTCACCAATGCTGGCACAGCACCTTGAACTTGGTGTTGTACTTCAAGAGATTCCCACTGGCCCACTTCTCAAGCCTGTCAGGGTCCCTCTGCATGGCAACCCTTCTCTCATGGGATGGCTTGGTGTGTTCCCTGAACTTGATGATGGCATACTCAATTCCACTGCCTATCTCATTATTAAAGATATCAAACCACTTCCATATGGAAAGTGCCATATGGAAAGTCCTCTCCCTGAGGGGCACCACTTGTTACTGATATTCTTTGGACACTGAGCCATTGACTATAATGCTCTTTGGATGCTGCCATTCATCCAATTCTTAATCCATCCAATACTCCATCCATTAAATCCACACCTCTCCAACTTAGCAACAAAGATTTTCTGTAGAACAGTTTCAAAGGCCTTAAAGAATCACAGTAGAGAACATCAGTTTCTCGTCCCTTATCCACAAACCCAGCCACTCCACCATAAGTCCCCAGATTAGCTAGGCATGATTTTCCTCTTTGTAAAGCCATGCTGGCTGTCTTTAATCACCTCTCTGTCATCCACATGCCTTGACATATCTTCTAAGAGGATCTGTTCCATGATCTTACAGGCACAGAGATGAGGCTGGCTAGTTTGTAGTTTCCAGTTTTGTAAAACTGTCTCCCTCAGAAAACTAAAATTCATTATTATAACTCTACAGCCTCTCCAAGCTTCCAAAATCTTCCTGAACAGGCACAGTTGTTAAGAAATAGTGACAATATTTTGGCATATCCAGATCATGACATGGAAAAGACAACAGGAGCCTATGCTTTTTTCCTTTGTTAAGTCTCTTTTACATATTGTGCAAGCCTATGCATCTTGACACAGTGCACAACATATGCTAGAGCCTTCCACAAAATAATGAACTGTTCTTAAAATGCTTCACCTTTTTTTTTTTTTAATGCAATATCTCAAACCATAAATTTCAAAGCTTTAAGGGTTCTCCTGTGCATCCAGGAGATTAAAATTCTTTCAAGCTGGTTTCTAAGGAGAAAAAAGAAAAAAGGGCTATTTAATTTCTGTTGTGAATCATCAGTTACATTGATAGCCTAATATCTTCAAAAGTAAAGTATGTTGCTTTATATGCTTATATATATGTGTGTGTGTGTGTGTAACAAATAGAATTATGACTTAATATTTTTTACCATCAAAATTTGCTTCAAAATATTATTATATGAAGTTAGTGCATTAAAAACTTCTTAAGGCATGTTTGGCATGGAATGCCTTTACATATATATGCTAAGGCACACCAAAGAATTGCCTAAATAAATCAAAATACATGCATTTATTTCTTCAGTGGTAGCCTCAAATGGCTGATTATTAAAATGTCACATCTTGATTTTTTTCCTTCATTTTCTGCCTTTCCTTGTATGATTTTGATCACAGCTTCATTAAAGTCAACATGTTTTGTACAGAGTAGTCAGTTATATTCTCTTCAAGGATTCCTTCTCTTAGGACAGTCTGACCTTCAGCAACTGAGAACCAAGAGAGAAATTCATTAACTCAAATGCAGCAAGACCCTTTATTAAGATTCTGGTAATAAATTGAAAAGCATGCTAGGAAGCTCAGCAGAATTCAGTCTTTCTCCAAACTATGATGAAACCCTTAGGGACTCTGGCTGCAGCAGAAACCAACTTCTGTGCTAGAAAATTTTGCAAAATCACCACAGCCAAGAAGTAGATTTATCTCTACTTCCTTAGTTTCTCACCTGCTACCTAGGCACCTAAACGCTCTCTGCAAATTAAGAGAAATGTTCTCCGTGTTCTGGAGAAAACAGAAGGGGAACTGGTGGCAGCAGGGTGAGGCTGGGTCCACAGGGGCTATCACTGGAGAGATGGAGGGAAAATGACACTGATTTCTAGGGATTTTACTAATTTTCATCCCAAAACAGCATCCCCCAGAAATCATCTGCATGGTATAGAATACCAATAATCATTTAAGATGCCCAAGCAAAGCTGCTCCGTTCTTCATCTGTTTATTGTTCAGTGCAAGTTGAAGAAGGAAACTGTTCAAGTGGAAAATAACCGCATAAAGCCTCTCTGCAGAAATTCATTATATTTGACAAATCCGAGAAACAAAAAATTCCCTTTCCTCTGGCCACTGTTAAATAGTTACACAAAACTAGGGCTCACCTTTGCTAGCTCATATAGCCTGCATTAAAGGATGGGTGAAAGATAGTATGTGTACTGAGCTTTTCTGGGAAGTATTCATCTGCTTTATGTAGAAGACTTGTTGAGGTCTGAATGATGCAGTTCAAGTAGTTGGATAGAAGGTGGGAGCTTAAAGAGTAAAAAAATTAGAATGAAATGTACATTTTTCTGCAGTGCTCTTACCCAAAAGATACAGTGTCGAGGGAAATAACCGAAGGAAAATTTGTGTCTGTTAAAATTGTCAGAGGAGGCCAGAAGCCCTGAATCTACTGTAGAGAAGCAGACATTTTGGGGATAGGTTTGATATTGCTTCTGAAGATCCATGCCCTGCCCTTAGAAGAAAGTTTTCTAAGGAGAGTCCATGGCATTTCAATTGCCAGTGTGTTGTGCTTTAACCCCAGCTGGCAACTAAGAACAATGCAGAAGGAAAAAAACCAATAAAGTCATGGGTTCAGATAAGAACAGTGTAATAATAAAAAGAAATTAAAAAAATAATAATATAAAAAGGAGAGCAGGAGAAACAGAGAAAAAACATAGTAATAGCAAGTGATGCACAACACAATCGTTCATCATATACTGGCAGGTACCAACCCAGTCCCTGAGCCACAATCAGAACCTATTCTGGGTAACTGCTGCCAGTTTATATGCATGATATGATGTTCTGTGTTATGGAATATCCCTTTGGTCAGCTCAGATCAGCTGTCCTGGCCATGCTCTCTCCCAGCTTCTTGTGCACCTGCTCACTGGAAGAGAAAGGGAAACAGAAAAGTCCTTGACTTGGGGTAAGCACTACTTAGAAACAACCAAAACATCAGTGTGTCATCAATATTGTTCTCATATTGAATCCAAAACAGAGCACTGTACAATCCAGTAAGAAGAAAAAAACTCTATCCCATCTGAAACCAATACACAGCACCAAGGCTGTACTCTTCTCACCTCCAACAACAGAGATCAGAGAGGAGAATGAAAATGTCCTTTGGTGATACACAGTGACAGTGTCTTCTCCTCATTCTGCATTCATCTTTGGCACAGTTTTTTTCTAAATAAATCAAACTTGTCAAAATGTCACCATAAATCAAGAAAACACTGCCACTTGTTTTCTTTGAAACTGAGCACTCAAATAAAGGCTTACGAGTTTCACAGACTGGCGTTTAAGGGTCATTCTGAGATACCATGGCTTTTGTGTTATGTTACAATAAAAGTGAAAAATTATTGTTACAGGATATAGAAAATGATGGACGATTGGGATAAGGGGCTGCTGTGTGAGAGCTGAGACAGCAGCCATACTCATACTGTAGCACGAATGAAAATTTACACTTAAGCAAGGAAAGTTGCCTGCTGCTATGGTTTTCATGCCCTTTGTATTTCAGTATTTAGATCTTGTTTACAACTGCAAACAAACCCCACACAAATTAAATTATTCTAAAGAGCACAAGGATTCAGTTAAGAAGTCTGCTCTGTGCTAACAACCCTGTGTTATTGCACTTTGTAAGTTCAAACTCTGAGAAAAACATTAAGTACTGAAACCTTCAAGACCTCATCATGGATAATGTTTTGTCTGATTGCTAATGCCATTAAAATGAGAATGACACAGTTCCACAATATAAAATCCAACCTTATTGGCTGATTTGCTTTCTCCATGAATTCTAATTTTGGGCAGGAAGCTGTCCTCTGTAGCAGTCACAACTTCTTCAAGGTGTTCTGAAACAGAATTAAGGAAATTTCTAAGTTTTGGGATACATGTGGCAGTGGTCAGTCAGTAAAAACAGCCTCTAAAAGAACTGAAATTTCATATTTCCCCTTGGTTTCACGTTAGATTGGAACAAGAAAATCAATGGACAAACCCTTGTGAAAAAGAGCAAGACAAAAAGACCATCTTAATTCTGAAAAGATTTTATTACTTCAGTCTAGCCCCAAAAGAAACAGATCTCCTATTTCACATTGGCCTAGAATGGTTCTTTCTGGTCATTTACATCCACAAACCTCAGGAGTACAAATCAAAGCAATTCACTGGCAAGACACTTTCAGCTATGCCAAAATAAGGTAATTTCATTTGACAGAATCATTTTGTACCCCTTGAAGAAGAGAACCAAATAGATTTAGCATAAACAATGTTCTAAAGTAATGCTATCCAGTTATATACAAGGCAAGGAAAAACAAAGCAGAAAAGCCCAAAGCAATTATTTTGTTTTGGAGCTGATCCACTGTATTTTAATAAGAACCTTTACAATTACATAATGACTCTTCATGGTTAGCAGAAAATAGTGTTATCCTAACTACATAAAATTTAGTTCACATCTCCAGAACTGCCCACACCTCTTGAGATAAAGACCTGCAGCATGATAAAGTATGTATGACTATTATAAATGGGAAATCAAAGTGCAGAGCAGAGCTGGCAGTGTTTTTCCTGCAGAGTACATTTTACTAGAGCAGTTCTTAAACTGCTTATGTCAAATGTGTTATTAATGAGCACTCAAGTTCACACAGAAATGCAAGCTGCAGGACACAGCCCAAGGCACCCACAGATTTAGATGTGTTGGAGAGTGGTGACAAAGGGAGTAGCTTGGTCTCCATCTTCCCCTTAGCTGCAGTTTCTCCACCATGCCATCAGCAGTGGATGCAGCTTTTTCCAGCTCCTTCAGCTGCTATGTTGAGTCAAGCTGACAGAGCCATCAAGAGAAAGCAGACATGCCACAGGAGCAGTGCTATGTGAGGTTGTAGCTTGCCTATTGCAACCACACAATAGCCCCTTCTGCTGTGCTTCCTGTTAAAACATGGGGGAGAGGAAGACCTCACTTCTGCCTCCCCCACACCATTTGCTCTGAGCCTGCATTTATCCCAATGTGAGATTTTCCTTCTCATCCCCTGCAAGAGCCTGTCTGTGTCCAGCAGTAGATGTGTGTTGGCTCCACACCAGCTGATGCCTTATGCCTGCTGCTGTCAAGGTGCTAAGCCAGAGCTAATGAGCTCCCCAGTGTAATTGCACATATCATCTCTGGGTGCCCTGGGACCCCAAATCACTGTGCAGCCCCTCTCAGAAAGGTCTTGAGACACCACCTCTCAGAGGAGGGGGTCTCTGCATAGAACAGCCATACTGGACCTCAAAAAGAATGAGGTAAATCCTTCACACCGCATTTAAAAATCCAACCAGTTTCAAGAGAGATGTCACACCATGGCACTTGTTTTCCACAAATCTAGCAATAGAGCAAATGGTGAGTTCCATTCATTTTTCTTAATTTTCTCCTGCAAACCCCTCTCATCTGCTCACACAGCTAGCAAAAAAGTGTATTATCACTTCTCCTGAGAAAGATAAAAGTTGGAAGTGGGTGCTGTGACAGCACCTTTAGATAAATTGCTTTCAATCAAACAGTCCTTAATCTTCTTTCAGATGTAGTTATCCAAAACACAACTTCTATGCGGTGGCATTTGCCTACAACCCTTCGTCTCCATGATTACTTGATAATCATAAAAACAAGTACTGCTGATCAGTTTGCCACCAGCTCAAATTAGTCTTTCATTTAGAGTCATGAAGTTTAAGCTATCAATTTCCTTTTACCTAATTTCAGTTCTCTTTCCCTTACCTCCTCACTAAGAGTTGGCAAACTGAGAATCATTGCAGGAACTTCTGAGTTTTTAAAAGACATTTCATTGCCTCATAGTAGCCATTACTCAGCCTTAGGAGCTGCTTTGTCCAAATGTTTTCCATCCTGATAAAAACAACTCTTTCAATCATTTGAATGGAAAAAGCAATACATCTAATTGCACTCTGCAGCTCATACACCAGGTTTGCTCTGAGTGACACAGACCTGGACTTGACTATGCAGTAAAATGGCTAAACCCTGCCTTCTAGAACTGTCTGCAGCCATTTTATGTAGTAGAATAACCTAGTGTTCTGGAAAGAAAAAGTTTGGCAAAAGAATAGTTTTCTGCTTCATTTTCTTATAGCAGCACTTTCTATAATGTATGTAGTATATATAATAAGCTTGTTTGTAATAAAACACAGAACTAGAACAAAATTCTAGGGTTCCTCCACAGAGCAACAATGTTCTTGCTAATCCTGAGGTCTGTTATCCTTATTTCAATGACAAATTTCCGGTAGAAATCTGGATATGCTAAGAGCCTGAAAATGGCTTTCAGTCTCTACTGTATCCAAGTGCATGACTTTTACATTTGCCAGCACATGAAAGTCAAATCTGAACTCGAGCTATTCTTTCTTATCCTTCCATTTGTCATAATTAAGTGTTTCCTGACAAAGTTTTTGGGAAGAGTTTTCCTGCGAGGAAACAATGTATCAATTTGAATTCTTATTTCTACTCTAGCAAAGTAGAACTTACTATGATTCCCTCCTAGAACACACAGCAAGGAATCTGCTGCAATATTCAAAGTCAGGGTTTATAAGTATGCTCTTAAACTCAGGATAGCTCAGGATAGCTCAAGCTCAGTCTTACAATTTCTCTAATCCTTAAGCACAATTCCTTACCAGCAAAAATTCAGAAGCACTTTCATTCACTTGGGAAACAATGTATTTTCCTCTTGAATTTACTATTTAATGAAGTGACAGTATATTCCCAAATTCCTTATTCTTACCCTAAACACATATTTTCTATCTATCCTCTCCTTGCAAGTGTTATTCACATTGAAACTCAGCAAGACCAGATTACAAATAAGAGGAGCCATTCAAGGATGGCAAGAATCATAATAGCTGCCCTTCTAATAGAGCAGTAATGCTCTCATAGCTCTGTATATGAAATAGAGAAATAGAGCTAATGCACCTGTGGCTTTCCTAAACAACATACTTGTGCTTTAAAATTAAAGTGTCTCCATAGTAACTTTGAGGCATCCAGGAAGAGAGAGGAAGGACATTATTTTGCAAAAGCCATGGAGTGGATTTGAACTATATTGTATGTCAGGAATGAAAGCTCAGACCTCTTGGTAAGAGCATGAATATGTGGCCTGAGTGAACTTGCAACTATATATGACCAACATCCATCTCTAGAAAATTATTCTGTAAGAGTCGACCACTGCTTGTTTCCAATAGACTGGCAGGGAGCAGCAGGAACAGTGAGGCAGCACCATCCCAAGAAAGCAGCAGAGTAAGGTGAGCAGAGCTGGGTGAGTGCAGGTGATCTGGATCTCCTGAGACCCAGGCTGCCAGGATAGATCTGCTGGGACACGGCAGGTCCCAGCTCAAGGTGGAAAGCCAGGTGGGTGAGTAGGGGTCAGGAAGGCATGGAAGAAGGTGGAGGAAAACCTTCCACATAGCTCAGGCAAACACCAAGAGCAGGAATCTCAGATTAAAAGTAGCTCCTGAGCAAAGGCTGGACATGCATCTGCTGACATGGCCTGACAGCTTCATTATCAAAGCTGGCCTTGAGCCCAGACACTGAAAGCCTGTGGAGGAGAGGGAATGTCCTCAGGGCCTTCACAGTGTCCACTTGCAAAGGCTAGGAAAGCTTATCTGCAGCTACTTAAATCTTATGAGGGTCCGGGGAGAGATTGCGATGTTTTGTACCTAGGAAAGGAATGTGTGGTGCTGCCTGCCCGCTGGGGACAGGCAGTGCTGATGGCTCACAAACACCGTGATGCCATCTGCTTCAGGGAGGACACACTTCCTCCGTTGTCGTTTTTTGCAAGCCCTAAAATGCCACTCTGTCTGAAAGTTTTTTTTCTACATATGGAAACAACAACTAATATAAATAATGGCAGATGTTTCTAAATGAGACATAGTGTCTTCAATACAATCATTCTAATAAAAACTGTATTTCTCTCCACAATATCTATTAGACTGTGCCTTACTCTCCCAAGTAGAAAAGATGGAGTCTAAGCCTCTAACTACCCTAAAGACAAATTTTGCCTCCTAACATATTCCAGAATTCCTCTGTGACCCCTCTGCAGCCCACATGCACAAGTGTGTCTTTCTCCACAGAAAGCATGACACCTTTCCCTGAGGTGGAGCTGAGAACTGCTAATTCATCCAGATCACACTGTTCCCATTTCCCAATGAATATTCAGGGTGTAAATAACTTCTTATTAGAGAAATAGATGACAAATTTTCTGTAGCAGCACAGGGCTTTGATAAAATTACCTTTGATGCAGTTAGAATTAGTTTATTATGTGTGTCAGTTGAGAATGAATATTAATCCAGTGGAGCGCTCTTATATTGATGAATAGCTCACCTTCAAATTGTATTAACTACTTTGTTTCTTATTACTTCAGTATTTCCTACTTTTAATTCCCCTTTTTCTAAATAATTAGAGATCCACAGGTCAGCCTGATGAAAACAGAGTGAACGCCACATAATCTGCTCATTTGAAGGCAGCACTGAACCAGCTGTTTCAACTTTCTTTTGGGAATAACTCTTCATTAGAAAGGTTAGTGGTCCTTTTCACTGAGGTTTTTATTTTGTTGTTGTTTTTGTTTGGGGGGTTTTTGTTTTTATTTTTTGTTTTTTGTGGGGGTTTTTTGGGTTTTTCTTTGGTTTTTTGTCTATTCCTGAAATTCAGAGTCTCTTCAGAGTGAGTGGACTAATAGTCTAGATACAGGGAAAGAACAAGGAATTCTCAGAAAAGAAGAAAAAGTGCAACTGTTATAAAATTGAACTACTTGTTCTTGTTATTATGCTGTCTTCTTTTTAGCTACTACGGGCATGTGCCTCTGGCAGTGTCACTGCCATTGCATAGAGATTCAGAAAATGTTGCCTGCTGTTTAGGAGAAAGGGACTGCAGCTCTTTTCTGCTCCTAATTTCTTGCTCTGTCTTGAGGTTTGACACTATAACTCATGTTCTTTTCTTCTGCAAAAGAAAGCAATAATACCTTGTGGAAGTACTGAAGGGTCTTTGGTTATAAGGAGGTATATAAGCACATAAGGTGTTTGAAAAATACTTTCAAGTAGGAGATAGTTCTCTGCACGTATGTAAAATATTTTCAATTGAGAGGAGTAGCCTACACTTCAATACACAATAGTACTACAGCTCTGCCACATCCAATTTTGTATTCGAAGATGAAATTTGATGCTTATGTGACACGTTACATCTTTGATACAGAACTTAGTTTTGTGTTTTATATCATGATCTCATATTTTTAATGACTTTATTTCCTCTGGACTGAAAAGAAAAAGGCATTTTTTGTCTATTTTTGTCAAGGCAAAATAAAAGGCTTATAATTTTTTTCCCTCACGGGCCTTTTTTTCTTGCTATTCATTATCATCAATGTAATATGTCCAACAGTTTCAAACAGATATCAGAATCTGTTATAGTTTGAACGTGACCTAGTATTTTGTTCTTCTCCTTGGTAACCTTACACAATTTTTATGCAGCTTAGTACAAATTTGAATTGGACTTCAGAACTGGAAGAACAAAATACTTGCTTTTCAGCAGAGGAAGGACCTGCTGTGGGATGGGCAAAGCAAGGTGGCTGTGCTGGGGAGCTTGAGCAGTGGTTCTTAGTAAGCAGGAGTTTCTAGGTCTGACCTCTATGACAACCCACACAAGCAAAGACAGGCTGAATTTCCTTCCTCTCCATTATTTTTCACACCCTTCATTCTTCCCCATTTCTGCCAGCAAATAGGGAAAGACAAAAAAACCCCTACATGCAGTCAGAGCAGTGGGTGTGTGCTCAATGGGAACAGGAGCCAGAAGTACCTGCAGCTGGAAAATGGGAGTGCAGAGGCACAGCAAACCAAAAAAATGCATCTAGAAAGATAATCTCTGCAGGAAAATATCAGGTGAAAGTCTTTTTATCTTTTCATGTGAATAAGAAAAAATAACCCACCTTCCTGAACCAGGAGTGCCAGAGCAAACAAATTGTGATGGGGGAAGAAAACAAATATCAAAGCTGAGTATGGCAGAAATATCTTATTCCTGCAGGAAAGGGAGAGAATACTGAGAACACTGAAATCACAGGGCCATCCAGCTAAAGTTCTCATATTTGTATGTCTGCCTTGGTGTGCTTTGAAGACCACAGAATAGCATTTGCTGCTGTTGTTTTTCTCTGTAACTGACAATATCAGGACAATAATTTCCTACTGAATAAAACAAAAGCAGGCATTAGGATTAA
This sequence comes from Toxostoma redivivum, assembly GCA_013397375.1. Classification (NCBI taxonomy): domain Eukaryota; kingdom Metazoa; phylum Chordata; class Aves; order Passeriformes; family Mimidae; genus Toxostoma; species Toxostoma redivivum. The sequence continues at coordinate 705,117 of VXBI01006452.1, read as the reverse complement.
ATGTCTCTTGATAATGTCCATGTGGTATTAGTGTTAGATTCACAGAAGGGAAAAAAAATAAAAAGAAAAAATATATAAATTATTCAAGCTGAAAAATACTCTGCAATATTTCAGGCTGTTACACAAAGTTAAAGAAGCACAGAAAAACCTGAAAAAATAAGCCCCTGAACGTTTTATGCCTACATTTCACACTCACTTTGCACTGCTAGAAAGAGGCTTTTCCATTTACTGGCACACAATCTATGGTACAGCAGCCTTGAAAACATGCTCAAGCAGTCTCAGGATATCCACTCTCCATTTTATCACTTCCATTTCCTACCACAGGACTTCAAATATCCCTGTATTCCACCAGTTTTTCTTTCCATGATGTGAGTATTGCTGCTTCTTTAGGCAGTTTGCAAGTGGGCTGTGCTTCCCTGAACAATAGGTTTGATGGTAAGTGTTCAGAAATAGGGGTGAACAATGAAAGACAGGGATTATTATTCAGCACACCCGCATCTTCCTTTCTTTAATAGCTAATCCAGAAGGACATGAACAGAGACAGAAATGCATTTACCTTCAAGTGTAGCAGGAAAGATGAGCTTTAAGCAAGCAGAGGGTGAGCACTATTTCTTGCTGATTATTAGAAGGGGTTAAAAATAAGCCCATACTGACAGCACAGGAAGGTGCAGTCTGATTATCGCTAATCATTTATCTCAGCCTGGTCAGTGTATGGTGTAGGCTTTCAATATGAAAAAGTGCCTCAGCTAATAACTTTTCTGTTTTATCTCTTTGTTAGTTTATTGTTTTCACCTGGAATAAATATTACAGCATATAAAGACAAGTAGAAACACTATGACTTTCCAAATCACTCATATGAGTGTCAGATATTCTCATGTAAAATGGCACTCATCCTCTCTTCTTTCAAAAATGCTATTAGTTCCTGCCTCTGACAGTCCATCAGTTTTTCAGCTTGAAGAGATGGCTTTTTGTCTTCTTTGTCTTTTCTGGTGGTCATAGATATCTGAACAGATATCTGCCGTCTCCAAAGACATCCTTCAGAATCAAGACAGCACCTACTTTCATTTGGAATCATAGGGAAGCCATTACCTCTCACAATTATTCTTTTCTGAAAAAGACAGGACTGATCCTCAAGAGAAACCACTAAATCCAACCTGGACAATGGGAAAATTTGAAAGCAAATATAAGTCTTTTATTTCCCAGCTGGTGTTCCCAGTCTCAAAAACACATGCTATTCTATTATACTGCAGGGATAGATCCAAAATTTCCAGCCTTCCAGTGAGTCAAGTTACTACAATTCTGTGTTACTAGTGTCACTGAATAAATACCTATCACAAATAAAACAGAAAAAGAAGGCACTTATAACCACTGAAATGAGTTTTGAAGTCCTTTTTTTCCTTGAAGAGGGGAAAAAGCATATTAGTTGCAATGTGAGAAATTATGGAGTATTTCCTCTCGGTCTTCACTTATTGAAGCAAGGAGGGGAAATTCAAGAGTGGGCAGAGGGTCAGTAGCAATAAGAGCAGGAGCAGTCTCCTCCTTTGTCATGGTCATGCAGTCTGTTTACAAAGGCTAAAAGTGCAGGCCAGTCATCCACAAATACTTTGAACAGTTATATCAAACTGTTTACATCTAGTGGGATAACACTGAAATATTCTTTCAATACTTATTGTAAGGTAAGAATGTCAGAAGGACTAATTTTGGTTTTAGTTTCAGAAATATGAGTTGTCTCATTTTCATTGCACATTTTTGATATTTCAATCTGCAAGGAAAAAGAGCTCAGGTAGGAGAGAGGAAAACAAAAAGGACACACATACACATCCACAGCCAGGACTGGACAGGTCAAAGATTTGTCCTTATGGGTTCCTTCCCACTCTGCTTATTCTGCCATTCTGTGATTTCCCACCATGAGGCTGATGTGAAAAAACACCAACTGAACACAAGGACTGAAGTATACTTGTGGAGGATTTCTATCTTTCTCTCCTTCAGCCTCTATTTCTCTCTTCTCCAACTTCCATGGCACAATTTACACTTCCCAGTCCACTTTGGCATCTTCGTTATCAGCTGAAGCTGACATCTCAAGCTCTGGTCCTGGACAGAGTGAGTTTGAGGGTAATACCAAAAATTTCAGATTTGTCTGAAAACTACAGAAACATAATTAGAGGGTCCAAGACTGCTCTTATCCAGATTTAGGCTCACTTTGCTTCCCAGTTACAAATAAAAATGCTTTACAATTGATGGGATAAAGAAGAGAATATGTTTCTCCCAGCAGTGCAGAGATGCTTTCTGTTCTTTTATGTTACTAACACATTCTAGAAACGTTAAAGGCAGCTAACTTAGTTGTTTGCTTCCCTACTATCTTTTTTTTCTGATGTTGTTCTTTGACAAGCATTGCTACAGAACATAAGGACCTTCATTACCCAGTTTTCCAGCCTAGGACACAGTACATAAGCATACATCTATGAGAAAAATAAATCCATATAATAAAATGCAGTTCAGCATCATTTTAAAGGATAAGATGATAGAAAATTTTGAAACAAAACTCAAATGAAATAAAAAAACTTCAATGCAATCAAAAATCTTTTCTGCAGCACAGTTTCAGTTTCCCAAAAGCTCAATGCATATTTAGGAATGTCAGTCTATCGTTGTTTGAGATATTTAAACTTTCCTTAAGCAGTAAAAAAGGTATTAAACAATATTAGTAACAGAAAATAAATAAAATTATAATATTATTGAAGTCTTTGAAAGATTTTATAGATAATATTCTCTGCCCCTCATTAAATAATATTTGACTTTGGATATGATTTTCTGTCTCTGTCCTCTTTGCATGTTCTTAAAGAATCTGTATTTGAAAAGATGACCACAGCTGTGACTACAGCAAAATATATGGGCACAACAGCTTCTCTATAGCCACACACACACAAGTTCACACCCCTCCAATTTTGGAAAGACAGAAGACACGTTCAAAACTTTGTGCATGCCAAAATGTAATGCTAAGTTTAGGTATTATTTTTGTTCTTATTCTTTAATAGCAGGATACAAACTCTAGGGGAAAAAAAAGGCTATTTTGTATTCTGTTCACAATTAGAAAATAAACAATAAAAATCTACTTTGAGAAGTGTTTCAGAATCTAGCTGTAGTGATATGACATTGTCACCCACTCATACAATAGCCAGGAAAACACAGTACCTATCTACTAATAAGGAAGTAAGTTACACTGTGTTTCTATAGGCAGTGCTGGCAAATGGGCAAAGATTTTTTTTTATTACCATTTTGACTTGTCTTGGATGTGTAGATGGAATTTACTTCTTGTTTTGTATTTTCTTGATAATTTAGGATTTTGGAGGCTTCAGATGGATAATCTTGTTTTGTAAGGATCTTCACCCAAACACTTCACGTATCTTCAATGACTTTGTTTATGAGACTCTTGTGGCTGGAATCAATATCTGCCTGTGTATTTGACTAAATGTGCAGATGCAGACATCTAATTAACTGTAGTGTTTACCAGACATTCATACAGCCAAGTCCTCCTCAGAAAAATATCAGTTGATAATTATAACATGGGCTTTGCTTTGGCATAGAACAAAGCACCGCTTGGTATTTTTTAAGGCATGGCTCATCTGTGAAACACAACCTTCTCTGCTAGGAACACAGTTTCTCCCAGTGAGAGTGGCTCCCCCTGGGACACAGAGCCCATGTACCACTAACTGTGCTCTTCTTCTCCCCTTCCTTCCCTTAAACTAAATTGCTGAAGTAATACCATACTTCTTAAAATGCTTGATCACTCTTTTTCTGTCTCCTTCACCCAGGAAGAAAACATCCCCTCAACTTTGCCAGAGGTGTTGCTAAAGGACATTGAAGAAATACATGAAGTCAACCCACGATACAAAAGTGATTTGCATTTCAGTTTCTCTGTTGCTGTGGTCACACTGGACTCAAGAGACAGGTGGGGCAAGCAGGTCTGACTTCACTCCTTACATCTGCTGCATCTTGTTCAGTGACTTTCTTACTGACAACTCCCAGAAGTAACAAAAAGCCTCTAACTCACCTTTCACTTCCCAAGGACCTCTCACAATGACACTCATTTACCAGGCTACTGGCATGTAGTGTAGAGACCCAGATCCCACATCCAGAGCTGAGCTGCTGGGAGACCTGCAGATCCCTGCAAGGCTGTGCACCACTGATCCTTTGTGAGAAGCAGAATGGAGGAAGGCAGCTCAGCCATGCCTGTCCTGCTGGTGTGCTGCCCAAGGTACCATGGCTACAGCACCTTGGAAGTGCTACTGGATCCCAAACAGTCAAACAGAGACTATCCTTTCTTCCCTGCTTTTTTTCACATGAGTCTCATTTTGCATGGGAAGATCAGAGGTTTATTCCAAAATGCTACAAAACTGTGCCAAGAACCGTCTGAGTGGCAATTCACAGAAAAAAGTCCTATGTGATTTCTTCTCCTCAGGAAGAATTAATACAGTCATCTGAAGTTAACAGCTGTGTAAAATTAGGAAGGCCTTTAATGTCTGTGAAAAGCAGGAATTCCTTGCTGTTCTTGACCTTTCAGTGATCTTCATGCCATGAAACTTAAAACAAAAGATTTCATTAAAAACTACCACAGCGATGACCCAGAGAAAATTGAGTTACTCTGTTTTCTCAACAACTGGGTCTCAGAATCAGCAGCAGGAGAAAAGTAATTCAATGAAATAATGGAATGCATACAGTTTCTTAGAAAAAAATGCTGCTCTCTGACAAAATAAATCCATTTATCAGTCAAGAAATCAGGATGTTCTTCAGAAGGCAATTGTAACTCCTTTACTAACAACAATGAACCATGGAAGAAAGGGACCATTAACTCCCACTTGTGAAGACATTAAGGCAAAAAGTTGCATCAATAGATAGATCCCTCCCCTGGGCCTCCACACAGCCCTCTGTATTCATCAATTATCAGCAGCTAATTGAGACTTGTATCACTCTGCAGCCTAAAAAAGTTTCTAACAGTTCCATAAAACCTCTTCCCTGATGCTAGAGCTCAGATGGTCCCCTGTGACTAAACATGTTGCCTTGGAGAAGTGGTGTTTTGGAAAGGACCTAGCACTTTCATTATCACAATTGCAATTCCTGATCTACATTTTGCCAAGATAAGTACTTTACCTAGACTGTTATTATCTACATATCTGCCAAACTTCTACATTTGAGTCCTTGCAAGCTAAAGTAAATGAGTACAAAAAAAAGCAAATAATCATAATTTTCCAAGTCACATGCCCTGTAACAGGGAACTGCTGTAGCTTCTTGTCTCAGCAAACACCTTAGCTCATTTCCCTTGCTACAAAAGGAGCCTAACTTTGTAATGTAGAAAGATAAACCAGGGGATGTTAAACTACCAGTAATGTTGAAAATAATCATTGCAAAGCTAAAGATCAGCAACCACTCACAAAACTGTTCTAGAAAAATTTGCAGAAAATGCTGAAGATTTGGGCAACTTACCTTGCATGAAGTTCAATGAGTAGCTTCTTTCTGAAAAGAGGACAGCTTACTCCCATTAGTGTATTTCAAGAACTAACCAAGACTTTTCTAAAATTTTATTTAGTTTATATTACTTTATCTACTTTGTTAAAAACTTTTTCTTATGTTCTAAGCTTCAACATTAACTAATTCATACATAATTTATGAATCTGTTATTTCAGCATTCTTCTTCATATTAAATATCCTCTTCCTGCTGTCGTGTCCTCCTTTCTTCTTCATCCCCAATGGCTCTCCTTGAAATAGATCCTGAAACAATAACGACAATTGAACCTCAGCTTTTGTTTCCCTGGGAAAAACAATATAAACTTAAAACTGCTGTTATGAACAGCTATTCTGTTCTCTTCTTCATTGTTGTAGATCTTAGGTGCTTCTGACACAGTACTGATTTATTCTGTGACATGTCTTAGCAGGATAGTATCCATTTTCACCCTTTTCTTGCATAACTTATATTAAGCTTGCTTAAAAGAGTGCTAAATGTCTTTTGGCGTCTATTTTACTTTGTGTCTTTTAGAGCTGTGTTGGTGGATGGCGTTTGACTAACACATCATTATTCTTACTCTAATCATCAGTTTGATGTCCATATTCCAACTGGCATTCTCGTTCATCCCACAGCAAAAGTCTTGTAGACTGCATTACTGAATGCATTACTCTTATTTTACTCCAATTCTAATAGCTGTTCAATGCTCCCTTCATGTAGAATTTTGATTGTCATATACTGATGATGTCTTCCACATTTGCATCATCATAGTTCATTAATGACTTTCTGTTTTTAATAGATTAAAGACAGCATTTACTATTAGTTAGCTGATTTAAGCCACTTCACTCTTCCTCTCTTCCTGGGTTAAGCTATTCTCACTCTTCACCTCAAATGATATTCTATATGGAGTGATTCTACTGCTAGAAGTAAATGCAGGGAAAGGATTGATCCATCTTCACCAATGGCTATATTTCTCTCCTAAGTTTTATAAGAGACCAGAATTTACAGTCCTGTTCAGAAGTGAGCAAAGAATTAGGATTGGACTGGGTTTCTTTTTTTGAAAGGGAGTCCTTTTCCTCTTCTAATTCTATTTGCTTCAGGAGAAGTAAATTTGTACATTTACTTTTGCAAGGAAAAAAATTTAGGGGTTTTTCATACTGAAGCTCCTCTGCTCTCTCAGTTAGTTTGGAAATTCTTCACAAAGTTTGTACTCCCATGAAAATGTAGCAAACTTTTCTCTATTAGAGTGTTTGTAGTAAAAGCAAAGATATGTGCTTTATGATAAATGTGGCACAGGTGTCTGCCGAAACAAATATACAGAAATCATCCACTGAGAATGTAAAGCAAAATCTTAGAAACTCAGACCCCAGAAGGGTTAATCCTTAACAATGACTTGCAAACTGAGCAATTCAATTATTAACAGGGCCAGAAATTTGCATTCTAACTACAATTACATGCATTTTTGCTCATCTAGACATTACCATAAGGCATGCTGGATGAATGCTACAGTCCATTCCCTCTAATTTCAGCTCATCACATGAGAGGTCCAAGAGTTTATTTTAAAAAATTGCCTCAATATATTTTTTTTATTATATCCTCTCCTTTAAACTCAGTAGTTGGAGCAAATAGCAGTACAATCTTTTGCTAAAGGAACAGGAATGTCCCAACAAAAGCCAGTATGATGGAGGGAGGCAGCTTATCTTTTAATTGGCCTCTACTGTTTCATCAGTGTGCCTAAAGCCATGGAGCTGCATCAGACTACATAGCTGTGCTGAGCAAGGGCCTGACAGCAAGTTCATCAGACTAATTGGCTCCAGTCTGTGGAAAATCTAAGATGACGTTGGCTTTAAAAATACATTTTAGCATAAATTGATAAATTTGTGAAGAGCATTAAACATGCCTATAGTTTTCAGGCATTTGTTTTGTAGTGTTTGGATTGCTTTGCGGTTTTTTATGTTGTTACTTTCCTTTTTTTCTCCCAAATGTGTTGGAGAAAAACATGCACAAAAAACAGCCACTGAAAATCTTGTTCCAAAAACACATGGCTTGACAAAAACCTTGACAGCAGGAAAGTTTGAACAAAAGGGAAAAAAACAAAATTAAGAAAAACTGCTTTTCATTAGATCTGGGGAAATGTGTTAGGTTTTGGGGTTTTTCGGTGTTTTAAATCAATTGAATTACGATGTTTTTGTCCCTCATAACACAGCTGACTTACTGCTAGTTTGAAATTGGGAGCATGAAACATACTCAACCCTTTTCAACCTGTCATTACCTAACCACTGAAGGTTCTTCACATGCCACCAAAGGAGAGCTAGTATTTAATCTACTCCTCAGCTGTTTGAATCACTAGGGTTACATTTTAACATAAACTGTTATCCTTGAGTCATCTTTCTTCGTTCATCAGTTATGGTTTTGCCTCTCTTTAGTTCTTGGCTGTGGCATACTTTAAAATATCTAGTTATTTTCCAATACTTATTGCAGAGGTTGTACAGAGTTCAGCATTGTGGGAGAAGTATTTATGTTCAGCATGCATTTGCATCAATGAAATTGAACTACTTTGTCATACTCTTGCAAAGGAAGGAAGATTGGCTCTAAGTCAGTAACCACCACACAATTTGATCAGTTACCATTGTAGATATTTCTGTGTTTTATTATATAGAATGTATTTCTTCTGAATGCAGCCATTGTGATCTACACTTGGTTCACAATTGCAGGACATTTTTCTCCATGCCTCACAGATGAGAATGTTTCAAAAACATAACTAATTCTTAATATCAAATCTAAAGTTTATTTATCTTTAAATTCATATTGAACCAATTTTTTTTAAATTATCTTCAACTTTTTTTTGCATAGTTTTAGCATTTTTTGTAATATCTATCATAAATGGTTGTTTCCTAGGTTTAACAACGGCACAGAGGTCCTTTCCAAAAAATATTGTACTGCTCATTGGCTTTCTGTATCAGTTTTTAACGTCAAATCTTTATGGTTTCTACCTTGCTTTCACTTTTGTTGTTGCTTTTTAATTTTTTTTTTTAATTAAAAGAGTAGACCTTTCATACTTTTCTGCATTTTTGCAATCTTGTCAAATTAACACAGGTCTTTGAGACTGTGCTGTGTTCTGATTCAAAAGCCTTTTGTCACATACATAACTCCACAGGAAAATTCTTTCAGTGGAGAATATCTAGACATATTTGTGACAGGTTTCATATATGTGATGGTTGTTCTTTATACACCATTGCATTTAAACCTCTTTGGGGATTTTTTTACTCATCACATGATCTGTCTTGAACAGCTACCCAAGGTTAGCAGCTGTTGCATTTCTTTGTAAAGAAATCCACGGGGCTTTATGTCCAAAGGTGTTAAATCTTATGAAATGCCTTGAGGACAGCTGGTACCACACCAGCTTGGTAGCACTTACACTAGTAGCATTTACACTGCCTAGAGAACACCATGAAGAAAAACATTTTACACTCAATTATGATTTACTCAGCTGTTGCTAAAGTCTAACTTTAAAAAAGAAAACTTTCATAAATTGCATTAGCAATGATTGTCCCTATCTACCAAAGCATCTCCAAAAACTCTCAGACACTGAGCAAACTCCATTGCCATCGGACACTACAGGCAACACCTTTCTCTAGAACTGAAGATGTGCCCTGTTGGAGTCTTCAGAGTCTTTAAGCAATTCAAAACCAGGTTAGTGAAAAGGAAAGTGGAAAGATCCTGTTTTCAGGAGTAATGAATCAGAAGCATTTTAAGTTTTATTCTTTATTCTTATAATTTCTTCAGCCTCTTCAATAGGGTATGCAGTCTCAGTGGAAAAGAGCAAAGTAAGACTCCTTCCCAGTATTGTCAAAGAACTGGACTAGTTTGAGAATGCAAGGGAAAAAAACAAAATAAGTAAGTTCAGGATCTCTACAAGGGCATTTGTAGAATATAAGGATAAAAAGGAACTTCTTCACTGGGACAATACAAGAGTGCTACTGTGTTTTCCTAAGCATACAAGAGTTTGTATATCAATACTCAAAAAATGAGAACTGGATATTAATGATGGGCAGGAGAGAACAGAATATTTTTCTCAGTTTTACTGCCATTAAGACAATGAAGGATGAGTGGATAGACAAAGTAATGCCCAAGAGCAATGGTGTCACTTTGAGGAACATGTGACGTCACGTAAGAGATTTCATGAAGTCAGAAATAGATAAAAAAGGAAATGGATAACAAATTGTGACAAAAGCAGGGAAGTCCCCAGATTCACCTTTTATGCCTATCCAAGTTTTGATGTATGTAACAATGCACTGAGCTGGAAACCACAATGGTCAACAGACTCATAGACATACCAAAAGCCTGTGTCTAGCTTAATAAATATATGGTATTTTCACTTGAACACCTTCTCTCTTTTTAACATTGTCTTAATTTATTGACATCAGTTGACTTTTTTTTGTTCTTGTTGTGATTTTTCTTGCTATGGGAACTTCAGCATTTTGAAAATCAGACCCCAAGATTTCAGTCTTTTTCCTTCTTAACATCAATGAGAATTCTTAGGATAGCAAATAATTCTGTTAACATTTATACACATTCATGTGTATAAATGTTTGCAATATCAAAGTCTAAATACGAAAACAAAGGATGCATATCAATTTTTTATCCACTGACTTCTGGTGCCTTTCAGAATCCCTGAGATACCAAGCCTGGCCTGCAGTGTGGCTCCATAAAAGCCAAATTTTCTTGCAGTCATATCTGGCAGCTCTGTGCTGATATCTTGATTATCCAAAGATGTTGCGTTCATTTTTGGCTGGGATAGAGTTAATTTTTTTTCACAGTAGCTAGCATGGGATTATGTTTTTGATTTGTGCTGAAAACAGTGTGGATAACAAAGGGATTTTTTTAGTCATTGCTGAGCAGTGCTTGAGCCCATTTTTTTGCAAGAGTCTGATTTATTCCCATTAGTTAATAACTGTTTTGTTATTATTCACCACTTAGAATTCCAATTTTAGTTCAGTGTACTCATCCATGGAATATATAAAATATGGTTCTATTTGTTTTGTTTAACAAACAAGAATAACAAAGTAAAACAATGCATAAGTAGTTTTAGCAATAAACCACTCACAGAAAAATATTTTTATCTTCATTCATATTTTTAAAGCTTCATTAAAGGTACCAACTTTCAATTTTCCACAGTTACTCACATTCTACCAGGAGCTAGATTAGCATTGCTTCATATCCTTTCAGATTACCCTTAACATCAGCAGTTGCAGCCTTTGTGCCCTTATAGTTCATAGCAGTTTGTGCCTAATGATTTTTTTACTTCCTCAGGCTTCAAATCTTCACATGCTGATAAATAATACATTTCTTTTCATTTAGTATTTTGGGTGCAGTAGTTGATAATCGACATCTTTGTAATAAAATTGGTTCTCTCTCCATGGGCACAATTTCTATTGCAGAGACAAGTGAGATGGTGTCAGGCTACAGAGAATAAAAGGAAAATGCACACCCTTTTAGACAGAGCAGCAGTTTCAAAATGGAAGCTATTCAAACAAGAGTTTGTAATGACCTTCCTGAAGCTGGACTTTCCTCACCCTTGGCTGCATGAACTTGCTTTGGACATTGTTTGTTGCTGGGTGTGAGGATGTGTCCTACTGTCAGATCCTAAACAAGTGAGGTCCTCTGTAAGTGGTAAATTTAAGCCCAAATACCAGATAAATTTGGACTTCAAGAATAAGAGAAACATGGTCTCTAAAACCTTTGCATTTATAGAAAATCTCTGATACAGCATGAAAGTCATACCCATTGACTGAGAAAAAAAATAACCCCCTTCTGTAAAGAACAGAACTAGAACTGTAACCAGTTGAAGTTCTTGGCCTTGAGGCTTTCTAAACACTTATGGATGTTTTAGTGAAAGTGCTCGATAACTCCATGTTTCAGAGTAACTTTGCATCAAATAATTTTACAACTGAAATATATTGAGACTACACAATTAATCATAACAGTAGCACAATATAGGCTAAAGAGATGCATCCTATACTCTGATTGTGACAAGGGAGGAAGAGCACTGATTTGCCTCATTCTTCCCATTCTCTCTGTATGGGTAGGAAAAATAATTGCCACTGAAGCCGTACTCCCTCTCTAAACGGTCTTACAGTTTGGTTTTCTGAAGTAAAAGGAGGCAATAATGGTTTTCTAAGCTAAAGGGAAGGAATAAAGAAAGACTAGATATGTTAACAGCTCTGCACAAACCACCATTGCTATTTCTTCATTTTGTTTTCATATCAAGATTACAATGACTCACGATTTCTGCTTGATCCTAGTACCACTTGACATCTCCTTGTCTTTCATATAGTACTTCACATGAAGTATAGAGAGCTATATCCTAAAAGGGGGTGTGCTGTCATTATTCAATATAATGAATTTTTCAAACAGGGAAGACTAAAGAGCTTTTTTCCACCCACCTTGTTGCACACTGAGAAACAGAACTTGAAAGAAGCTTAAACAATCCTCCATTACAGTGAGTCAGTGAGCACAAAGTTTCTTGGTGTCACTCCATAAAAGTATATATCTTTCTGAAAAGAGAAGCATCACTATTGACTTTTGAATGACTTACAAAAAATACTGTTTTGTATCTGTCAAGCATTTATCAAAAAACAGAACTGAAAGAGAAGACTGTATTTGTAGGTCAGAAGTTCAGCTCCTGCCTCTGCAGAAGGTGACAAAGCCCCAGGTCCAAATGGATATTTTTAATATATATTGAGTTTAGACAGAATCTTAACTCTAAATTTGAATTTTCAATGCTCAAATCTTTCATCCATTTGGTATCTCTACTCTGTAATGCCAGTACTAAAGTTCCCAGGCACCTTAAGATCTCTACCTTTTGGTGTCTAAAGTGCAGACATCCCTTGGCACCTTTTCAACCCCCCAGTCCCACCAAGAACCATGATGCTTTTCATAATATTTCCACAGGATTCAGGTTGAAGACAGCACTCTTGGGGAACATTACATGAGACAAATACAATACACAGCACCATCTTTCTTTTGCTGCAGCACTTCATAAACTGGTGGAAGGACCATAAGGAAGACTGGCATTCAACCTGGTTTACAGCTTCAAGGTTACTCTCACTGACAAGGAGATAACTTAATGGTCCATTTATTTGATTGTTTGTGAGGTGGGAGATTCTTCCATCCAAATATTTCATCAAATATATGGCATCAGACCATCACAAAATAAAATATTCGACCATTGGAATCCCAGAGAGTTTCAAATGACACAGGTTTGAGATGAGTGACTGGCATTTGCTTTAATTTGGAGTGGACCAAACTGTAGACCAGCCTTTGTGGAATTTTCATGGGAGATAGTCAAGCTGCAAGGGTAGCTGAGCCAAGTGAGCCCCAAACTCCCTTGTGTTTGAAAACAGAAGGACTGTCCCTCTCCTTCACATATACTGAATTTGAGCTCTTGGGATTGGGTGGGATTTTTCTGAATGAAAGGGTCAAGCCTATAAGTGTTCTGAAAAGTGCATGTAAACCAACAGATAGGACTGATATCCACCCCTTCTCCCCAAGTTAGCTGCTGGTTGATTTAGCATTCCCCTCCAGAGGCTTTCTGGATTCCCTTCAGGATTTTGTCCCCGGGTTGCTTTGGCAGGGAGAGGGTGGTGAAGCAGAATATTCTATTTCACTGAGGAGGTCCAGGCCTCCTCCAGTCACATTTGGCAGCACCTGATGGGGAGGCAGCACTTTCACCACATCGTTGATGTAGGTCAGAAAGCTGCCCAGCATCACATCCCACCTGTGGCTTCTGAAATGCAAAGTATCAATCTTAGGTTTTTAGAGGCATAAGCACAGACATCTGGCATCTGTCCACTCACAAAAACAAAGCAGGGCCCTGAGAGAGGGGGGCCTCAGGACAAACATGCAGGATGATTGAACATGCAGTCTAACATTTTATTTCATCTATGACTGTTTCTATGAAAAACTGTATGAAACTCGTGGTGACATTGGTTTCAAAAGGATTAGCAACGTGATTATACTGACTAGAGAATTAATTAATCACTGACATTTGTCAAAAAGTCATTGAAATTCTATTACTTCATTATTAGCATAATGAAGAGATTGTGTTTGCCCTCTCTGGCAATCAATCAAGCATCTGGGATGCACTCCAGTGCCAAGGAACTAAATGTAAAACCAGAAAGTATTTGATTTTGAAAAGGGGTTATTTTGCTTGTTTGATGGATGCCACACACTATTTTTCAACAGTTAAGTATTTATTTTTGTCTTTCAGATGATAACTGATAAAGGTCAGAGATCACAGATGGCAAACTGAAATGCTTTACTGACATCAAGGGAGTAATTTGAACTAGTGATATACTAGTTTTATATTATATAAAACTAGTAATTTCCTCCATGACTTTCTATCAGTAAGTCTCAGAGTGTTTTATTACAGAGATCAGTATCCTCTGTGTTTATCAGTGGTAAAAGTGACAAGAGAAGTGAAATGATGTGCCCTTAGATAAGTAACAAAACCAGGACCTGAAATCAGCACTCCTGAGTTCACTGCTCTGTCATCCGAGTAAATTGAGTCAGTGCCATTTTCAAAATTAAGGGATGGATTTGTCCCTCACTCATTACTGAAGCAAAAAAGTATTACTTTATCACAGCACACAGCAACATAAGCATAGAAACCAGTATCTCATAAATGTGCTGCTTGGCTGCCAGCTAAGCTAAATACCTTCAGTCAGAAGTAAGGAATAATCATCAGGGTCATTTCTTCTCTGGTTGTCTGGATGCAGACACAGTTGGCATCTGCTGCTAACCCTCTACTTGAATCACAACGCCACATGTACTTATGCATAGCCAGGCAGCAAATCCTGCAACTCAAGGTCAGGAGTTACTTCATCTGCTGAATAACAAAGGCCCAAATGAGCCTGTTCAACAGCATTCCCTGAATACTCAATTAAAACTCTTTTCCAAATATCAAGATTTCAGAAGGACCTTATAATTTTTTCACATAGCAGTACAAGATAATTTATTTTTCTGGTCCCTCAGACACATGGAAAATGAGTGAAAACTTGAACAGAAACTAGAAGCTGGAGCACCTTGACAAGGACTCTGGCTAAGTGTGACCACTCACATTAGTTACAGGGCTGGTGGCTCTTTTCTCAATCTATGCTGACTGTGATGGCAGCAAAGATTTATAGTTTAGATATCTTTTTTGCTTCAACTGTTATATTCAGGTGGTGGACAGGATGATAAAACTCAGCTTACCAATAGAGTAGGATAAAACAGATTAAATTTTAGACATGGCTCAATTTTGACTTAAAATCAGATAATTTATGATTCAACATGACTAGAAATGACAAACTCTCGGATTTCTTTTAGACATAAGAGTAAACATCTTCTAGTACTGACAGTGTCCACAGGGTTGAAACTTAAATTTTGAAATATCTATCTATATATGTGTAGATAGATAGATAGACAGACAGACAGACAGACAGATAGATAGATAGATAGATAGATAGATAGATAGATGATAGATGTGTGTGTGTGTGTGTATGTATGTATACATTCTATGTAAAACAGAAAGAAAAAGTATGGTTACATCATTAAGAGGAATTTTGTTGTTCTTTTTTTTTTTTCCTAAGATATATTTGTAAATATATAGAAAAAGATATGGGGATAGATAGTCTCCTCCTAAGACTTTTTGAATGTAGAAAAAATACCCATGGCCTTCTGGATGACTTTGAACAATTTTTTTTTTCTGTTTTTCCCATTTTAAAATAGTGGAAATAATACCATCTCTGTTTGCAAAGCATGTGTGTGTAACTCCACTGAGGTGGAAGGTATTTATATCACTGGGATAACCACTTTGCTGAGCCATAGCCTTACCAGCTCTGGGTAACACAGCAGTGGATGTTTCACACTGGCAGAAGCCTACTGCACTGTGCTAACAGTACTGAACAAAAGTCTGCAGGAAGAGATTATGACAATGGCACAGCTGAGCAGGAAACACTGGAACAAATCCTGTATGATAGCCACGTAAGCATTTAGGCAGAAACAGAAGCCATACAGCAATCCTGGGGATTTTAAGGTCCATTTCAGCAGCTCCTGGTAGCAGAGATCTTCAGGCAGCTTGGATGGATGTCAGAGCTGGTTCTCTCTGAGGAGTGGTTGCAGCTGCTACAGCACCCAGAGCTGAGCACAGCCCTGGAGCAGGGCCTTGGCCAGCTGGAGCAGCAGCGTGGGCAGCAGTGGCTCGTCCCAGAGCAAGACTTGCAGTTCAGGGCAGAATGGCAAATTATGGCTGTCAGCAGGATGCTTGCTACTGCAGAGTGATGTGCTGGATACTTACCAGTCCTCATTTACTGGTGTTGCCTCTCTGCTGACTCTCGTGCTCAATCTGCCTCTTGGCATGATATCTGATGCAGGTTGTCCCTTCACCTGATGGTCTTTTTGTCCTTCTTCTCCTATTAGCACAGGCACAGCTTAATCCTTGACTGAGTTTTGCAGGTTGCTTTAGTATGGTTTTCACTTCTGCAATTTCATGATAAACATAGGTCCCTGTAGCCTGGTGGTGAAGAGGATTTTTACTACATTTTACCGTTGCACAGTTCCATCAACTAACAGAGATCTGCACCACAGAAACTGATGTGAAGGAAGGATGAAATGGAGACCTAGTACAAGTTAATTATAGTGTTAGACTAAATATTATTTAAACATTTCACATTTTCTTAAGCCTTTCATTTAAATTTTAGCTTTGCATTTCAATTTCAAGCCATGAAAAATTATTTTTGTAATGTATTCAAAAGCAAATAAGGAAATAAGCTTTGGAGAAACGAAGGCAGGAAAAAATAGCCTTTTCTTATTTCCAACTTCTCAGGAAAAAAAATATCATTTCCTATTCAAAACCCCAAGTTTTATAGCTTTTAATTTTTACAAAATGAAATGCCGCTTCTTAAAACAAAAATCCAAAATGTATTCCAAAACAGAGTGATCATAGTAGTGGTGAAAGTGAAGGGGGAATGCTGCCCATAATACAACACAAAGTTAACTACCCACTCATTACAAGTGGAGCAAATTTTCTTGTGGATAGCTGTAGTTACCCTGTGGTTATTGTTATCACTTCAATCCAACATTCTTATTTAACCCCATCTACCCACACTGTCAAATGGTCTGTGGTGGTCCTAGCTGTGATATAGATAAACTTGAACTGTGAAGACCAATGCTATTTTTGGAAGAAATTCTATCTGTGTCTGCAGAGGCTCAAAGGCTCTCCTTGTTAGCCTCTTCCCCTATTCCTACAAATGGTAATCATAAATTATATTTCATATACTTTAAAAAAAAAAAGGCATGTTTATTTACTATTTGGTTTCAGCATTATTGGTACTGGACTTCCTACTGCAGGACATCTATTTTATAAAATCCTTGGAAAGACACTGCTACTATCAGCAATGGGTACAAGATATGGTTTCCTGGGCAATAAATGCTTGAGGGATCCCCAACACCAGTCTTCAGTTCCTGTTTGGCTTGGGAGTTTGGCTGTTTCACACATGACTCCCCTGCATCACCTGCAAAACCCAGTCACTCCCCCACCGCCCTGGCTACAGCATCTGCTGGCTTCTCACATTTCTGCCTGCTGTGTCTGGCAGCTTCTACCATCACGTCTGAGAGTTTCATGTTCTGCTTTCTTGGCTCAGCCTCTGGCAGGGGCCCACAGGCCCCACATTAAATCTCTGGTGGACATTCCATGAGGGACACAGGCACTGGTCAGCTCATCACTTAAAGTTTTTTTCTGCAGGCAACACTTCCAAACACCAGAAAATTTGGCTCTTATACCCAAATTCACAGAGTTGCAGAATCAGAACGAGGGATCTGAGTTGCACTGAGTCATTCTTCTTGCTATTCACATCTTATTTTAATTTACTGCTTAACCCAGTATTTATTCTTCTTTATTCAGAAATAAGGAAATGTTGTTGGCTTATGTTCTATATCATCAGTCTTGAAATAATTACAGGTCACAGGTTGCTGGCACTGGAACACCTCCAGTGAGATATTTCTGAAGATTGGTTAGGGTTACCCTGAAATTTGAAGGTATTTTCCTTCTCTATTCCCAGCAAGATGTTCAAACATTTAGCTTCAAAGGAGGATATTACAAAAAAAAAAAAAAAATCTTTATTTGTGTGCTTGTCATTCCCTTTTTGATAGCTTTCCCTAAGATGTTTCTGCATTATTTTTTCACATCTCATTAAACTGTTTCTAAACCTTTATTTTGCTTTGTGAGCAATCACAAAGCTACAAATTCTCAAAGCTGCTACTCAGAAGACTATGTTCTTTAGCTTCAGCTTTTTTTTTTCTTGTAGGCTTATTCACACCTTTATAGACCCCAATCCATGCTCTAAAACTTGAGACAAATATAGTTAATTTTGCATCAATGCAGACACTTAATTTTCTCTTAAAATCTGAGCTTCTCTCTGGAAAAAAATTAAGCATCAACTCTATGAAAGAAAGATTTGCCAAAAAATGAATATTTACTTAATATATATGGGTTTTCTTTCTTTTTTTCTATATACTCATAAGGATCATTTTAAAGTCACTGTATACATCCAAATTAGTCTTTACTAAATGAGACATTGCTTTTCAAATCTAATGTATCAGCTGTATACAGCTTTGATGTATCAGTGACATTTAGGCTTTGTTCATATAAATGATATTCCAAGTCTGTAATTCAGAAAATTATCTGCTATTCTAGAGATAAATAGGGGTCATTTTACCCATCTCTAAATTCTTACCTTATTTATCTCTATTTTTTCCTATGTATATATTTTCTCCTATTTCCATCTACCACAGGACAAAAAGATCTCATGACTATTGGAAGAAAAAAATACTTTCTTGGTTGTTTTTTTTATCAACCAAAACAGAAAGAAATACACTTCTAAGTGATGTGCCTTGCTTTGACATATTGAAACTGTCTGTAAAGTTTCCATCAGCTCCATACAGACACACCTAGGACTTCTGATTCTTTGTCAGATTGCTGTGTCCAAGGGCTGACCTTTTGGAAATCATACTGATTTATCTGATTGTTATATCAGTTTGTGAAGAGGCTTGAAAGTCCCAAATCTCCATTATCCTCTCTGCCATATTCAAGGAGATAAAGTTTCTTTCAACAGGAATCATTTCACCTTCCTTTTCATTTTGAAGAATTCAGTGCATTTTTAAAGCTATAGAAAATATAGCGGAACAGCCAATTGGAGATACTGTCTTCTCCTTAGTTGCTTGCCAATCCTGTAGAGCAATCATGTCTCTGAAGATTAATGTCTGAAATTGAAATATTTCTCAGTAATTTTGGTCTGGACAGGTCCTGATTTTGTTGGACTCTTTTGCTTCAAGTTTCTAGATTATCACCTCTCCAGCCTCTATACAGTTATTTTACTTGCTTGATTTATTATAGAGAGGGAATTCACACTGAGTTCAGGCTGAGAACAAGTTTTTCTATAAATGTAATTTCATATTTTCATTTAATCTTCTAGTTCTTCTTTTCTGTTTCTCAGCTGTGGTTTAAAAAATAAGAGCTTGCAAGCTCCCCAGTAGTCATTCAATAAAATCATAAGCCTTTTTTCTGTCAGAAATCTGCTGCTGAGACCCAATTTAAGTGCTACCTTTTGCTGCACAGATGAAAGGGTAAAACAGGAACTTGGAAATAGAACTCAAAGACAATACAAACACCAATGATCTTTATAAAAGGTAAAGGGAATAGAAAACCAAAAATAGACACCTAGTAAAACAATAAAGATATGCTATGGATTTAAACTTGATCTATCCCTTAAAGACAGCAGTCTCTGCAAATTACAACAAAGGCTTTATTTCTCAGTCACCTAGTGAAGGAATATCCCTCTAAAAGATGGAGTTTATTAACTCTCTATTCATAACTAAGTGACTCTTTCAGTTTGTCAGAGAAGGTGTAGTGCTGGACAGCACAAAGAGATTCTATTTTGTAGGTATTCTTCTCCATAGCCCTGTGTGGGCAACTAAACCTGAATTAAAATACAAACAAACAAACAAATAAAAAGTTATTTTATTTCCTGGTAAAGATCTGTAGAACACAATGAAATGTGGTCTTTTTTCTTTATAGAGTTTGGATCCTTATATATTTATAATTTACAGTTATATATTAATTAAGAGCCTTTTGATCTTTATAGCCTTTGCAGAGGGAAAGTTATGTGTACTCCTCAGTTGCTGGTCTGACTAAAAAAAAAGCTAGCAATTGTTGAACACTAACAGGAGCTTCATGAGGCATTTGAGTTTTCAAGTCCAAAATGTGTCCTTGTCAATGAAAATATATTTCATGAACCCGGTGGGGCTTTTTTGTCTTTTTAAATAGATCCATTAATCCATTTACCCATTCTAATTACAGAACTTTCATTTCTATTCCTATTGATTGGAGTAGCAATTTCCCCATCAGATTTAATGGTGCAGTACAAGACTACAGAATCTCATCAGAATTAAGTCCCTTGATGCAGCAGTTTTTATAAATTTATGTGGGTCAAGTATGGCAGGCACAACACTAGGGTCACAGATTCTCTTTCTAATGAAGCTTCATTTTTGTGTTCTTCTGCTCAAAATTGTTCTATATGTCTGATTCACACAGTTTTCCTGTGACTATTTTGTGCCATCTTTTCAGGTCCTGGGTTACTTTACAAACGAAAAAAATAAACAAACAAATATAATAATTACATTTACAGAGAGAGTTTTTTTTTTCCAAAATCTCCAACATGTGAATTGTAGCACTTAAAACATACCCAAGTATCAAATAATTGACTGGATACCAGTGAACATTTGTTTTAAGCACGTTTAGTATTAAATTTATATTCCTTCAAACATTCTGTAAACCTTCTTCTATGTACCTTTTCTACTACATACCTTAGTATTTGGGCTTGGTAAACAAATTTGCCTAATCAAGTCTATCACTTGCATTATATCACTATGCTAAAGGCACATTGATTTTCAAAGAATCTCCAAATTGAAATTACATATATTAATTATATAGATTTATGCATGTAAATATTCTTTATATTTTTGATGTCTGTTTATGATAATCTTGTACATCTCTGGGCATTTTTAAAGTCTTCCTTTTAGTCTGAGAAATTAAATTGTCACATGTCTATTCATGTCTGTTTTTGTAGATATCATTACTATGTTCTTTATGAACATTATTCTTTAACTCAACAGAAGGCAGAGAAGCAGCAGATAGGAAAGGCCCACATCATCCAGAAAACATGTACATACCTAGAGGTATCTGAAACACACAGTGGATTGAGCAATTTGCTTCAGGAATTCAGTATTCAGCATCTAAGGGACTGCAATCCTGATTTTGCTAAAACCTAAAGGCAATTCATTAAAAAACCCCAACATAAAAAACTTTTAAACAATTCTTGAAAGAGAAAGAAGTATTTAGGATGTTTGAAATTACGCATATCAAAACAACAACAACAAAAAAGAAACAAAAAAACTCACACAGAAAATATTTTGAGAAAGAAACCCCTGGTATCTTGTAATTGATAATTGGCATCAATCTGTCAGTGTCTGCAATTTGGATAAAAATTCCCAGGGAACAAATTTCTCCATGGTGAAACTGATGAACATATTTTCTTCTGTCTCCTGGAAACCTTCAGAAAAATATAAAAGCCTGGATGGATCAGGCTGTTCCAATATCACAGTTTCTGAACCAGTATTGGAATTGCAGCTTGATCTCTGATAGTGTAATTTAAAGAATAAATTGACTTTGGCAACTTAAGAAGGTCCTGTCCTTATCCTCCTTCTCCCAGTCTTTGATGTCTTGTCCTTACTCCTATTCAATACCTTGTATTGAACAATTGATTTTGCAGGCCATTCAGAAAACACTCAATTTCTATCTGATTTTTTAGAGAACTGCCTAAAATTAATTTCTGAATCCAATGTAACTTTTCAAATTTATAGAATAGTTTATGTTTGAAAGTACCTATGGATTTCATCTTGTCCAATTCCCTACCTATATAAGTTATTCTGACAGAATTCATGCTGCTACAGTTGCCTGGAGAGATGTTTGACTTAGTGCTACTGAGACCTCCTGTCTCTTTGAAGAATTTTCCCTGTCAAGTTCATGTGGTGCATCACCTTTTCTTGAAGAGGTGATGCAGAAAGTACATTAGTCTGAAATACTTTCAACATGTTCAGAGAATTTCTTTTCTTTCCAAAGTCAGAGCTCTGTGAGCAAATTTCCTTCAAAGTTTTTTGTCCCTTGTATTGAGTGCACTAGATAGAGGATGAGATTGATTTCATCCCCACATGCTTTGAGCATGTGCAAGGCCAAGTCAGATTTCTATTGACATATCTCCTTTCTCTTCTGAAAAAATTAGCCCATGCTTGTCCCATGCTTAAATATCTGAGATACTTTCTGCAAGCTTGTCAATGTAAATTAAGTTGCTTTGATGGGAATCTCATTAGCACCCGCTGTTCTTTGAAGTGCTAGCACTTAGAAATTGTGGCCATAAAAACAATGCAGAACCACTCTTTCCCCACTGTTCTGCATCCCATATGCAGCAGAGTAAAGTAAATGCAATATGAAATCAAATGCTAACACTGAATTCATCCCCTTAAGCTCATCCAGATAGACCGCTTTACTTCATCTTGCTGTGCCCCTTCTTGATTTATAGGGAGAACAATAGTGTAAGACTTTGACCAAATATGTTCTTGCTGGATAAATTGATACCTCAAGGCCATATTCTCATACTGTATATGTAAATAGAAATCCAAAATTATCCTATGAATGTAAAGCGAGATTGAAATATGCTGCTTCTTTTTGCCTCACTTTCATCAGTGTATTTAATTCTAAAACATTTTTATAATATGCAATAAAATAATCCCTCTGGTGTGTTCTTTTCCAGACTCCCTACCATTGCTTCGATTTTCATGACAGTTTTGCCTTTTGATCAGATTATCCAAGTACTTGTCTATTTCATCAGGGAAGGAGGCTCAGGGCCAGCTGCCTGCAGCTGGGCTTTTCTCGTGGATCTACATAGAAAACCTGCACTCCCAAACACAGCAGCACACTGAGGGATGCTTGCACAAATGTAAATGAGAACTAAATGCCTGATGCACCGAATAATAGCTTAAATAACACTTTATTGTTTGCTGTTAGTTTGTGCAGTGTGTCTGTCTAGAGAAACATCAGTAGCAAACGCCTGTTAGACTGATGGATAAAATATGTAGTGTTTTAGTGCCTTCTTGTGCTGATGCCTAGAAGTGCAGGTAAGTGGAACAAGATGAATTTCACTCTGCTCAGACATAATAAAGGAACAAACTGCTGCTACATTTTTCAGGTCTTTGCTGATAACACCCAATAACCTAAAATTTCTCAGATAAATAGATTTTTTTTCTTCAGTGACAGAAAAGCATTTTAACTCAGTCAGAAGCCACTGTTATAGTTGGCTCAAAGAACCCAAGCAAAGCGATTTTATACTTAAAAAGCTTGTGCTGAAAATGGTGTTGCCTGGAAAGATGTGATGCTACAGGAATTGCTCTTAGTCCTTCAGCCCCCACAAGTGTCTTACTCAGAGCTGTACCCAGACAAAGTAAGTCACATGGAAAAGCCTCCCTTTATGTTAGCTGGATATTCAGGTCAGTGATGTTCATGAATAGAATTTAGGCAAACTTCATACCCACATAATCATGTGAGGGGAAAGAGCTGGAAGCTAGTTAGAAGGATTAAGGAAAGGGGAGCTGAACTGAATGCATAATGTCATCACATTGCTCCTGAAAAAGCAAAGGGCAGCACTATTTCCCCCAGCAAGCTCAGGATGCAGCACTTCATCCTCAACTTTGGGCATAAGCATGGCAACTCCCAGCCTAGCTCCCTGCTTCCAGAGAAAGAGCACAAACAACATCCAAGTCCCTCTAGCTTCACCTTCTTTTTGCCTGTCCAGATAACTGGGAAATGCAGAGAAGTCAGAGTTTTTCAGACTCATGCCTTCTTTGCAATATGAAAGCAAATCACTCCTTCCCTCAAATCCCTACCTTCTGGGCTCAGTATCCAGACAGGTTACACCCAAGGGTACAATCAAAAGGCTTAAGAAACAGATGGCAAGTAAGATTACCAAATCCATTCTCTTTGTAACTTACTTTGAAATTTTCAGGCTACACATTAACAATGTCAACAGTGCCATTGTTTGAGAATTGTTTATAGTCTTCAAAAGTACGTTTCTGCCTTTCTTATTATGGAATTTTCCATTTTCTCCTGAAATAGGTTGCAGGGAGAAACAGTTGTGTTAAGATAACATATCTTTCTGAGGTATAAGTCTGCTACATACTGCATAAAATATAACGAACAAATATATAGGAAAGAAAATACACACAGAATCTGGAAACATAGATCAAATGCATGGTCTGTTAATCTCTGGAATTTGCTCAAAGAAAATCCCAGAGGAAATTCCAGCTCTTGAATCATCTTGAATGCAGTGTCATTTCAAAAAGTAGCTTGGTAACATGTTGAAGATTGCTGAGGCTCAATTACTTCACAGGCCTATATTCTCAAGATGTTCCTGACAACTGTCAGCCCTGAACACAGTCTGAGAGCTAAGCTACAGGCTGACTATTTCCACTTTGCACATTGTCACCAGCAATAAAGATTATCCCATGTGAATTATGTCCCCAGAGATACCTATGTCAGTTCTGTGGCTTTGCAGTTGATGGAAGCATTGGAAATCTTTCTTCTGCTGAGCCATGAGACTTAATGGGTCCTACAGATCAATTTCTCTCCATATGGCCTCCCAGGATCTCTAGAAACAAACTAACAAAAAAAACCCTCAGGAACACAGGGTCAGGGGTTTTGATTTGGCAAGGCTTTATTAATTATTTCAATCAGCCAAGAAAACA
This sequence comes from Toxostoma redivivum, assembly GCA_013397375.1. Lineage (NCBI taxonomy): Eukaryota > Metazoa > Chordata > Aves > Passeriformes > Mimidae > Toxostoma > Toxostoma redivivum. The sequence continues at coordinate 680,729 of VXBI01006452.1, read as the reverse complement.
TTTATCTTTTCATTAAAAAACAGCAACAGGAATGAACTGCATTTCTGTGTGGTAAAATGAAACTATTTTTACAGAGTCACCAAAAATTACTCTAAATGAAATATCCTGAAATATTCCTGAACAGGAAATAGTAATTTGTTCACAGAAGATAGGCATAAAAGACTTAATGCACATTTCCAAATCTAATTATTATTAAGTTCTCTACCAGTTCAGGATGTATTTCAGAAGATGTTTATAAAAACCTTATTTTTAATGACTGCACTTATTTCATTGAGAGTATTCTGTCACTACTTTTCCATCAGGACTCTAGCAAGCTAATTAATAAAAGCCTCTTTGGAACAACAACAACAACAACAAAAAGTACCAATCCATTTGGGTCACTGTGTGAAATAAAAATGTCATTTCTTTGGGAATGCCTTTGTTCAAATGCAGAGATATGCTTCAGCCTGGAGCCAGTTTTCCACAGGTCAAGACATCAGCTGATGTCAGTTTGAAGGAAGTAATTTTATTTTGCAGTAAAATGGAAAAAGAAGATGTCAGTCATCTTAACAGAATTATTCTCTTCTTGCTCCAAATAAAGGCCCAGCTACTGGCAATGCATTTCACTACTAATATTCTTAGCATTTTCTTCAGCTCCGTTTTCCACCATGATAAGTAGTGGTTTCAAAAACAGGCCTCAATCAATCACATTTTAACAAGTTTCAATGGAAGAAGTTCCTTTGGAGTTCTGATTCTTAATACATTTACACTGCTTTGAGGGTAACAAAGAAAAATTAAGAACTTACCATTTCAGATGCATCTTTACACAAGATTATAGAAAAATTCAGAAGAGAAATAACATATTTTTTCTTCTATTGACCAAGATCATTCTTAGAAAACTCTGCAGTAGTTTGTGCATCTTATTTATATAAATATACATATTTATAGAAAGGACTAGCTATTAACCAGGTATGAGCACTGTGTTAAATCTTGCACTCCAACCCAGCAGAGGGCATTGTAAGTATATGCTCAAAAGCTATTCTATTATGCAAAGCCACAGATTTCCTACATCATCATTTGAGCTGCTAATTACTTAGAAAGATCAAGTAATATTCTCCCTTCTGTGGAAGAAAGAGGCAGGCTATGGAGAAGAAGGGCATGCACCATTCTCCCTGTGTGCTGTAGTTAGAGCAGTAAGCATTGGGTGGAAATTAGAGCAAAGTAAATCATTCTTAAGCATAAGAAAAAGTCTTCTAAGTGCAAGGACAGTTCAGCATCAAAGTAGACTTCCTGATAGTGGGATGTTTATCATTGGAGGTCTCTAAGAACTGATTAGGCAGATGTCTGTGAGGAATGGGCTAGGGATCCCCCTTGGGAACACCATGGAATAAGCAAGCTCTTGAGATCCCTTACAGCCATATTTCCTATGACAGGTTCCAGTCCTAAGTGGTTTCTCAGCCACACAATAAAACATTTCTTAAACAGACTCTCAAAATTAGGGTATAAAAGCCAAAAAAATCCCTCTGCTTCTGGTTTTAGAAGAGGAATGCTGTCACTTAATAACAGAATGAATATTAATTACATTAGGGAGACATCTCTATATAGGTGAAGAATAGTACCCATTTCAGAAATGGCATTTGATCTCTGTGCACAGTTAGGTCAGTAGGGTCACATTAAGTTTATGGTTATGAGTGGCAATCAAGAAATGATTGCTAAGGAAAACAGAAAAGTACACAGCTAGGAAATGTATTAAAATTGCTTTCATCAAATATTTTCTTGTTTAATCCTTTTCTGTAAAGTTCAAATTATACCTGACTGTTTGATAAAAATTTTTGAAAGGAGACAAGAAAAAGAATGTCCTATTATTATTCTTTCTTTCAACTTGTACTTGTCCATGGGACTGCCCCGACCAAGGTGAAGGACCTTGCAAATCTAAAAAACAGTTATTCTCTGCAGAATAATCTTAAAGAATCTCCTGGAAGTGTCACAATCAAAATTCAAAGTCAAAACTTAGCAAAGTGGAACGGTAATCAAAAGAGATATAAAAATATATATGCTATACTTTAATCATTAAGTGAGCCAACACACCTAAAGCAGGATTGGAAAGAATAGAGGAAAATTTATTTTGCATTTACACCTGGGTAAAGTCTGTTCATTGATTTTGTGTTCTTTTTTGCTTGTTGATATTCAGAAAGCTACAAATGCAGGCACAGTGGCAAAACAGGAGGAGACCTGAGGCTCAGAGTAAGAGAAACTGAACAAGTGGATAGGAGAAAGTAAAGGGAAAATGAAGAAAACAGCAGGAGATGGAAAGCGCAGGAAAGTATCTGGGCTCACTTTAATTTACACCATTCTGGAAGGTGTTCAAGCCCCTGAGGGAAACAGTAAAAGAGATTCATTATAACAGGTATAGTTTATTAATCTAGCCTCGGAAGAAAAATGGATTTTTCTTAAAGAAGAAGGAAAAAGTGGTTTACAGAAACATATCTCCATGGAATACAATTCACACATGGAAATTAGTGCTGCGGGCTATTCTATTGGAAAATTGTGCATGGAAAAAAAAGTTCTGTTAAAAAGATCAGCTTTGAAGCTTAGTCTGGTATAGACAACACTGTGATAGTTACCTGTGTTTTTCTTCATACTGTGAAGTATATAGTACTTAGCAGCTATGTTTTTGAAGAAAATTATACACCATGTGACATAATTATATACAAAATATTCATGTTTCTGGAGCATTACTCCTCCAAGCAAAGAGAATACCAGACTTAGAGAAACCTGGGACAGAAGCAGAAGTAGTAAGGTGTTTGCAAATTTTTTTACTTGTTTATTGTTGAATCATAGAATGTTTAGCATTGGTAGGGACCTTGAAATTCTGACCCACTTCCCATGGGCAGCAAAACCCTCCACTTGACTATGCCCAAAGCCCCATGCAGCCTCACCAGGAACACTTCCAGGGATAGGGCACTCACAGTTTTTCTGGGCAGCCTGCTCCAGTGTATGGGGATCTATATTGCAGAAAATGGTAGTGGTGTTCATCATACATTAATAGCTTAATTATTTGGCCATAACTCTTTGCTGTTCAGGCCACTCAAGGCAGTTATGTCCCCTATTTTTAGACATGTATATCTAGGAACCTAGTCTGAAATAGTTCTGGTTCTCACACCAGTCCAGGGAAGGAGATAGGCAGAGATGCTCATTCAGTCCTAAAACTGGTGGCTAGAATACAAGCAGTGCCTTTCAGGAGAAGCCCTAATTTCTCCAAAGACTATAGGCAGAGCTGTAAGTGTTTCAGATCAGATAATGAACTTTTAGGCAGTTATAGAATCCCAGAATCAAAGAATGGGCAGGGTTGGAAGGGACCACATTGGGTCATCCGGTCCAATCTCCCTGCTCAAGCAGGGTCATTCTAGAACACATGGGACAGGGTTGTGTCCAGATGGTTCTTTACAATCTCCAGTGAGGAAAACTCCACAACCTCTCTGGACAGACTGCTCCAGTGCTCAGTCAGCCACACAGTAAAATTCTTCCTCATGTTGCCTATTGTCCTATTGCTTGCCACCACAAAGAAGAGCCTGGAAATATCCTCTTGACACCATTCTTTCAGATATTTATAGACTTTGATGAATTCTTCTNGCCCCTCTCCAGCCCACCAAGGTCCTTCTGAAGGGCTGCACAGACCTCTGGGCTATCAGCCACCACTATTGACAGATCTCCAACTAGACCCTGTGCCATTGATTGTGACTGTCTGGGATCTGCTGTGCTTTCAGTTAATTCTTAATCCACCCCACTGACCACTCATCCAGTCCACACTTCCTGAGTTGGCCAGTCAGGATATTGTGAGACAGCACCTACAGCATTGCTGAAGTGAAGATAAACAGTATCCACTGCTCTTCTTTCATCCACCAAGGTAGTTGTTTCATTATAGGAGGCGATAACGTTCATTCAGTATGACTTATATTTAGTGAATCCATACTGACTGCTCCTGATTACTTCCTTGTTCTTCAAGTGGTTAGAGATGGCCTCCAGAATGAGGCACTCCATCACCTTTCCAGGGATTGAGGTGAGGATGATTGACAGTAATTTTCTGGGTCCTCCTTCTCGCCCTCTTTGAAGACCAGGGTGACATTTGCTTTCTTCCATTCCTCAGGCACCCCTCCTGACTGCCACAGCCTTTTAGAGTTGATTGTTAGTGGCCTCAGTATAGTGTCTACCAACCCTCTCAACATTTATGGATGCATCTCATCAGGGCTTGTGGATAACAGGTTTGGCTGGGCGCTCTCTAACCCAATCCTCCTGGACCAAGGGAATCTTCCTTCCAATATTCTTTTACCCTGGTTGTCTGGGTCAGAGATTCTTGAAAGCTGGCATTGTCAATGAAGAACAATGAAAAGAAAGACATTCAGTAACTCTGCCTTCCCTGCATCCTCTGTCACCAAGGTTCCCCTCCATTCAGTAATGATTCCATGTAATCCTTTGTTTTCCTCTTGTTATTGATGTATTTGTTCTTGACATCCTTGACCCAATTTAAATCCAGAGGGGCCTTGGCCTTTGTTGTCTCATTTCTACTAATTCTGACAGCCTCTCTGTATTCCTTCCAAGTGGCCTGACCCTGCTTCCATCTCCTGGGTTTTCTTTGCTTATGCCTGGGTAATGACAGGAGTTCTTTATTCATCTTGTACCCTTTGCCTGAGTTCTTGCTCATCAGGATGCAAAATTCTTGAGCCTAAGAAAGTGACTCTTGGATATCAACATACTCTCTTGGACTGTTCTTCCTTGCAGTGCCTGTTCCCATAGGATTCTTCCAGGAAAAATAAAATAATTAAATTAAATTAGATCTCAAATTAAATGAAGATTAATCACTCCTTTAGGGTCACATCCTCCTTAGTCACTGAGTTCCAGTTGATATATTTATTATAATATATAATGCTGTGTACCTATACTTAATATATATAACATACATACAGCTATACTATATAGACTATATATATACATATATAGCAGCTCCTTTAAAAGAGAGCTCTAACTCTAGCCCAGTAACACTTCATCTACTGTACAAAAATCAGGGAGATTCAGGTGATGAGGCTGAAGCTACTTCATGTGGCTGTGCATGTGTGCACCAGCACGCACTTGAGTTCAAAGCAGAAAACAAGATAACCTTGACTTTACTGCTTTCCTTGCAAGGATGCTTAGTTAAAGATGGTTGTTTCTTGATTTTCACCATGACTCTAACAGTGTGGTAATCCCAATTAATACAGTGAAAGGAATTTTGGGACTTCCACAATTCACGTCAGGACAACAAACAAAGGGATGACTTGTCTGTGGTGCTAAGTCCTAATGTGTGTGGCAGCTGAGGCATTCAATAGACAGGGTACTTTCAGAAGTTGATCATGCTTCTGCCTGATTCTGAGTTCCTAAATGTGATCATGCAACATTTTGTTGCATCTGTGACCACACCTATCTAATGATAATAATAATCAGCCCTACTTCGCTTTTGAAAGAGCCAAGTCCCACTTGTCAAAGCACTTAAAAAGTTTGATGAAGATACAGTCAACTAATGCTTCTGAAATGTTCCTGATATTCCAAGATGTTAAATGACCCCTACTCCATTCACTTTTGAACACAGTGCTCAATAGGATTACTTAATCACAAAAGGAAAAGGGTGTAGAAAAAGGAGAGAGGGGAAAAAACTGAAATTAAGCTCTGTCACAGTTTGAATGTAGATCTGTCCCTGGATTAAAACTGGTCATTTATTTAAAAAAAAAAAATTGAAATAAAAAACCTTATCAAGCAGAATAACCATTGTAACCATACCTCTGCTTCTCTCAGGATGGTAAGAAATTCCACATTTACTGAAATATTTCACTCTGTTTCAAGCATAACACCCACAGGAATATTTTATTCATTTTTAGTTAATTAACCAAAGTCACTGAGGACCAGAAACCAAAAAAAAGGTCCTTTGAAATCTTAAAGGAATTTGATTTTACTCATTTTGTATTAAAGGCAACAAAGCACCATGAGAATATGAGTACATTACACCATAAGGAAAGGAGTTAACATATGAGCAGAAAGAGAGCTAAAGTGTTTTCAGCTGAGCCTACTTACTGATCCACTCAAAAAAAATTAGCTTTTAATGCTTTTTGAGTTAATTTTCACTCAGTTTTAGTTGTAGCTTTGCTCAGCTTTGTAAGACACTTGAACAATTAGAGATAAATTTTATAAAAATATGCTTGCTTTCCTTGGGAAAATGCTGCTGTTGATACTTGCAAGAATCTCTATACATTTAACTGCTCATGAAAATTTCAGTGGGTGCAAATCTGCATGTTTTCATACTCAGATACTTGTGTGAACTTGTATCATAATTGAATTTTCCCAAGCTGAAGGAACTTTTCTTAAAGGGACAGATTATGAGTATCAAGTGCTCAGTTTGAGCCATTAATTATTTTTTTTTTCTATCTTGTCCGGATCCTCCCATTCTTTTTTGCCTTCTGATTTAATATTTAAAAATTGTTAAGCAATTTTTGTTGGTTTAGAGGATAACAGGCTTGTATAATGGTCATGATACTTAGAAGATTTCATTGCAGAATACCAGGAAAGCTTTGGCACTACATGTACCTATTTCTATAAATGAGAGTTATACACAGGTAATTTGTCAGTCCCTACCATAGTATTTCATGTGACCCAAAAGGAAACCTTCTAAGTTCTGGACATTACAACTACTGATTCAGGAGCAAATAAGCCTGCTGTACTTGGTGAAGTAAGCTAATTTTCATGGTCTTGCTGTCTAAGGAGTTCTTCTGTATGACCCATTAAAAAATCTTCCTCAATATTTAAGAATATCAGAGGGAGACCATATCAAGATCAATTAGAAATCTTGATGCACCACTGTAAGGTAATCAGGGCTGGATTTCAAAAGCATCTTCATTGTGTTCATAACTGAGGACTTGCCGAGATTATCAGAGCATTATAAGTACTCTATGATATAGTTTTATAGCATGATAAACACTCTGTGAAATAGTTTTGACACATTCCTTTATTTAAACATACTCAGAAGTGATGGTGTTTTAATTTCTAAGAGACATTTTCTAACCAGACTACTCTTTTCAGAGTTGTTAAAAATGTGATATACAACTATCTGCCTCCACTTTGGCTAAGAAACTGTAGCTTTAGCCTAAAATATTTTCAGATGGTAATAAACTAGGAAGTCTTATGTTTCTGTGGCAATTGTTAATGACTGTGACTATGTTGTGTTAAACAGTTTTAGTGTTAAATTGGGCACAAGTTTTGTTAACTACGTGAGTTAATGTCTCAGTTTTGATTTTCTTTTCTTTTGTAAAATGTATATTTTTGATTTGTTTTGGTTTTTTAACACATAAATTTCCACTTGTTTCTGTGACTAAGTGCTTCATGTATTGAAATAGGCAGTCATTTTCAAAATTCTGGTGGCATTAACATCACTACTTGAGGCAATACATTTCAGAAAGCAGCTTGAAAGAGATGACTTTCCACTGAACATTTATTTTTCTAGAATTTTGCAATAAAATTATTGCAAGAATTTATCTGCTTGTCTGATGATAGAAATTAAGTCAATATGAGTCACATGAGAAAAAAATGGTTTACAATTCTTAAGAATAATAGCCTGAAACTCTGGAGAGAGACATTTTCCCACTTAGCATGGAATTATAATATAGTATAATAGTAGGCTTAAAATTTCTTAAAGATCTGGGCCAGAACTTTGATAATTATAAATGCTGATTTTTCAGTAGGTCTTAGAAGAAAAGCAAATTCCAAAGACTTAGAAAAAAAACAATGTTCTTCCAATAACTGGGAAGTATAAATAGATATTTTCTGCCTAGAGATGGGGCCTTTCAGTCTGATTTTGTTCATGTAAACAAAATGGAACTGTTCAATCTGGACTGAGTTATGAAGAAAGGTCAGCAGATCGATAAATGTGGTTCATTAAAAAAAAAATACAAGTTTTTATTATATTAGTTAATTTCCAAGAGAAGGGGTTAGAACTAGAAACCTTATCCCTGCATTTAGTAGTGATGTGGTTTAAATATTGTTGTTGTCCTCATTTTTTGACAGTTGCACTGCAAGGGAAGAATATTGCTACATCAGGAGAAATTTATAAAAGATCCACAAAAATGTTTAAAGGACTGTGAAACAAACATTTTCACCAAGGATTAAGAACAGATGGAATTAGGAGAGATAATATTATCACATTATTATTTAATAATAATGCCTTAAAAACCTGGCAGCATTAGATATAGCAAAGCTTTCACAAATGTGCAATAAAGAAAGTATCGAAAAATCTCTGAGCAGTTGTATTCTATTATTCCTCATGGTATATCCATAAAAGATATCTGTTCTGGTTGCAAACATATTAGCTACAGTATATACATTAATTTCATCTTATGAAAGGCAGCACCATACTGTGGCTTTATCAACTAAGTCAACGAGACTTCCAGAGTCAACAAGAGTTCTAAACTCAGCTAGTGTTGGATAGGGTCTACTCAGAAAGTAAACTGTGTTGCATAAGGAAGGAGGGAACTTAATTAAATTGTATTTCACTTTCTCATTTATGTAATACACATTTGTATCCTAACTTCTTACACTTCTACTTACACTCTCCGGCTGTATGACAATACTTCGTGCTTGCACAGTACTTGACATGAAAGCACTGATGTTTGTCCCATTTAGACCACTAAACCCTCCCCTGAAAGTAGTATGTGACTGTCTAATCTATTGAATGACTCATTTGACCCAACAGATTGATTTTATTGATAAACCAATCACTTGCACAGTAGTTATCATTATGCTGAAGCCATATAGGGCGATTCATCAGTTTAGAGCTTTTATAAATTTATAAATAAATGTATTTTAACTATAAATTTATTTGTGTGGTATTCTTATCATTGCAGGTGACACCAATTTAGAAGGTTAAATTCTATTTTCAAAAGTCCTTTACATCTTCAAACTCAAAGAAATTTAAACCTCTAAGCATCACTAATATGACAGAGATATCATGCAGTAAATATCACTATTTAGTAAATGAAATATCATACATGATTGTTGAAAATACTACCAGATCACCTGAATAACTCAGGCAATAGTATGTAGAAACCATGATACTAAATTCTGGTTTTCAACGTAATAGTGAATGTTTATATATGAAGGGCCTGATTTTCCAGTAACTTGTCTTTAAACTACTTTTCAAACTGTAGAAAAGTTTTGAATTCTATAAAGTTCATGAACTTTATTTACTAAAACTTAAGGATTTGGTTCAGGTCAATATAACAAAGAAATTTGTGTTTGATCTCGTGAAGAACCACAAATTTACATATCTGTAAGAAACCAGCGTTTGTAATTATCAAGTTCCCTATGGGACAGATGCGCAGTGTAGTATTCTCATTTCTTCCATGTAGGAATTAAGCCCACTTCTAAGTAACTTGCCTGTCTTCTCAGTCCTGCTTCTCAAACAGTAAACGTCATATTCTGATGTCCCTATCATTAGATTTGCATTTTAAAGATACTTCATAGCACTGCAGAGAAAGTGCCTAAGGACCATAGGACAGTCCTTGTCATTGATAAACTCATAGGTTTAGCATTAAAAGATGCATTGATTAACTTCTGAAAAAAATAAAGGAACAAATCAGAGAAGTCCTGGTACTGTCGACTGGATTGCTATTATAATGAGAAATACTTTCAGAGGCAGAATAACACTGCCTCAAGAGAAGCAGTTTAGCTGCTGATTTTGCATCTGTGGGTACACACTGTTACCATCACCACACAGAGGCTATGAGAGTCACCTTCACCGGCACACTTCTCTGCCAAGGAAACCTTCCAGAGACAGTGAATTGCTGTTCATGTAAAATTGTGCAGAGCTCCACTGAAAGGAGGAACTCAGCCTGCTCAGGTAACCTGCAAGTGCCCCTACCCTTGGTTCCATGAACTTCCATTCAGGCCTTTGGAATAAGAGTTTGTGGGGAGTAATTCAATCCAGTAATGCTGTTTTGACATGATGAGATTAATGATAATGAGGGCCTGAGACTGAGAGCTCCCTTATTGCAAAGTTTTTGAGGCTTCAGAAGTTTTGTACGTATTACATCAGAATGAAAGTAAAGCCTTCAGAAGATTTACAAAAAAAAAAAAAAAAAGGAATCATAGTAATGACTCTATATATGATCAAAAGGCTCCTCCTTTTCATACAAGTTTTTTTCTCTCCCCTGGGAACAGACTGGAGACTATATGCTGAACTGCAAAGGAGTTTTCCCTTGAATATGTTACCAAAACCAGTGTCTCTAAAGACATTTTGTTTTCCATAGAACAATGCTTAATGATAAAATATAACTTTTTCTCAAGGTGTTTTCCCTGTTCACTTGATGAATTAGGCAATAGTCTAAGGTACTCGGATAGCACAGAGCCCTAGATATGTCATGACTCTATTAGCTAAAATAGAAAAATGTATGTAGAATTTGGCTGCAAGTTTATGTTTTTAATGACTTCAGAGGTAAAACAATATCAAATACATCTCTCTTTTTGGATTACCAACAGCATTCAAGACTGTCTTGCAATTAATTTCCAAAACTCTCTGTGCTAAAAGCCTCATTAGATCCCTCAACTCTGTTTGGAGACACTCTTATTCACCTGAAAATACTTCATTAGAGCCATTAGATTTGCCAAGTGTTTCTTTTTCCTCATCTGCTTCCTTAAAATAGCCTGCTTTGGTTGGAAGTGACTGACAAATACAAATGAACTGGGTTTGTGGTCATTGTGATTTAACTCTAGATGGCAACTAAAAACCATGTAGCTGCTTACTCACACTCTCCCCAGGTGGGATGGGGAAGACAATTGGGAAAAAAAAGGTAAAACCCATGGGTTGAGACAAGTGCAACTTAAGAATTGAAATAAAATAAAATATAAAAATAATAGTAATTATTATATGAGTGGGTAATCAAGCTTAAGTCATACACATATTCAAAATTAACATACAGTCTCAGATTGTTGAAAATATGTAGCAATATATATATAGTAATTTGCAGTAATAATTTGGTAAAGAGGTAAAATTTAATTTAAAAGGAAGACATCTGAAAATATATTTAGGTTGCTTTTGTCAGAAGTCAACCTTCAGGAAAGCTGGATCTTTCAGCAAGAAGAAAATTTGCTCAGAAATTTCTGCTCTCACAGAAATCAAATTAATGCCTATTATATCTTTCGCCCATCCCATGTAATGTCATTACCACAATCTTTTCTACTACATTGGTAAAATCTTTCTAGTAAATTGATAATTTTCCATGCTATTCTGAACAACTATAAAAGAATGTGTGATCAACCTTTGTACTGAATTGATCAGAAATTCATAATATAAATAATTGGATTTTAATTAGTTCTTTCAATAGTCTATTTCTGAAATTTACTACAGATAATCAGCCACTATACTAATGTAGACTAGCAATAATTAACATGAAGCTTTCTGGCACTAATCGCCGGAACCATGGCTTGCTTCCTAGTATTTAGGGCAGTCCTTGAAAATAATGTGATAAAGCACTCAAGAGCGTTCAACCAATTAGCATGCTTGGATGAGTGAGCTTTCCAAGCCATCTGATTTTAAAAGTGGGTGCCTCATGCTGTGGAATATTGTCTCTGCTGAATTTCCAAAGACTGTTCCATTAAATAATGGGGCTGGAGAAGAAAACTGGAATCAGAATACATTAACCTGAAATGAAACTCTGCTAGCTGGTCAAAGAAAATGGATGCCACGCAAAAAAAAAAAAAAAAAAAAAAAAAAAAAAAAAAAAAAAAAAAAAAAAAAAAAAAAAAAAAAAAAAAAAAGTAGTGTCTGACAGAAAAGGATCTAATTGTACTTGTGATTTTTTTTCATTCCATTCCAAAAGCCAGATCTGCATTATGATAGCAAGCTTATAATGGGTAGGTAAACTATGGCTATGTTACTATGAGAATTAACCTTTCAGAATGTTTTGTGGGATCAAGAGGGTTACATTCTCTGTGTTGCTTTGCTTATGATTTAAGACATTCAGCAGTCTCCAAATGCCACGTTCTCCTTAAAATTTATTAAAAAGATTCACATTTCATTGAAAAAAACATTCCATAAGTTTCAGGAAAAATTCCAATACATTCACAAGATCTAAGAGCAGGTGAAAATTCCTTTTGGCTAACATGTGTCATTAAATAAAAAAATTAGCTGTGTTTTCTGTGTCAGCTAAATTTGCATACAGCACTCTAAAAAGATATCTGTTATGCAAAGCCATGCTGTTAATCAAAACCTGCAAATTATGATCTGTTCATGCTCCGGTAGTTTTTTATCAAATGTACTAGCAAAATATCTGATCTATACATTTGGGTTTGTTTAGTTTGTAATCTACTAATAACATAGTACTTAGTTAGAAAAAAACTCAATTAAAACACAATTTTAGATTTTTTTTTCCTAAAGTGCCTGTATTTTAATAGGGGAAAATGAGATCTATAGTATATTATTAGGGGGGAAAAAGAGCATTTTTAATCTAGACGATAGAAAAAAATCATTTATTTCTATGTTTTCTATGTTACATCTTAATAAGCTGTATGCAACTGTGAACTGCATTATTAAGTCCCACCCATGCTCACATGCCTTCATTTTCATGCAAAGAAAATATAAGTACATGCCAGGGAGAGGAGCAACTGCAGAACACCTTGAAAATTACATCTGGACATAAGCCTGTAGGCCCATCTAGGGAGAGGAATTCTTTTTCCTATTTTGACAAGTGAGAAGTTTCTAATAATACTGTGGCTAAAAGCCCTGGTATGCTTGCTGCATTTTCAGTGTGAGTTGCTCCCATCAGCAGTATTTCTTTCTGCCCCTAATATGACACCTGAATTTCAAGGACTGTCTTTAAAGCTATGCAAGAGCCTGTTAGACAGGCTTCATCTTGTGGGAATCAGAACATACAGGAGCCCAGAATGCTTAAGCTGTGCTTCCCAAATGCAAACACAAAGCTGAGTACTGATAGTTCTATGATTGTTGTGTCCACCACTGATTTAAATCAGCTGTATAATTTCCTTAAAAAACAAAATAAACCCAAATAAGCAAACAAACAAAAAGCAAACCCCCAAAAAATGTACACAGAAAAAAAAAAGTGCTAAAATTGATTGGGAGAAATGACTGTGAGGAGCTAGTATTCAAGATGCCTATATAGAGTTCTTTCAATAGATTTTGTCTTTCAGAGATAGGGAAGGTCACTTTTTGCTTCTAAAATGTCAATAGCTGCTGTGAAAAATAATAGAGATCAAATTGTCAAGGAGCTCCCTGAGATGTAGGAGATCAAGGAGAATTTGTTGAAGATTTCCCATGTCCTGAAGACTAAATCTTGCAAGAAGATACCATGCAACAAATGGTAGGCAGCAATGTGGAGAGACATTAAAAAATCCCAAACCCAGCAAACCAAACAACCAATCAACCACATGAACAAACAAACAAACAAAAAAAAACAATCTCCTTCCAAGAACTATAAAAAGAACTCATTAGGAGATGCATAAAGCTAAAGCTTTGTGCAGTATTTCTAGCTTCCTGGAATATGCTGTGATTTGTCACACACCTCCTCATCAAAGGAATCCAAACCAAGATTTCTACCTGGAGGTAATAGCCTAATCCTCCTGCCTTCATTAAGATCCACATGGCAAATCTTTTTCTGTGCTTGAAAATGGAACTGAACAGTTTAAGATGTGCATGCTCTTTCCTGAGCCCTTTCTGTGCTCACTCCTGCAGACCAAAGGGGGGATGTGGTATGATGCTTCCTCAGCTCCTAACGTAGTTCTCATTAATTTCTGTCCCTCGTATGCACTTGTGAAAAAGAGAAACACATGGGTCTCCTTTCCTACTTTAATCATCCCAATCAAGTCATTCCTTTGATCAACATCACAAATCACAGTACGTTGCATATTTTAAAGCAAATAGGAGAAAGGTGTGCTGTAGATTGATATTCAAATGGCACATAAAAGATTTGGAGCACAGATCAAAGAGGAGAATGTTGTGTTTGGGCTTGTCAGTTGTGTTTTACTGTATTACTTATGTCTTTGATTCAGAGCAAGGGTTCTGAAAACAGGCTGACTCAATGAGCTTCTAGGGTGAAACTCACTTTCTGTTGGCTATTCAGAGAGCTATCGTGCCAAACTTTTATAGACTCTGTTTTCTAATTTGATTACAAAACAAAGAGGCATGAAAATATATATCCACACAAGGAATATCTAAAACCTTTACTGTGCTTTGGGTCCATAACATCATTTTTCAGCCCATTAAGCCCTTATAAATTGCTTCCATTATCATGATGCTTATATATGGCTTTCATTATCATGTTCTCTCTGGTGAGACATGGAAGTTCTGCTATCCCCTTCACAGATGGGAGACCTGAGTATCTAAAGTTTAAGATCAACAATGAGCTTCTTTTGCCCAATTCTCTCTACAAGATATGCTATGCCCTGCAAGCACCTCACATCAGCTCCCATTCTGCACTCTGAACACACACACATCAGCAAGTCTGTTCCTACGACATGGTTGTCACATAGCAATTAGTCCTTTCTATCTCTCTGAAAATTAATAGCATGGCTCTATTGTTCAGTTCTGTTCCTTCCAAAGCACTTCAAGTCTTAATTTATGCATGTAAGAATTTAGTTTTTTCAAGTTGGTTTTGGTTTATTTTTAATTATTACTATTGTGGCAGGGGTGACATAAACATTTTTTTTCCCCTTAATAAACACAGAATCACACAATGGATGAGAGCGAAAGGGACCACATTGGGTCATCTGGCTCAGTCTCCCTACTCAAGCAAGGTCATCCTAGAATACATGGCACAGGATTGTGTCCAGATGGCTACTGAGAATCTCCAGTGGAAGAGATTCCACACACTCTCTAGACAATCTGTTCCTGTGCTCAGTCACACACAGAGTAAAGAAGTTCTTCCTACTATTCAGGTGTAACTTCCTGTGCACCAGCTTCTGTCTGTTTCCTCTCATTCTGTTGCTTTCCACCACAAAGAAGAGCCTGGAAATATCCTCTTGACACCATTCTTTCAGAATTCTTCTCTCAGTTCTCTCTTCTCCAGGCTGAACAGGTCAAGTTCCCTCAGCCTTTCCTTGTAAGAGAGGTACTCCAGTACCCTCATCATCTTCATTGCCCTCCTTTGGATCTGCTCCAAGGGCTCCATGTCTCCCATGTGCTGAGGAGCCCAGAACTGCACACAGCTCTCCAGATGAGGCCTCACCAGAGCTGAGCAGAGGAACAGGATCACCTCCCTCAATCTGCTGGCAATGCTGTTCCTAATGCACCTAGGATGCCATTGGCCTTCTTGGCCACCAGGACACTCTGCTGGCTCCTGGACAGCTTGTTGTCCACCAGGACCCCCAGCTTCTTCTCGGCAGAGCTGCTCCCCAGCAGGTCAGCTCCAGCCTGTGCTGGTGCCTGGGGTTGTTCTTGCTCAGGGGCAGGACCCTGCATTGGCCTTTGCTGAACTCCAGACAGTTCTTCTCTGCCCCTCTCCAGCCCACCAAGGTCCTTCTGAAGGGCTGCATAGACCTCTGGGCTATCAGCCACTCCTCCCGGCTTTGTGTCATCAGCAAACTCTCCAAAGAGGCATCTGTCCCTTTGTCCAAGTCACTGATGAATAAGTTAAGCAACCATGTGCACAGTATTGAATATTGTGGAACCCCACTAGTGACAAGCCTCCAGCTAGACCCTGTGCCACTGATTGTGACCCTCTGAGATTTGTTGTGTTTTATTTCTCAGAAATCCTGTCCTTTCTTCCTCTTTTGTATATTTCAAAATTTACTGTTGCAGATCTCCCACTGATATATGCAAAAGTAAACAATGAAATAACCTATTTACCTAAAAATAAACACATGCTTAACTGTTAGCAGAATCATGGCTTCAGTGTGCCCATAATGAATCTCAAGAAGGCTGCCTGGCTGAGTAGCTATAAAAATGGCTGGCAAATAAAGAGCCATCAGACACTTCCCTTTCCTTGCTTTTTAGGAGTGGTCTATATCCCAAGGCACATACCTATTCAGTAAAAGAGAAGTGCAGGCACTTCTTCCTGTGCTTCTGTTTCTCAGATTGAGGTTTGGGAACGCTTGCAGTGGGACAAGTAACTTACGCCAAGTCACAGTGGTTATTTGCATTGTGATCATCAGGGTGCAAGGCAGGACTGGATGGTGATTCTCAGAATTAAATACTCTCCTTTTCTTGGAGTACTCAGTAAAGAACAAATAGCTAATTAGTAATTTGCCTTGGTGTTGTACAGTCAATGTAACTACCCTTGGGTTTGTCATTTCACTCAGTTGGCAAATAATGGGCAAAAAAGCCTTGTGAGGTTTTTTGGTTTTCTTCCCTCCCTAATCCATTTCAAAGCCTTGAGCTGTTACACAGAGCCTTTTGGCATATCTGAATGCCTTTGTCTGGTCAGCTCTCAGAGAATGATTTTGTGGGGGCATCCTTTCTACTGTGGTTCACAGAGACTTCAAATGCTGGTAACAAGATGTGTCCTTCTTGAGCTTTGTGTCAGCTGATGATTGAATAAATGCTTGTGAAGGTGAGATACCAGCATGCTTGTCACCTTTTACTAAGCATATTTCTATATTTCACCAAGGCTTTGTAAGTACTTGGTACAGAAACAGCTCTATTTATTGGAGGTGCTTGTTCCCCAGCCTCCTGGGACTGTGCCCAGTTGCAATCACAGCAGTGCTATAGCAGTTCCTTCCTGTCCCTTTGATGTAACATTTGCTTTTTAAATCCCTGCTGCTTTCACTCATTTTTCTCAGCCTGCTTTTTGGCTTGATTTCTGAAGGTACTGGGGCTCTTTCAGGGACAAAGCTTTAATAGGGAGCGCATGTTTCTCCCACCTCACTGTTTTGTTAATTCATAGTGTTAAAGACTGAGCTATTTAATAGCTCAAACAACCTCTACAAGGACTGCAGAGAACTGCAAGGACTACATCAAATACAGTATCCACTACATAATGTTTAGGAGAAGTCAGCTCTAATAACCAAGAAACCGAACCCTGTTTATTACTTGGTTTCTCTCCTTACTCCCTCAAATTACTGCAGATGTTTAAAGAGTTTAAGGCTCTGGAGGAGGCACTTGGTGCTTGGAGGATGAAACTATTAGAAGTCAATTGCCTTGCAGCAAAAAGTGTTAAGAACATCACTATTAGAAAAACTGAATGGACTCTTGTATTCACTTTCATGGTCCAAAAAGACTAAGGTGCAGATGGCAAATCTGACTTTAACACCAAACCTGAATCGGTTATAATACATTTTGATTTAGACTGTTCAAGCTGTTTTATATTGTTACAAAGCTTGTTTTTACAATTTTTTATCATAAAATTGGCAGAGGTGTTATAGCTCAACATGTGGATGTTAGAAAACAACTGGCTTTTTTTTTCCTCTGTATACAGAAGGAGAATGAAGATATACAACCCAAACTGAGAGCAGAAGGCATTGAATCTAGTATTTTCCCCCTAAAGTTAGTGTGGCTAAATTCTAGCAAAAAATGTACTCCAAGTATACCTGGTATACCTGGAGTGATTTATTTTCCTTTACATAACTCTTTTACACCAACTTTTTTCCTTTTTTTACAAAAACATGTGAGAGCTCAAGATTTCACAAACAAATCTATTGTGAATTAATAGCAGGATTAAAGTTGAGTGTAAATGTTTTTTAACATTTGGCTTTCTTATTATTCTTCATGTGAGCAGTATTATCTCCTTATTCTTGGTTAAGAAAGTTACTTTTATGTTTTTTTTTTTAATGGAAACAACACTCATTTCCTTTCAACACATCCTACCTTCTAGGATCAGGGTCACATCCCTACTCCAATGAAATCTAGGACGAGAGGATCCAAGTTAATTTTAGGACTGTCAGACAAAATTTGCCCTCAGTTAGACCCTATGGACTTCTCTGGGAGTAAGAGAGTGGCACAAGAAGCAGAATTACTCTGTTGTCCTTTCCTATTCATACTGTGCCAATCATCACAGCATCTGAACACTTTCCCAAATTAAGACTAAACAAAGAAGACTAATGTCTGTGATGGAAAATTTCCTCTCTATTCCTCCCCCACAGAGAAAAGTTATATGAATGCTGTGTGGAGGGGATGTTGTGATGATCATGTAAACAAGAGAGGTAAATGTATATTATAAAAATAAAAGGAAAAAAACACCAGACATGATTATTTACTGCCTGTTGGGAAAGAAAAGCTCACATAAATGAGCTTTATAATGAACCAGAAAGTCTTCTAGGGTGTTAATATTTATATTTATTGGTAAATTACAAAAGATAATCAGTGATCCATAGGACAGGGAAACTGCAGCCTCAGTTCATTTTGGGGGCCGACAATATCAATGCAGATGAAAATCTTTTCAGTTATATTTCAAGCCATCTATCGCAATATTTGGATTTACACAACCTTCGGCCCAGATTTTCTACTGATGTTAATTAACCCTGTTTTAATTAATCCCATGATTTCAATGTCCCTGTGAATCCATTGATTGATATCATGGTTGCATAGGGATTTGCAGACATTTGATTTGCAGGCTTGCAGAAATTTTGTGGGTTCAAATAGGAGAAGGCAATGCAGAGACCAGGACATACTCTAGGCCAGTATACATTACCAATCAGATCATCTTAGTGATGAACTAAACATGGAAAATGCTGGAACATTCAAATAGAATCTAGGCTAACATCTAATCATACCGAATTAGCTAGGCAGAAAGCAGGGATGCTACAAAGTTCCTAGAGATAATTAAACCAGCCCTTTCCCTAGATATAAACTCTGCACTCTGCCTGGTTTCTGTGACCACACTTACCACTGAACTGATAAATGCTGGATACCCTGATTTCAGCAATAACTCCAATAACTTGTCTCCATCAGACAAGTACTGATGTGCACAGCTGTCAGTCCTGATCGTCTATGCTGGTTGCTCCTTGTGCTGGTTTCAGATGGGGTAGAGTTACTTTTCTTCATAACATGATTTGGACATAGACTGTTAATTATATGGAGATGTTTTAGTTACATGGGTGATGTTTAGTTATGGCTTTAGTAGGGCTTTTCTGCTTTTCATACTGCCACACTGGCAAGGAAGCTTGGGTGCCTGGGAGGCTGGAAGGAGACACAGTGGGGACAGGTGACCACAACTGACCAAAGGGATATTCCAGACCATGTTACATCATGTTCAGAATACAAAGTGGGGGGAAGAAGGAGGAAGGGTGGGACCTTTGGAGTGATGGAGTTTGTCTTCCCAGTAACCATTGCAGGTGATGGGGCCCTGCTCTCCGGGAGATGGCTGAACACCTGCCTGCCTGTGGAAAGTAGGGAATTAATGCCTTGTTTCGCTCTTCTTATGTGAGTGGCTTTGGCTTTCCCTATTAAACTGTCTTTATTTCAACCTATGAATTCAGTAGCTTTTATCCCCCGACTATCTTCCTGATACTGCTGGTGGGGGACTGAGTCAAGGACTGTCTGGGGCTTGGCTCTTGGCTGGGGTTAAACCATGACAGTCCTTTATACAGAAATGTTTAGCTCTCTGCCATCAGCAAAGCTTTGTCCTCAGCTTTTTTCCTCTCCTTTTTTCCCATCTCATCAGCAAAATTATCCCACTCCTACCTACAATTGTACTTCTTGTGTGTTGATAAGGTTGTTATTCTCTTAAATTGGATGTTCTCAACCTTTGCCTTTTTATTTACTTTGAAATGCAAACTTCATTTCCAATTCCAACACAATAGTTCTACAGAAAAACCCAGGGGACCTCTGAGTGGGTAAGGAATAAAATACCAGATTGACTTTAGACATATATATTTTATAAAGAAATCACATAGCCTTTGGTTTCACAGTCAGGATTTTTTTATATTCTCCTACATTTAGACTTGCTCCATCCCTAGAGTTGTTCAAGGCCAGGTACCATGGGGCTCTAAATAATCTAATCTAGTGAAAAAGTGTCATTGTCCATGACAAGGGAGTTGGAACTAGATGATCTTTAACATCCCTTCCAGCTCACGATTCTACAATTTGACTTGCAAAAGATTCACAGATGGGGCTGGGGCTTAAGTGTTTGGTAATTAAATTACTTGCCTGCCATTTTCTGTGTGCACAAAGAGATTACATGGTGATGCAGAGATTCTTACAAATTACAGTCCAGTTGCCAGCATCACCAGAAAAGTCAGACATCTTTCCTTGTATTAAGTTTTGTAATAGGATACGGTATAAAAGCCTCTAAAAGATGCTGTTGAAGAAATTGCTCCCAAGCCTGGTCAGAGCTGGGGAGGTGGGGTTTATTGTAGATTAGATGAGGTCTGGGAGGCACAGGTGAGCAAATCCCAGGCACAAAAGCAGACTTACAAAAGTAGTTTGCTCAGTCCTATGCAACTGAACTGCATCTTCATCTACTTGGTAGTGAAGCAGAATTGAATTTGGCAATTGACTCTCAGACTGAGCTTCTATAACTGAAAGAATAACTTTACCCATGATCTGAATTTATAAAGGGCTATTAAAAGAATGACCTGGATAGTTGCTTGAGTAATTCTTTTTCATCAAAATGTTTTCACAGAAAGCCCACAGCACTAAAGGTATTGTGTCTGTGCATGCATGTACAGTACCATTTGTATTATAATCTCCTACAGTCAGTGATTATGTATGTCTCTGAGTGGTTGCTGCTGCACGTAACACTGTGACAAACAGAGCAGAAATCATTTTTAAAATACACAGGCACTGCTTATACTCCTTTCTTACTCTTATTGCTGCTTATTGGCAATATCAATCCTTTACTAAAAAAATAGCATTTTATGGTTCATTGTTGGTCTTGTTGTTCTGTTTTGTTTTGTTTTTTTAAGGTTGTATACCAAAGGCTCCTTTCTTGAGTTATGTTCTTATCCATTAGGGATTTATATGAAAAACAAATGTTTTCATATTACTGGCTACAGGACCTAAATGTCCTGTGAATTTCATCTTAATTTAAATTAAAATAGCACCACTGTTCAATGAATTCTATTAAATTTGGTGGTGTTGTTTTTTAATTTACAGCCTTTTAATTGAAATCAAATTATGACCATGATTTTTATAAAACAAGTAAGTGAACTAGAGGAACAATTTAAGATGTTTCTAGAAGGTCAGCATGAGAAAAACTCAAGAGTAAACCATGCTTCTTCCCTGTCCTCTCTCTAAAAAGGAGAGGTTTTGGGGTGTCTCAGGTTGTTGAGACAAAATATTGAATAATTTCTGAAATATTACTATTTTTAATGTTGGTAACTTTATCTACCTGCTTTTGACAACACATCAGCCATGAGAAATAATTGGATCTCTTAAATAACAGTTGTTCAGTATGAAAAAGGGCCTAGAGTATAAGCTACTTTGATGTTATTTCATTTTATGTCCTTTGATTTGATTCATAAAGTGGTGGTTAAGAATTGTTTGTAGTATTCCTTAGCCCAACTACATTTCCAGATGCTTTCTCTCCACTATAGCTCTGATTATATTTTGAGAACAGTCCTTTTTGATTAGAGGGTGCCAGTTTTAAACATCCAGTTTTCAGGTATAGTTTGCTGTTCGGGTTCTGGTCTGCTGCCTTCTGGGCTGTGACAAAAATTGCTCAAAAATTCTCAAAAAGACCCTCTTTTCTCTTGTTTCTTGGGTCTAAAATATTTTATTGGGAAATATCAGCCACATG
The DNA here is from genome assembly GCA_013397375.1 of Toxostoma redivivum. Taxonomy (NCBI): domain Eukaryota; kingdom Metazoa; phylum Chordata; class Aves; order Passeriformes; family Mimidae; genus Toxostoma; species Toxostoma redivivum. The sequence goes on along the minus strand of VXBI01006452.1, from coordinate 659,049 downwards.
TAATTTTTTTAATTACTAGACTTCAGAGAGATTTACCAAACAAAGGATTGATCTTAAAAAGCTTGATTTTTATACTAGCAAGCAGTAATGCTATCCACAGCATGTTTATAGTTCTATCTTCTTAGTTTTGAGCTGAAAAGATGTTGGTTTTCATTGTGGGGAAGAAGAAACTCGGTGAGCAGATTTTGACAGCATACAAATTTTCCAGAGTTTATCAATTATCTTTTATTGTAGAAGATATAATGAAACCTAATTTATCACACTGTCATTCTGGATTGTGTTAAATTAAACAGTTTCTAAAGATTTACAGTAATATGCCCAAAATTAGATTCTAAACTTTCAAAAGGGAGAAAAGATTTTGGCTGATTTCATTTTAGGAGCTTGCAGTGATTTTTTTCCTGAAAAAAAACCAAAACAAAACAGTGTGAGTTCATATTTTTCTGTACAATGTTATTGGGTCATGTTTATAGATTAGGTTCATCAAATTGCACAGTATTAAACAACTGATACAATAGCAAGTTCTTTCCCTCTTTTTAAGTACTGTAGGCATATGTGTTAGAAAATAAAGATGGACTCTTGTTTAAGAGAAATGACATGTGAATTCAAAACAAGAGTGACAGAACAAGAAAATAAATACAGAAAATTTCTGAGGGAGGGAGGCTAAAAATGAAATAATGAGGTGATATGGCTCTCTGGTTTTAACTTCAGAATTGCTTTATAATTTTTAAATAAATAGAGACTCACTTAAAAGTCTTTAAACAAATAAAGACTAATCCAGGGGTCTACTTAGGGAAGTGAGTTTATACAGATACATAATAACCATATAGGAGTATTTAGCATATACGAGAGCAACCTCATGAAGTGTGTTGGCTTCCAGTCAGCTGCTCAGCTCATTGAAACACAATGACAATTTTGGGTTATAAATTTACAAGCTTTCTCACAATTAGGATTGAAGTTGTAATTGTGATTTATTCAAATGTAAATGCTTTCAGTTCTGTAAGTAAGGCAAACAACTTTCTCCTTTACCCTCTAAATGAACCATAAGTTTAGGACATAAAATATTATTTAAAAGTTAAGAATGAAGTCTTCAGGACTTTGTATCATTAAAAATGATACACAGCTGAAATACAGAACCACTTCCTTTTCTTGTTAGTGACAGTACAGTCTCCACTCTTCCAGAGTCATAAAGCCAGATGTCCATAAGATTGCAAGATTAATAACAAAAACAAAAAGATAAACAAGTCCAAATGGAGCCATAAAAATTCCATTTTGCACAAACCAGCATATTTTCAAATTAATTCTTTACAAATCACTGGATTTACACACATTCCCTATTTTTCCCCTGCAAACTTACAAAAGCATTAGGGATGCTGTTGGTCCAAACCTGATGCAGTTTACAATAGTGACGCTGGGCAAGGAAAGCTTGGTACAAGTCACTACTTATCAGCTTGGGATTGCCACACAGAAGTGGCAATGGGAGACAAGAAATTGAACACATCCTACATACACTAACACCTGCAATTGAGAGAAGAAACTAAATTGGGAAAAGCAAGCTATATAAAAGCATTCAGAATTTATGCTAATTTTGGGCTGAGTGCAGCAAAACTGTACAGGCGCTGGGATATTTCAAAAAATTTAAAATGGTCTTTAATACAAAAGTTTGAGAAGCACCATTCTCTGATCAGCTGCATATGTCACTCAGAGGTCAACACTATTCTATTGTTCAGTGAGAAGGACATTGAGGTAAAAAATGTCCTGATCTCTCAGCCTTTGGATAAAACCATTTCCTTGCAGACCAAACAGCAAATTTATCATGCAAAAAAATCCATCAGGGAGACTGTCTCTTGATTTTCAGCAGAGTAAAAAAAATTTCCACTAAGTTTCCAGTATACTTCAGAAGACATAAATTGGAAGGGGAAAAGAAAAGTTATTTTAGTGGAGATTTGACAAAAGCTGCTCTGCATTGGCTTTACTACCAGATATTCTCAGTCAAAACAAAAAGAAGAAAAGAGTGGGAGAGGAGGAAGAAAAATCAAAAAAAAAACAGATCCAAATTTTTTGGCTGATAACTGCAATGAAAGCCACAGCACTTGCACACGGCATTTCCCTTCTGTGAGGGGGATTAAACTTACTGAAACTGTTCTTGCTCAAGTAGGTGGAAAACATATTTCTGTACTACCTTTGACCTCTCATCAGGTCAAATCCATGCCCATCTACAAAGTCTCTTGTTGGCTATCTAACCTGTGGATTGTATCCTAAGGTAAATGAAGTAATTGATTTTTAAGGACTGATGGAATTTGCTTTCATAACTTTTATTAGAAGGTTATTTTCAAATAGAAAGAATTGGGGTTTTGTTATGCAAATTCACAGTTGTCTGGCCAGGGCAGTAGCCAGTTCATTGTTCTTGCATCATATACAAATTTTGACACAACGCTGTTTTTCAAATATTCAGACAAATGATCAGAGACAGCCAAAAGCAATTAGTTAAGAAAATAACACAAGAAGAACTTCAAATTTTCTTGTGGCTGTCAGACTAAATAAGCCCTTGCAGTACATTTTGAGGCCATTTGCTCTGGTTTTATAAAAATACTCCAATCACTTTTGTCAGTCTTTATTGACAAGTTCTTAAAACACACTAGATTATCTGAAAGTATTTGTATAAGTGCCTACAAGACAGAGGATTACATTCATATTTCCATTTATTATTGGCTTGAAGAGGGGATACGTCAAAAGTATATGATAAGAATACATGAGGCATCCTCCACAAGGACAATTTAATGATATTTGCCTATTCTCTTGGCTAAATCTGCTACATTACTTACCTAAGTCACCCTGTATGGACTCTCTGTGGCTGTGTACCATGTTACTTCAAAAAAGCTCTACCTTATACTGCACAAAGAGGAAAAAGCAAGCACTAACCAGAGAATGGTGTCTACATGGTTGTTTGTGTACAAAGAAAAACACTGTTAGAAAGATCTGACATCCCCTAAAGAGGAGTGTTAGAAGTAATCGACTGTGTTGAATCATATAATTAAATTATTTGCCCCACATGAAGGGCTCTAAGTGCAAGGCAGAGCACAGTGACCAGGCCCCGGAGAGGGAGAGCTCTGCCTCCATCTCTTGGTGATCAAGAGGAAGGGCAGCCAGAGGAGAATTTCATCTGGATTCTTCGTTGACCCCAAAGCCAGATGAACAGATGCTTGAAGGGGAAGGACAGCTGAGCTGCGACACACGGGGAAGCACGAGTAGAGATTCATTCATGTAAGCTTGTCTCCCAGCATCATCCTACCACTGCTATGGGACCTACCATGTGGTGCTGACCCAAGAAAAGAGAAAGAAGGTATCTAGTCTGAGGTAAGGAATCTTTCCAAATTACTATCAGATGCTGATTCCCAGCCATTAAAACCCATATGAATTTGGCAGGATTCTTCAATATGCAGTGACAAAGAGGGAATCAAGAACAGAGAAATGGCATTTACTGCTGAAGCCAACAAGGTTGGCAGCAGAAGGACCAAAGCTGAAACCTGGTTGCAGAGCTAAGGAGTACAGCTGCAGATGATAAGCACAGGAGACTTCCCAGCTGCGTGGAACTGGGGCTTCCCCATGTGTCTGAAGATGGTGGGAATACACAAACCCCTGGCATCAGCCTGTGACCAGCACCAGAGCCAGGTGGCAAAGTTGCCTCTCTGATGCCAGTGGGCTCTGGGCTGAGTTAAAAAACTCCTATCGAACCTAGTGGGGATGACTGACAGAGTGATACACCATCCATAACACAGGAAGCTGCTCACCCTCTTCCTTTGAGTGTATAATAAAACTTCTGAGGCTGAGAGCTGTAAAACCTGCCTTACAGGTTGCTGAGGAAAGTCTCAGCCACAGATCAGACCCTCACTGCCTTGCCACCAGCTGCATAGCATAGGCAGAAATATACAGGATTAAAACCACATGAATTTAAAAAGCTTCATGTTAAACAACTTTTAAAAATATATCACAACCCTTTATTTCCACATCATAAATCATTGCTATGGTAGATCATGGTCTTTCTCCTTGAAAAAAAGTTCCCGATTCTCTCAGAAACTCCAGGTGGCCACCTATATGTGCTCCCAATCCCAAGTCTTGCTGCTGCCACCATCTTGGAAGAGGAATCAAATACATTTCAAAATTAAAAATTAAAACAAATGGTCTCACTAGACATAAAATTAATTTCTTCACATTATACTGAATGCATTGTCTGTACTTATACTAGAGAACAGATACCACCCAAACTCACAAACAAGATAACCAATTTTATTGCAATACATCTACCTTGTCCTATATTTAGCTACAATCCTCCACCTGAAATATTTGCCTCTTTTAAGAGGCAGGCTTGTACTCACCCATATTCTGTGGTTTCACATGCTCAGAGATCTTAAGTCAAAACATACCATATTGAATTTCAGTGGTATAAGCTCCTATAGGTACTCTTGTGCTATGAGGTGGTGGGGATTTGGGACTTTTTAACTACTATTATTTACACTCTGACCTTTAGCTTCAGCTTAACTAAGATTTTCATGGAAAATTGAAGTAGACCAATTAAGTAAAACCAATATGTAAAGCACAAGTCTTCCTATTTCATTTTGCCTTCAGAAAAATATATGACATTATAAACTAAGTAAAACACAATGAAAATTACAAACTTCTTCTTGAGAAAGCAATGTGCTATTTTTACAAAAACTTCTTAAGTATAGAATTACCACTAAATCTCTATATGTCTCATTAGTGAGAATAAGCATTTGCTTAAAGGCTTTCTTGATTCAATATCTATTCTTAAAAGTAATTATTTACTGATAAAACCCAAAATTTTAGAGAAATCACATTACAATAATCCCATGAGTTTTAAGGGTAGGGATGCTACCATGGATGTCAACATTAAAAAGAAACATTAAAGAGTTTGTGGATAAGCAAGCTAAGTAAAAACTAGCATGTCATTGTTTAACCTTAATCTTGATAATTTATTGTGAATTTGTCAAGATTCATAACCTTGGGATTATCAATCTCTAGAAACAGACATGTTCTAAATCATTCATGCTAAATGTAATTTCTTGAGAGATACAAGTGGGTTTTACCACTCCTAAAATCTTAGGATTGGTTCTTTCTGTTCCGTGCCACTTAAAGACCAGAAATGTTTTGTTGCAGACTGTGAAGATCACCTGGTGACTGAAGCAAATCTCCATCTCCTGCTTCTGTGCAATGAAACATTTAAAAATCTATTCACTCTAGTTGGTAAAGAAGAGGAATGAAATACATTTAGTTCTAGGAATGGTGCTAAGAATCTTTGCCTAGCTTGCAATGAAAGAATATATTTATTGAAATGGTAAAATGATGCCACTTTACTACTGAGCTGTGATCAAGAGACCACCAGAGCACCTCAAGCCCACAAGAAGCGATCAAAGCATTAGAGCTATAGCTGAGTTTGGTTTAGTAGCAGTGACATTTTTCTTCTGACTCAACAGACTTTTGGTTTTTGGTGGCTTTTGGCACATAATACCAGCCTTTGAAACACTGATTGCTCAGCCAAAGTTAACAGAAACAGCTGCAAAACAAGATGCCATTATCTCTGGGTCTTGCTCTGAGTAAGCTACAAGAGCATTCCCATCTGTAAAGAGCAGTTCTTTAATAAAGGGACTTCTGAAGCCTTTGTTTCTGCATACAAACAAGCCAAATTATAAATGTCGCTCCGGGAAATCTGAAAGTGGACTCTCAGTGACAGACTCTGTGTTTGCTCAGTTTGGTGCTACCAAAAAACAAAAAATCTCCCTACCACTGAGATGCCATGGCTCTAATCACATTTACAAGCGAGCTTTCCATCCAAAGAGCTAACTGAAGATGATAATTTCTTCAACTCATTTGCTTTGGGACAAAGAAGAGTTAGGCAGGGGGGTTGTTAGTTGTTTGGGGGTTTTTTTTAATTTTCATGGTTTTATGCATAGCAGCACAGAAAGGTCTATTTAATTCTTTAAATGCATTTTAATACTATCAAGTAACTTTAGACAGCCTGATAGTTATAAAAAACCCCCATGGCTGAAAAAGAACCACGATATTGCACAGACATAGCTAAAAAGGATTCAAGATTCACTTTTTTTTGCATGAAGTAGACCATAAATACACATCAATACATCTCTGTAACTGCAGGACACTTTTCTGACCCATTTCCCAGCTGATACTACAAATATAAGTGTCTTCAAGCTGCTATAGTACACCTGCTTACAGAGAAAAATATGTATATGATCTGTGTTTCAAACACATTTTAAATATTTAATTTTGTATCACATTGAAGTCATGCTGGGGCCACAAAAGAAGACCATGACTTTATGACCAATATTAGGTCTTCAGCTATTGAGTTGTTTTAATGTTAGCCTTTGATTTCTTTTACATTTAAGATGTACAGGGAATACTATTAATTTGAAGAGTTTATGACCATGACAGGTTTTAAATGCCTGGATTTCTACAGGCAGAATATGAAGTTGACTGAAATTATAGTCAACTAACAATAGTGTAGACTTAATACTGTAAAATAAGGAACCTAGCTTCACAACCATTAAATTCAATAAGAATTCTATGGACATTTAACCTCACTATGTTGAAGTAAAATGACTTTATTAGATTTATTTGGACTCTTTGTTCCAGAAGACCTTCTCAAGTACATGCTATAGATTTTCACAAGTTCTTTTATAATACATTTCTCATCCATTTCCCTTTTTTCAAAAGAAAGTGACAATTCTTTGGAAAAACAATGCAAACAGGTTTTAATTAATTTTAAAAAATGGTAATAAGGAAACCATTTGGATTAAGAAATACAAAGAAGCACAGAACAAAACCCATAAACCAGGGAGAGAGGACAGAAAGGCTTGGAAGAAAAAGTCATTGAGAGCAATTGCAGGGCTCTAAAATAGGCACGAGGATTAGGCAGAGGCCAGAACAGAGCAGCTGAACAGCTATTGAAAGGAAGTGAGTTTATAAACAGGAGTTCAAGCAACAACAAGGAATGGCTTCAGTGCAGGAAACTACAGTAAATAGGAATGGCTGGGCTTGTTCAGAGCTGTGGGAAAGTAATAAAAAGCAGAAGTCTTTTATTCATTTAAACATTTTTACCATAGCATTTTCAAACTTGTAGAATTTGATATTTTTCTGATATATGGTTAAAATTATTTTCCTTCAATCCTACTCATTACTCAGTCGCTCATTACTGTCTCTCTTTTAAGTTGAACATCTCTATGTAGATACTAAATCTGTAGGAGAAGAGGCTTGCTTTGATTGGTTTCACAGTTTTTGTCAAAGTGGAGCAGTCTTTCAAATATTAAGCAGGTATGAAGGCTCACAGTCTTTACTGTGAAGTCATTAGGCTTCAAAATATGAGTTTAAAGTTAAACAAGTCTTGAGATTATTTCCTAAATATGGAGGTTTTTCCTAATTGAAGCCTCAGAATAGCACTGGTGCTCTTTAAAGCTGTAGAAAGATACTCAAGAAATACTTTAAGCATTGCAATTAACTAATAAAAACACCGTTAATGCTTTAGAGATACATTTTATCCTTTACAATCCTCTTTTGAGAACTGTTTCTAGAGATAGAGAATGTAACTTAGATTTCCATAAAGACTACCAAATTGCCACGCCAATAACCTTTGGTAATCAGGCAGAATTGTGGCTTCCAGTTCAGGGACTTTTTCTTCAAAGATCCAAGGATCAAGATCAGAGGAAAAGAGAAGTCATGGTTTTATGGGGAGAGACTTTCAGGGAGATTAACACTGACTAGTCTTTGTGAGATTCAGAATTTGGAGCTTCTGTCCCAGAAGACAAAAAGTAAGCCAGACAGCCATGGCTGCTACTGTCATGTTTTAAATTAGTTGTGTTTTGAATACAGATTCCCGAGAGCCAAGCTGGTTTTGATGTGCCTATGCTTTTACAGCTCTTATGCAAGCTAGCCCTTACAGACTGCTTTCAACCCTTTTAATTTCAGCCCCTCTAACATACGTATGATTTTGGCTTCAGTTTTTGCAGCACTCCACTTTGGGCTCTAGATGGGATACAAAGGCGTGTTGACTGCTTTTGCAAAGAGAATTGATAAACATTGATGGCAAGCCACAGAACCGCTTTAATGCAGCCCTGTGCCTTTTTGTACCATCTTGCCAGACTGCTTTAGTTAAGTGGTGAATGTAGTGATGCATCCTCTTCTGAGATATAAACATTTCTGGATTCATGGCATGATTTGACAGGATCCAGATACCAAATATGTATTTTTCCAGTGCTCTTACCTGTAGGCGTATCAGGCTCCAGGTTTTTAAGGTGTAAGAAGGAAAGCTAAATGACATTCTCTATTGAGCCAAAATTTGGAAACTGGAGTTTGGAAAAATGGGACAAACTAACTGGCAAGACCTGGCAGGATTCAGGATTCACAGTCAGATTTTCAGAGCATCCTGGTCTTGATTCTCATGGTTGACACCAAGAGATCCATGCAGATCCACTCTGGTTCTTTATTCAGAAATTGTGCTTCAGGTGCCCAACACAAAAAAGTTATTTATTTGGCCACTAAATCCCTGCCTATGCCTCGGCTTCAGAGGACGATGAAGTGTTGGACAGTGGTTTATGGACTTCTTATTTTTTTAAACCTGTTTGGACATAGCGATGTGGGGACCAAAGTGAAAACAAAACCGCAGCCCGGCACCTCTAGCGCTCCGCTGCCCAGCACGGCGGCGTGTCGCTCGGCCGGCNGATCGCTCAGCGCCAACTGCACGCAGCCGGGCGGGGGTGGGTAAGGCGCTCCGCGCTTATTTCAGCCTGAACCGTGAAAAACGGCACCAAAATGTCTGCTTTATAGTGATGCGAAGGGTGTGTGTGTGGGGAAAACCACACCGACCAAAGGGAGGGATGTGGGGGGGGAAGAGGAAAAGGAAGGAGGAAGACNCAGCTGCGCTAGGGGACGAGTCGCTCCAGCCCTTGCCGGGATCGCTCAGCGCCAACTGCACGCAGCCGGGCGGGGGTGGGTAAGGCGCTCCGCGCCTATTTCAGCCTGAACCGCGAAAAACGGCACCACAAAGACTGCTTTATAGTGATGCNATTCACCAGGGGGACAGGCTGTGTAAGCGTGCCTGTGTGTGTGTAACAACGGGTGGCTTCGGCGCTGAGGTTGCAAGGTGGAGTGTGTGTGTATGCGTGTGTGTGTGTGTATGTGCATGTGTGTCCTGCCCGCGATGCACAAAAGGGTGGGGAGAGGTGTCGCCGGGCTCTACCCGCGCAGCCCCCATCTCCGCCGCCCCCCGGTTTGTGCTGGGGGTGCCGCGGGGCATCCGCCGNGATGGATGGATGGATGGATGGCGGTAGAGTGCAACAGAAAATGCATTCACCAGGGGGACAGGCTGTGTAAGCGTGCCTGTGTGTGTGTAACAACGGGTGGCTTCGGCGCTGAGGTTGCAAGGTGGAGTGTGTGTGTATGCGTGTGTGTGTGTGTATGTGCATGTGTGTCCTGCCCNACAGCCGCCAGATCGGAGGCGAGGCAGCGCTCCTCCTGTCTTTCCTCTTGACCTTCCCGTGGCTGTAACGTGGGTCTGCTTCGCGCGAGGAGAGGTGGTGTGATTTTTATTAATATTATTGTTGTTGTTGTTGTTATTGTTATTTCAATCCGAGGAGCCGGCGGAAGGTGAGGGTGAACAAGCGAGTCGTTGCTCTAAGATCAGGAGTTGCTTTCCTATCCCCCCCTCCCTCCCTCTGCCNGGGGAGGAATTGCGCCGCCCCCGGGGAAGCCGGGGGCACGGGCTGGCGGTGTGACAGCCGCCAGATCGGAGGCGAGGCAGCGCTCCTCCTGTCTTTCCTCTTGACCTTCCCGTGGCTGTAACGTGGGTCTGCTTCGCGCGAGGAGAGGTGGTGTGATTTTTATTAATATTATTGTTGTTGTTGTTGTTATTGTTATTTCAATCCGAGGAGCCGGCGGAAGGTGAGGGTGAACAAGCGAGTCGTTGCTCTAAGATCAGGAGTTGCTTTCCTATCCCCCCCTCCCTCCCTCTGCCCCCCTTTCTCGGCTGCCGCACCGGGCCGGACCGGGGCCGGGGAACCCCCGCGAGCAGCGGCCGCGGAGCCCCGGGCGGCACCCAGCCTCCCCCGCCCGCCGTACCCTGCGGCACCGCCATCCCTCTGCCCCGGCCTCCTTCCCCCCCCTCCCCTGGCAATGTCGGCGGGAGGCGGNGCGGGAGGAGCAGGTGGCCGGGCGCGGCCGGCGGGGCAGGGATGCTCCCGGTGCGCCGTGCCCGGCTGCGAGCAGCGCGGGAGGCGGCGCGGCCCCGGGCGGAGCGGGGCTTCCCGGCCGCTGGGGAAACACCCGCGGCGCTCGGTGCGGCGGGGATGCGGTGCCGCTGCCCAGCGCCCGAGACCCGCCGTGTGCTGCTCCTGCGGGGCTGCGCCTCTCCTCGGCATGGAGCCGCCCGCAATTCAGAATGCCGAGGTTGCCTCGCTCGCTCGGCTGCCAACCAGCATTCGTCTCTATCTCTTCTTGTTGATTTAGAGGGAAACCTTACTGGTGCTGTCAGGCTTAGAAACGGCAGGGGTGAAATTTATGGTTTTCGGTATTCGGTTTCTTCATTTCTGTATCTGGATTTTCACCAACGTGTGTCATAGGTTTGCAGCCAGATGCTTTTGCAAAATGGATGAAATCTGAAATACCCTTCTAGATAAGTTACATATTTGCTGGCAAATTATGGGTAACAGGTGAAAAATAGCTTCCTACCAATGTAATATTCATGCATTAAAAATGTGGGGAGTTCTATAAAGGAAGTTGATTCTTTTTCTCATCAGGAGAAGCTAGTGTCATCATCCTTACATAAATCACTGGGAAATTTACCTGTGGCACAAGCCATTTAGGCAAACAAACTATTTAACCTTTATAGAGAAACAGTGTTGCCCACTGTTATCAGTGTTATCAAATACATATTTTTATTCTAGCTCATAACCAGAAAAAGCAAAGTCCTAATTAAAAGATGAGTGAGCCCCACCCCAGTAAGTTTATGGCCTAAGACGCAAATGCTATGATACACACAAGTACTTGCCTTCCTGAAATAACGTGAGCATTGAAGCATTTAAATGCCTTTCTCCATCAAGGCCTTAGATCCTTTTAAGTAGCCAAAATAAGAACATAATTTAATTAAAAGAATACGATCAAATGAATTGCTATAGTGAGTTGAACATCTAGTCCAATATCCTGGCTCTGACTACAGTCATTAGCAGATGCTGGAGGGAGAAAAACGTAAGAAACAGGACTGGCATACAGGGATCTTTTCCTGGCATATCCTTTCAAGTTTCAACAACACATAGAAGACAAATTTCTTTAGCTGGGGTTTGCTCCCAGACCATCATATTTAATAAACTTTGAATTTCCCTACTCCCCTTTTAAAAATCTGTTTATGCCTTGGTCTCAACCCCGTTCTGTGGCAATAAGCACCACAATTTAATTATGATTTGTGTGAAAAAGTACTTCCTTTTGTTTACTATGAGCCTGCTGCCTGATAATTTCACTCAGTGCTCCTTAGCTTTCGTATGTGACAAGGAGCACATGCTGTGTCTATGTAAGGTGCCAGGAGTCTCCTCTCAAACCAGAGCAGGTACAACACTGGCATGTCAGGTCCCTTTATTTTACCTATCACCAGAGGCCTGCCTAGGAGTGTGAAGCTGTACTCAGCCCTTGATCTTTATCTTGAAATCTACAGATAAGAATAGTTATTCTTCTTATTATGCAACATGGACACACACGCACAAAGAATTGCCCTGAACCCATGAACTCCTTTCCAGAAGGCTACTGAAAAGCTGTCTGTTGAGAAATACTCACTGCACTATTGGTTTGAATTGGAATCTGACTGACAGCTTGGTGAAAAATTCCCTATCCCAATGCAGTTTTCTACCTACCCTGAAAAGAAGATTAAATATTTTATTCTTAACTGAAATTCTTATTTTTAACAACTATAGTAAATACAAAATATAAGCTATATGTCAAGGGACACATATAAATAAATAAATAACATAAATAAATAAATAAGAACTCTGGACATTTGAAGTAGCATTGTTTTCTAATTGTTCTGTGTAATGTCCATTCTAAAGATGTGCATGTTAAACAACATGCACAGTTTCAAAAGGAAAGTTTAAATGTCCCATAAAATGTAGCTGATTTGCAAGGAACTGTAACAAATTCTTCAGAAGAGTACTGCTGATTTCAGCCCTGGTTGAGGAGGTATTGATCAGACCAACGTTGCAGAATACTTCCCTGATCTCAGTGGTAGCCCCTTTTTGATTTTGTCATAAGAATAATAAAGGAATAAGAGACCAGAGAACTACAAAAGCACAACCCGTACCCAAAGACACAGAAGTTCTCACAATTTTAATTCAGCAGCAGACACAACTTGGAGCAACACAATCCACAGCATAACATGATATGCAAAGAAGTGCAGAAACCCATGAGTTGAGAAATTCTTCACAAAAAATAAAATGCTGGAAACCTCAGATGTGTTAATCCCCATCTCCCAAAAGACTAAAAGAAGCAGAGGCAGAGGTATTGTTATGGGGGTAGGATAAGGAGGAATGTCAGCCAGTCTCAGACTTAAGCCAGTCTCAGACCAGACATGATTTTCCACTTACAAGTGGTGTATATATGTCTGTGTGTGTATATGTAGCAAAACATATATATATATATGGCATATACAGTTTTCTTCACTAAAAATACATTATCTTAAATAAACCTTACAATCCTAATACTTAATAAATAGCACTTTCTTACTTGTATGCTTCACATGCATGCCTTTAAGTATGAACATATGGAGATTCTTATGAGTACGCCAGAAGTGTACTAAGTGAAATAGTATTAGCTCTTACAGAGATGTTCATTACAGTTTCATTAGGTTTCTCCTGATCATATCTTCATTATGTTGGGGATTTATTTTGCACTCATACCAAGATGTCAGCTTTTTTTAGTGAAAAATATATCCTTACCCTACTAGTAGTGCTTATTCTGTGAATATGGGATGAGTTTTCTAAGGACATAAAATTCATTTGCTAATTGGCTTGAGCTAAAATTCATTAAAAACTAAATCCTTCACAAAATTTAGAATTTCTATTGACATACCCTTTGTTCTAATTAGTTTTTATAATGAAATAATGCAATTAAACTTTCCATACCAATAATTAATTAAAAGCTTGTGCATAGGGTATAAAAACAAATGAATAGATTAAGATGTAATTAAGTTTATCTATTCGTGGTTATAGCTAATGGCTGTGGCTACACAGGCTGTAGGTAGAGTCGTGTGAATAGCTTTGCTGCTGACTCCTGGGGGTCCTCTGAACCCTCCAAAAAAGCCCAGCCCTTCAGCAGGTCTTGGCTACAGAGGGTCTGAGGAAGTGAGCTGCATGCGTGTCTCACTCTGATTCCCTGGAAAGTTAACCATTTCAGAGAGGTCTTTTCTACAGAGATTTTGTGTCTCTACTTGAAGTTGGGTATTTTCTCTCAATAGGTTTTCCTTGGCATTGCTGCTGTCTCTAGCATGCACAGAGGAAGCAGCCAAGCGGTGTGACTGTGGCAGGGACCTTGGGGAATGCTTAAAGCACACAGATAGATGAACTCAGGGTCTGCTTTGCTCCTCCTGCTCAGTCACCATGTAACCTTGTAACCTGTGCCTGGACCAAGCTGACATGAGGGGCTTGATTCCCTACTGTGCTTTCTCTGATTTGCACTGCTCCAGTGATGTAAAATAGATGTAAACTCAGTTTAAATAACTTGTGTGCTTTGAGAAATTTCTGTTGTTCCGGTATATTTAATGAATCTGGACTTAAATAAAGGTATTTTAATCCATTTAAGGTTGGTTATATCATATCATCATGAAAATTTTGAATCATAGCTTTGTCTTTAAGTTCTGTGCTTATAAAATATAAATGAAATGCATCTTAACTTCCATACAATAGAAACATTTCATACATTATTTACTTGTAAGCAAATGGCAGCAAGTTCTTAGAAATCAGTAAGTATCTAAATAGAATGTATGTGGAAAATTACAGGTAGGGAGATAGAACAGAAAGAAAATTTAATAGGATCTTAAATCTAGCAACCAAGCATTAAAAACATGCATGCACCTTAAACACTACATCTGTGCTGCATAATCTTTCTCCATACAAAACCAGTATATACAAAACCAGCCTAGATTCTTCAGTGAGAAAGGGGTAAGTTAGACAGTGATGCATTAACACTGTAGCCTCTGCTACCAAAGCAGCTTCATTTGAAGCAGTTTGGCTGTTCTCTTCAGTGATGCCATCTCTGTGCTTGCTGAAATATGAAAGATCACAAGCTGAATAACTGTATATAGCCCATCTTTGTGCATACAGACTAGCAAAGGGAATGTCACAGTAATGCTGCCTTTGAAGGACACAGCCACTCTGTCCCAGATCCCTGATTGATTGATTATGCCACCTTGCTAAGTCCAAGTCAGACTGGTTTCTTTTTTAGGAAGGCTTAATACGATTTGGGCAGTTTTGCTGTATTATATTTTTGCTGTATTATGTTTTGCTGTGCTGTGGTATGCTGTAACAATGTCTTCATTTATCAGCAGCTCATGTCAGTTAAAGTAAAATAATCCTGTGGGAGAAAGCAATTAAACCCCAGGAAGCATGGATGAAAGCTGTCATGGTATGCTTAGCACAGCACTTTTATACCTGCTTCCAAGACCAGGTTGGACATGGCTTTGAGTAACCTGGTGGGGGGGTTGGAACAAGATGATATTTAAGACCTGTTCCAACCCAAATCACTCAGTGATTCTATGATTCTCTGGTACTGTAGTTCAGACAGCTTTCAAGAAAGAACAACAAGCACCCTTAGAGGCACGTATCCTAGGCACGTCTCAGCTGTGGCAAGGAGCTGCAGGAAGTCCTGACATTTCTCACAGCACCACTGCCTGATTAGTATCACCATATATATGCTGGTCTCATAGAGGCTTAAATTGGAGGGAAGTCATAGAATGTCTGG
This sequence comes from Toxostoma redivivum, assembly GCA_013397375.1. Classification (NCBI taxonomy): domain Eukaryota; kingdom Metazoa; phylum Chordata; class Aves; order Passeriformes; family Mimidae; genus Toxostoma; species Toxostoma redivivum. The sequence continues at coordinate 644,031 of VXBI01006452.1, read as the reverse complement.
GCTGGAAGGGCCCCTACAGATATTTTAGTTGTAATTCCCCTTGGTATGGACCAGGACATATTTCACTAGATTGAGTTGCTCAAAGGCCCATACAACCTGACCTTGAACACTTCCAAGGATGGGGCATCCCCAGCTTCTTGGGGCAACCCGTTCCAGTGTCTCAGTAGCCTCATAATGAAGAAATTCATACTAAATTTTTAATACCATTGTTACTGTTTATGGTTTGCTTAATGGGAACAACCTTCTGAAGTAAGGAATTTCTTATCCAGTCTGTCTTAATTTGATAGTGCTGCAGACAGCACATGCTCTCTGATATTCACATTGCACCAGACCTTTGGGTAGCGTAGAATCTGCTCTCTCAATGATTTGCATCATATGAAAATTGAGAACAGTGAATAATAACTTCCTGTACAAGAGCTTTACAAGTAGCCTTGATTTAATGAATGTAGGTGGGAAGTGTCATCCTAATTACTCAGTGTCCAAAAGGTACTTTTATTTCCAAGCCTTATTATCTTCAGAAATTACAAAGTCTTAAAATATTTATGAGATGCTCCATAGCTTTCAAGATGGGCTTGGGAAGAGTGAGATGTAAAAGTTATTTTTTTATCATTCATGTATAATAGTTTAAAAATATATCTACTGTGTTGTAATGCAGTTGTTTTATAATGGTCTGATAATTTAACTGGTACAGTGTGATATATCTGATAACCTGGTAACTGGAATCTAATGTGTAGAATTATATGTATTACATTTGTCCAAGTATTTTTATAAACACTTACTGACCCCCACAATGTAAAAACCCCAGATGATGTTAATTGACAGTATCTCAGCTGTATGGTAAACATTGTGCTGACCAGAATAGACAAGGCTATTTTCAAATTTTTGATTATTTGATATGTAAAATTAAGTCACAGAGTGACCACAAAAGATGTAAGTACTCATGTGGTGAGAATCTTGAAAGGAAAGAGGGAATACTTATACCTAATGAATGCAACTACTTCATAAACTATGAAGTTAGGAAGGCAGCAGCCTTGAGCTGATAGTTCATGTAGGACAGGGCACTGGTCAGTGATTCTGAATACAGGAATCTGACTGTTTATTGGCCTTGTCCTCAGCTCTCTCTGCAGAAGGACCATCCCATATCCAGCCTTTGTCTCAAAACCTGTGACTACACTGCTAATTGCAGTCTAGGATAGAGATAGCTGACAAAGTTCAGACACTTGAAAAATCTAGTTAAAGCAGCACTAGCAAGAAAGTTACCTTATTTTACCTCTACTATCTGTATGTCATCTTGCATCCTGCAGTACAGACTACTCAGAAACTGAGAAATACACTTATGAAATTTTTCTATTTTTAACCTAAATGGCTCCTGAAGACATTTCCCACCAAATATGTTCCATACTCCTTCAGCCATTGTCTATGCTCTTCTTAACCTGCTTCAATTGATCAGTAACCATCTAAGGAAATCACAACTGTTGTTTCAATAACAGTCAGTGCTAAAATACAGAAGTAGCATGGTGTTCATGTGACTGTCTTGAGATTTTGGCTTTATGTAGCCAAGGAGCACAACTCCTGTGGGTGCAGGATTGCACTGAGCAGTTCTAATTGCCAAGACTCTCAGTTTTTGTTGAGAGTCCTGGGCTTTTTCTCTGCAAACTAACAGAAGCCTGAGCTTTTGCTCCAGAACGTGACTGTCTGTTGTGAGTTCTTAGAATGGTCCCAGACCTGACTGGAACATTACCACATTCCAGGGATCATTCCCAATAAAACGCTAATATGAGACTGTCCTGTTATGCTGAGCAGGTCACCCTAATTGTATGAATGAAACTAAATTGTCCATTTAGCCTCAGAGCCAGAGTTTCTTTCCAGTACAGGCACATCACATCTCTTCAGGAAGGCCTCTGCCTTTGGCCTGCATTCTTTCTTCTCAGGAATATGATATTAACCAAAGGAAGCTGTGTTTGCTGAGATTTACTTAACAATGGATCCAGATCATCTCAAGTCAGTAACTTATTTTTGTTAGCTTATGTTTTTCCCTTGATATTCGCCTACCACAAGCAAGAACACTGCAGATTTTTTGTGGTTCCTTTTATTTTGTTGGCAACAGAGGGGTAGGTTGTCAGGCTGTATAAATGAACATATGTTTGAAGGATCCAGTTAGTAACACACCTGCTTAATAGTTATTCCCTGTGTTTAATTTCAGACCAAGATACATTTAATACATTTAATGTTTATCATGTTGACTTTTACCATGTTTATTCTAGAATCACAATGTTGTGTTCACTAACAGAAGTCAACATATTTATGTTAACAGTACCATCAATTTGGCAATCTGATATAAAATATTAATATAACCATGTTGTATCCATCTCAAATATATATGGTTTTAAAAATTACATTTCACATAACTCATATTGAATGGCTTTAACTATACTGAGTTCACTCAAGTCCTTCATGTGTTTATTACTATTAATATTCTGTCAAACCTGTGGGACAAGGAGGCTTTTATTTATTCAAAAATTTTTTTTTTCATACATAAAGGAGAGAGAATTGTTTGAACATATTTTTAAAGAAAGTGTAAAGTTTAGGAAAGGTGAGTAGCTTATATTTGTATGTACATGAGGTAATAGGAAAATTATATATCTTGTATGACCTTACTTTTGCTGAGCATTTTTCTTGGTCAGGCATATAATGCTGTGGCAAATACAGTGTCCTGGTTTCACATAGTGTGACCTTTCAAGAACTTTTAAGAAAATAGAGAATCCAGAAAGATGAAAATAGTAAAAGAGGAGGTGTCTACTCATAATATTATTATTATTATTATTCTGAAAATGTAGCAATTTAGTAAGTTCTAAGAATGAATAAAGAACACATTATGAAAAGACTATTCCTGTCCTTCCAGATTTTTGGGGTTTAGACCTAATAAGTGCTTTTTAATCATTCCATCCTGCTGTCTTTTCTATAAGCTCACTTTTCAAACAACCACTAAATTAGCTTTGCATGCTAAGACAACAGCACTGCTTTTCACAGAACACAAATGCAGATATATATCAATTAAGCAATTAGAGGATCACACAGTAAAATAGTGGAAGATGCAGAAATTAAACATACAGGGCAAAACTCTTGTTGATTTCAAGGGTTATAATCAAACATTAAGAATCTTGTCTCCTACATCAGCTTTCTTATTACCAAAGTAATGCTCATATATAAACATCAGAGAGAGTTTAAGATCAAGAAAATCTCCAGATCCAGAGAATTTCCAGGACAAAATTGGGAATTTGCAGCTGAATGAGAAGTTAGTCTTTCTGATCAAGTATCTTACTCACTTGAAGATGACCAGGGTAAAACCTCTCCAGTATGTTCCTTTGAAATGTAATCTGAATATGAATATGAAAAATATTAATTAAGGCCATGTTAGAAAAAAAAATTGCTCAGTAAGAAAAACACTACAAAAACATGAAAACTTTGGATTGTTGAGCAATGTAGACCTGCATTTAAAAAATGAAAAAGAATGGAAGCATATGGCAAGCAGCATGGGATACCTTCTGCATAGATGTATCCCATAACTCTCAGCTCATCAGTTCTTTAAAAAGATATGGGATTTTGGGGATCCATTAAATCACTGCCTCTAGATCTGTCATCCTCATAAAATGACTTAACTCCAGTGTAGTCAACTCAGTCCTATCCATAACAGAATAACACCTGTCCTAGCTACACCAAATTATGCATAAAAAAATCTATGCCCATTTCTTTTAGCTTGATTGTTTTCATGACATAAGTTCCTGTAATATCACAGTTATAATACAATAAAATATTTTTACAGGTAACAAAAGGGAGTGGACTAACTAGTCAGTGCATACCTAATTCTAATACTGAAGGCAACATATGATTTCTAACCCCAATTACTCTGAATTTTAACAGCACTTCAGTCTTGGATGCAATCAGAACTATGGGAGATGCTTTACTCAGTCCATATCAGCATATACTTTATATATGCTTGTATGTATTTCTTTTTAATTTAGCCTCAGACACTTTGAATTAATTGCCTTCTGGTTATCACTGTGAGAGGATACACCCATGGGCTGTGGCATGAATTACCACCAATCAGCTTCTCCAGTAAATTTCCCATGAAGTATGTTGATGGACCAAGTAAATGCAATTTAGTTTATTTTATAAAGAAAATAAGTAAGTTGCTGTATGTTCCTTGAAAGATGGGGGAGAGGTCTCCTTGAAGTCAAGAAAATATGGCCTAAAAGAGATTTCATATAAGAAAACTAAATTTTTCAGAAAGCATAATTTATTGCAGATCCAGCTACAGATAGGAGATAGTTCATAGGGGTTTTAAGACTCGAAATAATTGAATTGCTATTTATGTTCAAGACATTTTTCCATTAAATTGAATGGACTTCTATGGCAGAAACTATTCTTACATGCAATGCTAGTCATCATTCTCATTTCAAGCATAGGATATTAAGGCTCTGTTTAGACTCTGTTAAGTAGAAATTGTTCTGATGGACAATGAGATCATACACAACAAGGGGACTGAATTCCCGAGACACCTTGATTTTGACTGCTTAATATTCAGTGAGGTACTATCTGGAATAATCTAAAGACAGTATTTTATGTTTTAAAGCTACGTTGGGTAATATTCATACAGCAGATTGACTTTTTTTGTTGGTTTGTTTCTACATTAAACTTTGAGCTATTTAGGTGAGGTACTGTTTTAAATTGTACTGCAGTCCTGTTCTCTGAGGCAGAGTGTATCCAGCGGGGTAGGAAGGAAATCAGCTGCTATTGACCTAGGCAGGCAGTGCATGCTCGGAAGCACTCCAAGTTAGGCTGTTGTTCAGTAGCATGGCTGATTCCAGCAGGTGCCACAGTAGCAACTTCAGGAACATTGGAAAATAGGAATGTATGCTGAGGAAAAAAACCTGCCTAATTTAACCCCAAATTCTGTCTGTTTCCATCAACCAGTTCTTTCTTTTTCTCTCCTTCTCTTGATCAAATTGATATTAAGAGCAGGAAGTATTTTTTGTTTTGTTTTGTTGGTGGTTTGGGTTTATGGGGTTTTTTGGGGGATGAGAGGGAAGGAGATTGTTTGAGTTTTCTTATTTCATTTGGTGTGGTGGTTTTCTTTTGGTTTTGTTTGCGTTTTTTTGGGGTTTTGTTTTGTTTTTTGTTTTGGTGGTTTCTTTTTGTTTGTTTGGGTTTTTTGGGGGGTCTTCTGTTTTGTTTTGTTTTGTTTTTTACCCAGTGGCTGCTCCAGATCTCCTGTTGAAAACCTTTTTCTCATTTCCAGCCACATTTACTCAAAGACTGCTTATTCTCCATTTGCTCTTGTGCAATGATCCATATTAAATTGTTCTTCCTCTCTTCCATTTGTTCACCTGACACATTCATATCCCTCCCCTTCAAACATTTGTCCCGGAAACTCTCTTTAGATCAAATGGACATGAAAAAATGAAGAGAACACTCAGAATGCAGAATCCGTATCTAGTGAAACAAGGGGGCTCAAATGTCCTGGCAACAGTTCTCCTCCCAGTCACAAAATCCCTCCTCCAGCCTTTTCCCTTCATAACTCATCTGTGGGGCTCCCTGGAGTAGAAAGACAGTAAAGCTTGTGTGACTGCTCCATGAGCATGAGATTTGGATACAAAATAGCTTTAGTATTAGTATTAGTATAATTTCTCTTCTCAGACAAAATAACTCTTTTAGGAAATGCTTCTGTATCTTACTTAAAAGTGCTTCTTAATCTTGGCATCCTGTAGAACTAGATAAAGATGTGAAAGTTTAGTATAGGTATGTACTAGTCTAGAAGAGATGGGTTCCTGCAATAGCAACTGTGTTACAAATGCATTAGTTCACCTACATGAGATTGCACAGGACAAACAAAAATGTCATCATTTTGATTTGTTGTCCATGACTCACCTTCTAAAGAAAACTCAGATCACAAGAGAAAATTAAACGTTTGTCAAGGAAATGAAGAATCCAGGCCACTAAGATGAGTTGGTGATTGTTGATCGTTGTTCTCAGACTTCAGTTCTGTTATGTTGACCCACTTGCAGACTTGAATGGAAACTGATCATTCTTCTTTGTGCAGGTTTCAGTCACATCTAAAAAGTTGTTTTTAGAGCCAAGGAGAGGTTTGAACTGACAATAACCACGCCGTATCCTTTATTCTACTTGTTAACATCCTACCTGTTACTATACACTGTGAAAAATAGCACTATCTCTGGACAGGCACTTCACTAGAAAAAAAACATTGGCTGCACCCAAGCCTTTGGTGGCTGAATAAGGATCAAACATTTAATCAGCAGGCAGCTCTGCCTCCCACACTCTCCTGCAATTATAATGTTCAGTTTACTTTTTCTATTTAAAAATAATTGTATTATTCAAACAAAAATAAAACCATTCAGAAAATGTCTAAATTTGGCTTTCAGATTCAGATTTTGAATGTCCGGTCACTGCTTCTGAGTGATGTATAATGGAAATGGAAAGGTCAGTGCTATTAGCACATTAAAAACATTTCCATCCGCATCTCCTTCCTAAGATGTTGCATGGATGAAATACCAGCAGGCAATGTGTGTCACACGTATTATCTATGTGTGTCAGAAAGCTGTTCCCTGGTCAGAAGGAGCAGCCACTCCAAGGTTGTAGGTATGCACACACTATTTATTAAAAGCAGTATGGAGCTCAGAGTCTCCCAAAAAGCATGTAGGGACAACACTGAGATGGCCTGGCTGCCCAAGATTAGCACTTATCTTTTGGGTGCCCAGTGGATGGTCCTCCATCAGGCAATGCACATCCCACCTGAGTGCCTGAGCCTCCCTGGCCCTGCTGCTGCTGTGATGCCACACACAGGCACAAATAATCTTGTCATCTTGTTCCCCAGAGTGAAGGGTTCCTCAGCACATGCTTATTCTTGCTAGGACTCTAATCTGCAACTCCCCAAAAAGAAAATTTCAGGTGTGTATTTAAAAAGAATACTGTTGGCAAGGATGTCTAACCTGTGTCTGTCTTTCTCCAGAAGTCATGGGTCATAGCACAATTATAGCAATAAGGCTGTAAGTTAGAGTGAAGCCAGAGAAAGAAACTTCCAGGAGTTTTGAGACATTTAGATTGTCTTTGAGAAGCATTTTTAAAAATATTCTCCGTTAAAATATCACAATACTTGCCTACAGGTCTGCCCCAGTGAGGAAAGATGTTAGTCCAAATCAGTAATTGCAAAGCAAAACTCCTTCCTACATTTCCCACCAGTGAAACAATAAACATGAACACAGGCATTCACCCTAGCAGAGAAATCTGCAAAATCTTACTTTGTGACCAGACATGCAGGTGGTTCAATTTAATTCTCAATAATTCTTTCTCAAAGCTAAAAAAAATTCCCCGAAGGAAGAAGTGCTTGAATCAGCTCCACAGAGAACAGAAGTTTATCCTATTCACTAACTGGGATGAATCTTCTATTGAGATGCTAAGTGTTATTTCATTGCTTTCCATACAGCCTTTCCATAAGATCTAAAGAACTTTTTATGCCATATTTATATTCATTGTGAAATTTTTGCCCCTGGCTCTCCAGCTGTTTCCTTGCTTACATCCTGAGGCAAGAACTGCTGAACTTGGGGAGCAGGAAGATGGAGTTATTGACAGGAACAGACAATTTTAGTGTGTACACCTCAGAATTGGCTATCCAATGTTCCAGGTGAAGGGACAAATCTCAGGAGCAGAAGTAATAACCAGCACAGACTGAGAGAACACAAAGAAGTTGAAAAGGACCTTTAAATTCTGTAGGGGCAAGAAACAGGCATAATAGACAGTGAGACTGAAATCTCAGTAGATAGCAGTGAAGGGTACTGTGTGTAACATGGATCTATATGCTAGTTAATGAAGAAATAAGGAAATTAGTAAAGAATCTGGTGAATTAAAAGGCTACGGTGATAAAGTCTGGAAGTATGGAATAGCAGAGATGGACACTGAAAAATAGAGTCACTTTTAAAAAAATATAAGCTGATTTCTAATAGCTTTTGATTTTTAGATGTTTATAGCATTTGAAGAATTCAGTCTTACAAGGAAAAGTTTGTTCAGCCTGATTATTAAGAAAGATATTACAGAAGTCCTACCTTAAAAACGTGTTAAAAATAAAAATAATTCTGTTATGTGCAATAAATAATGCATATGGGCAACAACAACAAAAAACCCACACTAAATCCAAGTTGTTTTCTTTCCCTATCTGCAACTAGAATTTGCTTCTGAAATACTCAAAACTATGTGCCATTCAACTAAATCTCCTTGATCTAGAGACAACAGGAGATAAGAGCCAACAATGAGGTGATGCCTCTATTCCTGCTCCTCCTTTCTGATCCTACACCATGGTCAAAATAAGTGAAATGCCTCTGGCTAAGCAAGAACAGATGATCTTGAGAAGAAAGGAGATCAGCTTTCCCAATGCTGTGTTCATTGCACCTGGAGATCTGCACCTGAAGAGGAAAGAAGGCTGACAACTTTTGATGGCAATGAAAGGTCACACTATTTGCTGCATGTGGCAAATCTACTGGAGGCTTTTCTTACCTGCAGCACACTTTCTAATACAAGACTGTGGTCCTAATGAGGAAGGTACTTTTGAGTCAATTACAATTTTGTAATTTTAGTCAACTATTGCTGTTACAGATAAGTTGAAATTTCGTTGTGTCCTGATCAGTACCCTTAGCATTTAAAAATTAATTTTGTTTGGTTTTGTCTTTTTATAAAAAGAGAAAATTTTCTGCTATCCAAAATTTCCCTAAAATTATTTTCAGCAATGCTGTTTATGGAAGATGCATAAATATTAGAGTGGCATACTTATTGACTCAACTATTGTCTTCTGGTAAACAGAAAGTGGCCATTTCAATAATGCCATAGATATACGTTCAGGGATCAAATCTAAGAAGTCCATAATTCAGAGAAAACAGGCATTTCTAATAGCCATCTTCTTGAGGAAAGTACTAGGCTTAGATGAGAATTAAAAAATGCTATTAAAATATTTCTCTTAATTTAAACATTTTCTGTAGATCCTTCTTCCATGCAGCCTTCCAGGATGAGGTATTTGTGCACAGGTGGAACTGGCCTAGCATAGAGATGGACAAGGAGGAATTTTTCTTCTTTACTGGGATGACAGTAGCTGCTGTATGCACCTCGACCCCAATCTGCTATATATACTAGGCATCCCAACTAGAACTTAGCTGGCTTTCAGTCATCTAAGAGGACTGAGTTTTTAACAACACACAATATCCCATTCCTCTGTCACCCGTAGGTACCCAAATTTCCCCAGTCAAGTGCATTGAGTGGCTATTACTCATGCTTGAAACAACATCCTACTAACTAGGTCACAACCAGCTCTCAGCAGGGTGTGTTGTCTGCCAGAGATCTCAGAGGAGCTTGGTCCAGAAGACACACTGAGGGTGTGCTTCTCATTTTCTAAAAGAGCTGAACTAATCGCAAAACACTAGACACAAATGAATTGTCATTCCAAAACACAGCCTGAGAAGGGGGCTGGTCAGACGTAAGGTTTGGGGTCATTTAATCCCTCCTGCCCTCACCAAAACTCTTGCCATTTTCTCAATTTTTCTTTCATAAAATAAAGGAGGAGGTCAGGTTCATCCAGGATGTGATACACCTGGGCTCATCCAATGTGAAGCTGAGGGAATTCAGACCTTCCCCTCCCCACCACAAAAAGTCTGCCCTAATCACCAGTTTTGAAGATACTCAAAGGCAGAAACAGTCTCCACTGTTACCCTTGACACTATGCTGTTTTGCAAAATAACCTACCCAAAATCCCATCAAATAATTAATGAGAAATTAGCCAGGGAGACAGCAGAGCATCCATCATTACAATGTTCACTGAGGAGTAGGAACACTTGATTTCTGCCTTTTTCTAAGTGCTAAAGAGTGTGGGGGCCATATTATTTAATCTTTGCAATACAGAATAAAAGCAAGAAAGCACATTCACCATCTCATTTTACAAAGCATGTTCTAGACCGTAATATGTTTTTTTTTAAAGGAATGACTCAGGGTCCTAAATCTAGGTGAGGGCCATGACTGCAAATGTCAGTCTTTCTGCAGTCCAGGCTGGGTATCTCCATCCTGGGAAGGGACAAGGGCAAAGCACTCTCTTGGTCACCAATCCTTTTCTCCTAGTTGTGCAGCATTTTATGCCAGCCTAAGCCAGAACTGCTGCCCGTCTCTCCCTGCCACATATGACTGCTATAAATCAATTTGGAAAGTTAATCCTCCTGACGGATAATCTTTGCTTCTGCAGAGTTAGTTTTCTGCCACAAAACCTACTTGCTTTGTGTTACCACGTGGTAGAAGCACATCAACCAGAAAGCAGGAGCTGAAGGACTGATGGCTTGAAATTTATTTGATCAAAGTAGCCAAGGAGCCTCCTGCTTGGGATGCTGCTTCTCAGAATTCCTTCTGGGGTGTCTCATGTTGTCAAGATATTGCAGATGCCCAGGTACTTTACACAAGGATGCTCTCTTCTACGAGAGGGAAAAAATTACAAATCCAGCAAAAAACCTGCAAAAATACACACACACACACACATACACAAACCTCCAAACCGCACAAAAACCCCTCTAAAAGCAACTGGCTCATAGACTCTCTGCATCCACAGCTGTCTGGTCTGACTGGAAACAGCTTTGAGGAACCCAGAACTCTTCACATTGTGCACTAGAAGCAGAAGGAGCATCACACTGGCTTTTTTATTTCCTCATTTTTGTAAAAGTGTGCATGTAAACTGATTTTTTTTTCTTCTGGTCTATTTATTTGGCTCTAGTTATAACTTTTGTGATTATGCTTGTGTTTAATATTTTTTATCTTACAAAAAATATGATCATATGCAATAGGACTAACTTATAAATAACTGAATAAAAAGCTAAAAAAAGTGGTCAACTTACCAAATATTGTTCAAATAAATAGGAAAATGTAATTAGAGTGCACATTAAAACCAGCACAGTCTAGGTGCCTACATGGGACAAAGACTAAACCTGCAGTAAATGTTGCTTAGAACAGACAGCTTGCCAAGTTCTTTTAAAATGACTGGACATCCTAAAATGTGTTTATCCTTGCATAGAAGTTTGGCAGCTCTGTGGTTATCCTAATCCTGTTATCCCACAGCTTCTTTCTCTTTTCTGTTTACTAGTTACACACACTATCATCAAGTCTTCTTAAACTTCACCTGGGTGAAAATACTCACCAAACCTGGATGCTGCATGAACTGAAGGCAGACCTTTTCTAAACTTTTCATCTAACACAGCTTTTGGTCAGGGCAAAGATGAACTCCTCTGGGTGTTGTGTCAGACAATTTTGAAATTGTTGCTTTCTGTAAAAAAATACTTTTTCTTTTAAAATCTTTAAAGTGCTGTGAGAACATCAAACAAAACTGTAAGGAAATCACTTCCTGGTGTCAGGACCCATGCTGATGAAAGCAGAGGGTGGATGGATTTAGAAAACTCTAGTTAACATTTCTGAATTATCTGTCAGTCCCTGGTTCCAGAGACCCGTGGAAAAGAAAATATTCTCCTAGTCCATGAAATTATCAGTATGACAGGTGTCATATGTGGGAGATAAAAGCTGTTGTTTAAAAGTGAATGTAGGACTGAAAGAAATAATGTACATCAGTTTTGGTAATTCCAGACAGGGCTTCCTTAACACAGACAGGTACCGCCCACACAGCAGCTTAGAGAAATGCTAATAGTAAATTTTTACAAGTTAAAGGTTTTTTCTTGCCATTTACATTTCTTTTGTATCTGTCATTATCATCTTGTCCAAGTGCCTCAGAATCTTAAAGATCTGCTCAAGTCCAAGCTCAACTTTTTTGACTACCTAATCAAAAAGAAAAAGCTCCTTTTTCCTCACCATCATTCACTGATTCTTCCATTTGGTTTTAGAAAGTAAAGGTCATGATGAGCAGAAAAGATTCTTGCACCTTCATCTCTTGCATCCCTTAAGCTTTGTACCTGCTAACAGCTACGTCCCCTTTGATGCAATCTACACACAAGGGAGAAGCCTGGAGTCACCCACTTCAAACCTGGAAAGATTTTTAAATCATATATATGTTTCATTAAATGGAAAAATTAGGTTTTATGGGAATATCTGAAGTACATAATTTTCACAACCTCTAGTGTCCAAATCCTATTGAAAGAAGTAGCTTAGTAAAAGACAATAAACAATTTAGTAAGGTTTCTTAAATTCTAGGATAGTCCTCAGTTACTGGATCATCTTTCCTCTCCAGTTTGTTGACTTTCTCTGTTCAATGTGCTGCAGGCACAAGTGCAACTTCCTTTGTTAGCTATCTATTAAAGTTGTGAATGGCCAGCTGTTCTGGAAAGTTTGATGCTTATGTTCTTCAGTGGAATCTGAACACTTGCTCTTAAAATGCCTCCGGCTTATCTACTCAGACACTGCCAGGTGTGAAGGGTTGTGAAAACTGAGAAAGTGTTCACATCTCCATAACCAGATTTTCTATGTAATTACTATAAACATTTATGCTCTTGGACATTTTTTTCCTTGAAGTAATGTCTTCCTTATACACTGACAAATTTTAGGATATGAAAGAGCAGTGAAGATGAACACTAAAAGACAAATCAAATAAAGAACTGTCTAGTCTGTTAGGGGAATGCAACAGAACACTGCTTAAACCAAAGTGCAATAAGTGAGAGGATTTTTTATGCTAAATTAAACTTTAATTATAAGGATTGCACCAGGAACTCAACTTAGTTCTTCAGTTAAAAAACATGCAAGAGTGTGTGAGTCTAACAAACAGACTGACCAATTTTGTGAAGGTTCTCATGGAAGTGACACGAATGAACAGAAAGGGGAATAAATGAAAAAATGGAGAGGCAATATTTCTATCCATTGCTACAATAACTTAGATGGTAAAGGACACACCATTAAAGGAAAAAGAGTGATAAAAGCATATCACTAGACCACTAAGTTTGCCTTGCACTTTGTTGTAAAAGCTAGGGATCATCAGTCTGAGTGTTCTGAAAGCTTCTCCATTCATCAGGACTCAAAAAAGCAGTTCCTACATTTTGTTATGAGTCAAGCCAGCAAAATGTTTTTAATGGGCTTTCAGGCTTGATTTTGGAATTATCATAGTGTCACTTATGGTAAAACTAGAAGAAATAATAGCATCTGTCTTGAATATAGCCCCATTACGCCGTAGCAATGCCATTAGAAGCAAACTGGTTTTCCTGTCTTCCCTGCCCATTAAATTATCTTCCAAAGCAATAGTATTCTTACCAGGAAAATTTGCCAAGCATGTCTAAAGAATGATTAACTGTTTATATATTACTTCAATTTCTCCATCTATTGAAGTTTCTGATTTTCTTTCATTTATGTCTTGAACATCACATCTAAAAAGTAATTTGTTGCCTTCGTTTGCTAAAAAATACCCTCTGAAGGAGGGTGTCTGAAGGAAACTAGTGTTCAGCTTGCACTTAGGTTAGTATAAGATAGTTGGGAGATTATGGATCAGCAACTCCAAATTTAAAGAAATTAATCTTTTCAAGAAACTGTGTTATGTGAAGTATGTTGCTGGACTGGGGTTAGGGTTATGGTGTTAGGGTTTATTTTAAACATCATCCTTCAACCTTTTCCCAAAGTGTGCCCACAGGGTAACTAATGTCAGCTGTCACTGAAGAAAATGTTCAAGTGTGCAAGGGTGTAGTCCATTTAGCATGGGATGGAAAACTTTGAATCTCTTTCATAGCCTTTTGGGGACCAAATATGATATGGTGCTGAAGAACAAAGTATTGTTCTCTTGAATTGAGTATTGCTCTCTGCAGGTCATCCTTCATAAGCTCACTTGAACTAATGGACTTTGATAGCTAAACTAGCAGAAAGGCATAGCTTCAGCAGAACACCAGACTGAGATTGCTCCTGAAGTTTGAGGTCAATCTGTTGTAACTACATGGCTGCTGAACCTCACTGACTCAAATCAGTTTCCTGACATGCTAAAGCATAAACCATCTTTCTTTTTGCCAAATGGCCGTGAGCTGCTCACTAGAGCCTCACAGTAGATATCTCTGTGACTGAAGCATAAGCACTCACTGGATAACAAGGGAAGACAGAGAACAGAGAAAGGGACCTAAAAAAGCTGAGACAGCTGGCACAACTGCTTTTGTAAAAGGAAAACAAGGGGAGCACCTGCAAACCCCTGCATCATGGCATATGTCATTCTCTTGAGAAAGAGCAGGGAGTAAACTGTCCTCTGCACTTGCCCAGGAGTAATCCTGGCTCATTTAGGAGATATGGTGTATCCAATCTATTACTTGGCTTTTGGTAGAAGTAATCACTTTGCTTCTGCTTGTTCTATGGCAATTTGATACCTCGTTATCAACCTTCTTGACTGTCAAGAAAATAAGTAAAAAATCGGAGTCCTATGCCATGCCCTCATTCCTTGTAGGAGTGAAAAATTCAAGTAAAAAGCCCATTCTGTTTTAAGAACCTTTTCCCTCATTCCCCTGACCAAAAAAGAGAAGAAAAGAGGGAAAAAAACCACCAAAATTTTAATTGTATCCGATATGAAGTATATTAAATTCTATCTGCAAACCTTTGGGGCAGTCAAGAAAATCTGGTGTTCTGAATACTTACTTGGTGATTTCCTGTATAACTCTGCAAAATATCCTACAAAAACCTTATGCACTTGCTTTTATGTTTAGATGGACAGTTACAGGAACCCAAAGCTCTACTTCCTTCTTGGGTTATTTGGGAACCCGATGCTTATCTCGTGTTTGGAATCTGATGGAAATTTTATGGAAATGCATAAAGCTGTTTTCATACCAAAATGGGTCTTTGCAATGGCTAAGATGGAGTTAAACCAGAAATACATCTGGGCAGCTTTATTGGGTCACTGGTTGAAAGGATTATTCTTTGATCTATACTACAGCTGCTCTTTAAATTATGCTTCTTCTCCAACAGCTCATATAAGCTTTTGCTCACTGTTCACGTTTTCATTTTAAAATACCAGTTTATATAGCTTTTCTAGTTTATAAGTAAAGGGATGGTAAATGGTGCCTAATAATTTCTAGATGTATTTATGATTCAGCAACACAAGAAAACAGCTATGCATTTAACAGATACCTGCCTTGTGAAAGAAATACCAGGGTAATATCATAATTTTTGAACCAGAACTTTTCAGACACCAGTCACTTTGTATCATTCAGTTTTGCATCCTTGATCCATTTAGTTGGCCAGAGAAGAAACCTTTCACCCAGTTCAAGTGCTGAGATACTATCAGGATGAAATATCTCATCACAACATGCAGTAAATGTGATTGTAGTCACTCTATTGCTTTATGCATGAAGAAGAGTAATTTTTGTTATCACATATAAGATTTCTTTTTGCACAGGTTTACCATGAACATCAGATACTATAATTTTCATAATATATTAGATATTATATTATTGTAATATTACATTTCTCTGCTTACTTATTGACTATTTGAAACTACCTGACAGTGTGAAGCTCTAGCTTTTCCTCTCCATTAAGCCCAAAGTATCCCAGTCCTTCAGTTCAGTCATCTACTTGTCTACTGGTATACTCAAAAGGAATTTGGCTAATTAGCAGAGGTAGCCTAGATGTCTATAACAGAAGAGTGAGTTTACATTGTCAAAAACTTCTAAATATTGTCTTTTTTTTTTTCTTTCTTATTGTGAGATATTCAGAATAACTTATTTACTTCTAGGTGGCATTATTTGCCTTTTTTACATACTATTGGCATTCAAGTATAATTGTTTTATTAAGTGGAAAAGTTTTGGTAATCTAAAAACCTTCCTTATTTGTTCTAATCTAAATACTAAGCTTGCTATGGGGGAACACTTCTCTCCTGTAAAATAACCAGGTATACCCAATTGAATAAATAGCAATCGGTTAATTAGAGACAAAATTAAGGTATTTATTTACATCATACACAGCAAGCAAGTATGGTTTGGGTGCAAGAAGAAGTCTCAATGTATTCACTAAGTATTGGTTTGGCTTTTTTTCTTAATCAAGAATTTATGAATTCTATAGCTTGAACTCTGCTTTCTCCTCTGAATTGTTTGCCCATTCTTAGCTATACCGCAGCCGTTTTCACTATTCATGTGGAAGCACTCAGGGTGTTTTCAGCACAACTGCTTGAAAACACAATAAATTAGATTCCAGAGGAGAATGAAGCTTTTAAATCTAGAAAATTGGGGGTTTATAGGCAAGTAGGAAATGGATATTATCATAAACATTTTGTATTCTACTTTTCACTTGCTGGCATCTCTAGGAATGTGTTGACACAGTCTTGAGCGATTTCAGTCTAGAGCCAGAAAGACTTGGCTGTCCCATATGCATTTTAATATTTTTCAAAACTGTTTCTGTCCTGAATAGTGAAAAAAAGTCTTAACCATCCTTCATACATGGGAAAATGTGCATACTTGGTTGGACTTATTGAAACAAGGTTTTGTTATTTCAATTCACAATATAAACTGATTAATTTTGAACCAAAGATTTCTTTAAAATAAAAACTCTTCTTCATTGATACAAAACATAACTAACTAAACCATTTCAGTGAGATACTCTGGCAACTTCCAAACTTGCTATAAAAGATATTTTTTAAGACAACATCTGTAAAAAACAATTGTTTCAGCAGCTAGTTTTGATTCTGACAGTTGTAGTTTTTTTCTAATAAATATTTAATTGAAAACTTCCTGACTATATCTCTACTAGATTGATATGGGAGTTGTCTAGAAGTTGGCACTGTGCAAAATAAATATGATATTTTGTAACCCAAAGAAGAAAAGAAAGCTGGAGAGTGAGGGCATTAAAATTAAGGTGATGTTATCTTGGGCAACTTCTTTCCCATAAAAATCTCAGTGAGCAGAAAGCATTACTGACTTTGATTGCTGTGACTGCAAGGGGAAGTAGCACAGCCAGACTGGGATTGCTTAATCCCCTGGCTATTTCCCTGCCCTGGAAAGCGTCTGCAAACCTCTGCAGGACATAGTATATCAACATGCATAGTGCCAGTAGTGCCAGAAATTTCACAGAAGACTGGTGTCATCAGTATCTCTTTTTGCTGAAAAGAAGATTAAAATCTAGATTTTCCTTTACTCCATGAAATAGCCTTTGTGACAGTGATGCCCAACAAAAAGTTTATGTTCTGCTAATTGTAGAGCTACAGAAAACTCTGTGCATGAAGAGAGTTGCAGACCTTCCTATTCCTCTTGAAATACCTTAATAGAATAATTACCTTGCCACTTACAGATTAGCCTTGCTTATAAAACATCCCCCCCATTTTTCGCCTGATTTTTCAAGAAAAAAATGGGGTTGTTCTTTGCTGCTGTTGCACCTCCCACCAGATTTATTACTGCTGCCTGAGCAGAGGCAGTGGTAAGGTGCACTGTCACAGACAGCAGTGGTACTTGCAGCAGGAGCTGTACCTGTGGAGGTGGAAAAAGTGCAATCGTAAGAACAGTATCAAAAGAGTTGGGTATGTGTAGGATGAGTTGGAATTCCTGCATTCCTAGGAAGAGGAAATGAGATGCTGGAAAGATTTCAAACTTTCTTTCTCCAAATCAAATCTTTTTTTTAATTATTCTTTGTTTTTCTAGATTACAGCAGAAGAAAAGCGATTACAGTCTCCCTGTGCAATTCCATCTTTCTAGCCACAGACATTTGGAGGGAAGATATAATTAATCTTTTTCTTGTGCACTTTGAGAAT
Organism: Toxostoma redivivum; assembly: GCA_013397375.1. Classification (NCBI taxonomy): domain Eukaryota; kingdom Metazoa; phylum Chordata; class Aves; order Passeriformes; family Mimidae; genus Toxostoma; species Toxostoma redivivum. The sequence goes on along the minus strand of VXBI01006452.1, from coordinate 626,303 downwards.
GCCTTGGGATATTCTCCAAGTCTCATCTTCAGCAGACACCTTTGTTCCCCAGGGGGAATTTATTCACTGCCACAAATCACTCACTTTGAACATCCTAATCAATATGTTTCAGGAGAGTTTGAATAAATTATGCTAGGAATCTCTGGTGAATAATTCTTCATCTAAAAGGAAACAAACTGTCCTTGAGAAGGTGTGCATTGTGTAATTCCAGAGGAGAACTGAAAAAATGACAGAGATACCTGGTTCACTACAGCAGCTACTCTTCAGTGTGAATTTTAGGCAATAATAAAACAAAAAGATAGAAGATACTCAGGATTTTAGTGTAATGGCAGAGGTTGTTCTTTCAAGCATAACAGCAAAAGTAGTCTCAATGGCATAGGCCTTGCTGATATTAAAGCCCTGGATGAACCAAGAGTATAACAGATCACTTTCTCAGCCTCAATAAGTAGTGAAACAAAGTCTGCAGTCTTAGACTGCTGAATGAGAAGTAGGTGGAGACAAAAACAGAATCATCAGAAGTGCCAAAGTGGCTGGTATTCCTGATTAGTGCAAGAATACCCAGGCTCACCACGCCTCTGCAAAGGAAGAACACCTACAATAGACCCAAGAGTAGTTGCATTTACCACTAAACAAGAACATCAGAATTTGGTCTTTTGCCACTAAAATGTAAATTCATTAATACAAATAATAGTTTCAATACAGACAATTAAAATAATGAGTGAGGAGAATAGGAAAGGACCCACTCCAGTAAAATTATTCTTCTGGATTAATTTGAATTTGAAAAGAGCACAAAGCTGATACAAGTTAGAATGGACTTTTTGAGCATCTTTTCTGGCTCTGTAACATAAATTAACTTGCACAAAAATTACAATTTCAATCCAACAGTAATCTGCTTTACTTAAATATTTGTGTTCATTTCAGATTATTGAGATAACTCTGCAAAACTTCTGACCTTTAATTATAACAACTCCAGTCAAAGTATTTAAGGCATTACTTGCAGAATAGCACCTTTCCATTACACCAAGATCTTTTCTACCTGCTGTTTCTTATGAGGCACTTCCAGTAATGGGACTTCAGTGATAGATTGTGGGGTTTAGGCAGTGAGGGAAAAGCAGTATGTCAGAGGAGACAAATCTTGCAAATGCTCCCAGCATTTGGGAAATTGATGAATCATGGCATCAGTGGCAGAAGCAGTCCAATGTTGAACTGAACAAATCTGAGAGGAGGCAGACAGAGGGGAGAATTCCTCCAACCAGAAACTTAGAACATAACTAGCAAAATCTTTCCACCACTACCACACCGCCGGAAACCTTTGGTGTTGCAAAAATTCTGTTTTCCAGCAGTCACAGGGAAACTTTGATTTGTTCTTGGCAGAACATTACATATTGTTCAGTAATTTGCAGCAAGACACAACTGTCTACTTCTGCAGTATCTTTTGTATTTTTTGAACTATCTGCTATGAGCAGCAATACTTAATTTGAGTCTTTTTTTTTTTCTGGAAAAAATGTGCAGTCATAGTTGTGAATATTATTGAATAATTCACAAGTGTTTCAGGATAGAGCAGGTTATTTTGAAGTTTTGTTTATGGATAAATAAATCACAAATAAGATACCTGGTGAGTTCACAAGAACCTGAGCAAGAGTGTCCAGCAACATCATCTGAATAACTTTTCATAAGCCATTTTTTGGTTCAGCTGAATTAGCTTTCCTGTCAGAGCACATGTTACTAATGGAGTACACAACTTCCAGGTTCTCATCATTTTCATCAACTAGATTCAGATTATCTGTAATGATTAATCAACTTGAAAAGAACTGCCAGCAACATGCCTTTAAGCATGTTGATTGTGATTGAAAGCACTTTCTTGACATGGGAGGGAAGGGTGGCAGATGTATTTACATAAAAGTAGGAAAAAAATCTCCTTCATATTGTCAGGTTCCTGCCTTCTGCAGTACGAATTCTTTATGGAGTTGTCTCAGCCCATTCTGGGGAACCTTATTCCTGCAATTCCCTCTATGGAGCAGCATCCTTCTGTGGGCTGGAAGCAGGGATGGAGCCACATGTTGGGTTTGAAGGAGGGAGGACATGGAGGAGCCTCGCAAAGGATGTTGACCTCATCCAGGCACCATCACTAGAGATGACAAAGCAGTAATGGAAACTGTCACCCCAGCCTTAGGGGAAGAAAGGAGCAGGCCATCCTCCACTGAGAGCTGGAAGTCTGGAAATGGGAAAGGCTAATAGAGAAGTTTTAGATGTTCTTTATTTTGACAGGAGTCAAGTGCTATTGAAAAGGAAGGTAGGGAGAAACTTTATGTTTCCAGAAGTAGATGGTACCAAAGAGACTGCTGGGTTTTGTTATTTTTAACAACTCAAGTAGAGGTGGATAATGACCTATGGTATGCTCAAATCAGGAGCAATGCACAAAAATGAGCCCCAGAAATAACAAATTTTATAACCAGATATTACATGCAAGTACAAATGGAGTTAAGGACTGGTCTAGATTTCAAAGGTAATTTGGGGAAGGTGAATTTAGATACAAAACCTCCCTAGGACTGCAGTTTGAGACAAATCCCTTGGCTTACTGAAAGGTCCATGATTGATTCTTATCAAAATGTTTAACAGGCAGAGGAAGGGCCTCTGCCTGAAATTTTGAATGATAAACAGGACTTTGACTTCTGAATGCCATTCTACTTCAGGTCTATTTCCAAATGCATTTTATTTATGTCCTCATTTTCCAAAATTTCAAAGTCTACCATGGGCAGCACCCCACAAACAACATAAGTATGCCTGGCCAGTGGGGAAAAAACAGAGGAACTGTGTTAGATTTTGCCCTTAGAATGACTCTGCAAATTTTAGGAAATGCAATGAGCAGAAGAATGCTTTGTTACAGTCCAAGATAGCCCTGAAATAAAAGATGAATGGATTATTAGCTGCAGATATATGGAGTGCTCAGTTATCTAACGTTGAATGCTGATGGACAGTTAGTGTTGACAATATTTCAGACAGAAAAGCAATAGATAGTAACAAGTAACCAAAAACAGAGCTGTCCAGGTGACCTTTCTCCCACAAGAAGACAGCTAGATAACAAACAGAAGTGGTAACTAAAATCTGCAGTACTGCTGGGGGAAGTATTCCTGTTAGGGCTTGTATTTGTTCTATCTTTTCCTTTTGTCTGTGAGCTGTTCTCCCTTTAGAAGAGGCTTCAGGTGGCCTCCAATGGAATGGTAGTCCAGAGACCTCTGCCCCCATACGTTCTGTGGGTGTCACTTGTGCCCTGTCAGCCTCATTTGTTCCACATCTGTGAGCTCCTCTCTACAGTACGGGGCAATTCTTCTCCATCAGGTGTCTCCAAGCATAACCAAGTAGTTCCACTGGGATTTTTTGTTCCCCTTGTCTGTAATGTGGAATGAAGCCACTCCAAGAGATGTGTATTAGAACTAGCAAGGACTGTCAGAGTGGCATTAGGCATTCTGACCTGTGTCAAGTGTGCTGGGAAGAAATGCTGATTTGCTTTTTCAGTTGTGCATTCACTGGATGTACTAAAACTTTGCAAGAGGCATGAGTCAAATATAAAACATAACAGGAAAGAACATTTTTGTTTGAGAGCCCTTGAAACAAAGCAGTAATCTTTTTATAGACATATATTGTGTTTAATGTCCCTCTCTGAAGCCTCTGTTCTTACTTGTCATTGCACCTAGTTGCACACCATTCAGATATCAACAAGGAAAGACATAAAGTAGAACTGCACAATTGTGTTAAATATTCCTCTTTTGTCTCAAAGGATAAGGATTTATTTAGCTGTAGCAAATGTAAAGTTTTTTGCTTTGTGAAAAACTACAGTGTCAGAGGAATCTCTGCTCCACATCATGAAACCTTAGAAACCACTAATATGAAACAAACTTATGTCTAATAATTAAAACACAGATAGGTTTGCAGTAAATAAAATTAATTTAATGCAGCTTTCTGTGATTTATGTATTTTTTTAGGTTCTTTTCGAAAATCTTTTATACCTAAGGTTTTTAGAGTAGCGTAGAGTGACATTCAGAGATGTCACCTTCTTCAGAGTGAGAGCCTCATCTTCGCTTTGCTTCAAATTAGAGAATTTTTTAAGATTCAGTACAGAAAATACTACAATAATATGGATGTTTTTGTAAGTCTATCATACAGAACATGTTGTATTTTTCATAAAAGGAAAGATATGTCTTGGTCCATAACAAGATCTGCTTGCTACAGTGCCCTAATTTTCCAGTTTGCTCACTCAACAAAAGCTTCATTATTCTTTTATTGTAAAGGGGTTTAGAAGAAAATATACTAGAAATTGCTATGGTAGAAATTTTAAAGCAACTGATTACATATTGCATATAAATATAGAACATACTCTATCTTTTGACTCAAAAGAATCAGCTGAGGCAAGTTAAAACAGAACATAAGAATTTTGGCCTGAAATAAGAGCAAGACAAGGCCCTTCAGATGGAAAATTTTAATTTTTTAAGTCTTATGTGACTAAAATATGTCTAAAGAAACATTATTTCTAATTTTTGCCTTTTTTAAGAAGAGGCTTAAGTAGGTTCTAATATTAAGCTTCCTCCTTAGCCTGCTGCAAATCTTGGTAGCTTCAACCATATTTTCTAGTGGTTTTTTTTTTGTTTCTCCTCCCCAAAGCACATTATGAAACTGCACAATTGACAGGACTGAATGTAGCCTAAATACTCCTGACATAGGGAAATAAAAACCACAGCTCTGCTAAACTCAGTGTAGCTGGGCTAGAAAGCAAGCACTATTCTCCTTCCACACCCTTTTTCAGCAATAGCCTTCCTTTTTTGCCTCGATGACTGAAGGTAGCTCCTGGATCATGGTTGTGGCTGGAAAAAACAGAAATATATTGTTTGGGGGTGGGCTATCCAGAGCTCAAACTCAAAGCTCTTCACCATTCATCTCGTTTCAGACTTTTCATGTTGGTTTCCCAACAGATGATCCTTGCTGTGTCTGCCTTTCTCTCTTCACTAATTTCTTGTATGTCATTCAATTTCAAACAAATGACAGATCACATTTTCAAAGGCAATCTCAAAGGAAGAAAATTAAGCCAAGTGCCTGGAAAAAATCAACCAACCAGGTAAAGGAGAGAGGTCCTAATAAAGCTTTTGTGGAGAGAATCACAGCTGAGTTTCTGGGAGAGGGCAAAATGGGGGAAGGTGGAGTTGCAGATAGCTGGCCAGGCCAGATCTGCCATGCCCATAGTTCTTTTTAATCCACTTAATATTGTGCGTAAACATACAGTCAACATGCTTCCCAGAGCTCCTCTTGCACAGTTCTTTTAAATTAAAACATTACCTTGTCCCCTTATCATTGTAGACATAATTTTTCTAAAATTCAGCAAAATCCCCCTACCTAAGTATATTTCACTGGCTAGAGGATATATTTCTCTTTCTACAAAGCTCTGTATTTTATTTTTTTTGTTTCTTACATTATGAAATATTGGGTAAAAGGATGCCTCTGAACTTCCCTCATGGAATCTGTCATCTGTGTAGCAATAAACAAGGACATCAGGCTGTACTGCCAGTGAGCAGAGCTTCTATGGGAGGAAGGATGCTGGACCAGGCATTCACATTAAGCTCCACTCAGTCACAGCAGTGACTTTTAAGAGGTCTCATCTATTGATCTTCAAAAATGTATTTTTTAAAGTTAAGTCAATTCACTTTATCTCATTGCATACTCTGGTGGAAGAGCTACTTTAACATCCTGCTGTTCAGTAACATAGGTAGTGATTGCAGTCTGTGCTAATGCCCAGCATAAAAGCTGAGAGCCTGTAAATGAATGGATATGACTATAGAAATGAAACTTTCATACAAATTTACATGTTTCCAGACATTTTGAAGGTTTTAAGTTTTCACAGCATGTTTTCAGTCCCTTGTGGTTTAGCAGATATTTTTTTACATTGGTATAATAAAAAGATTATGAAAAATCATGAACTTCATATTATGGGAGACTAGTTTTAAGTTCCATCCTTTAAACTTTATAAAAACAAAGCGTTAAAAGTAGACCTTTTATGTAAGACTCTTTTTTAATTCACTTATAAGTGGTATTCAAAAGGTTTTCTGTGTTGGATGTATTTTGCTCTTTTCTAGTCATCAAATAATTTGCAATTCTTTTTCTCTTCTTAAGCTTTGAAAAAATGCAGTAGCACCATAGCCTTCCATAGGCACATAGTGTTTCAAGTAAACATCATAGAAAGAAAAGGGTGAACAAATTAAATTCTGGAATATCACTTACTATTGTTGTTTGTCCTTCCAAATAAAATACCTTTCTGAGAAGGAAAAAATATGGATTCTTTCTATCAGATTTTTTACTTAGCATTTGTTGAAATTATATATAAAATAACTCATATGCTTGATAGGGTAAAAATGAGGAAAAAAAAAAAGGAATAAAAACTCCTGTATTGTTTTTTAATATTGTTTTCCGTACAGCAATAACTGTCAGATTCTGCAGGAAGACATAGTTTTTCTTTACTGTTGGTGAATATGAAAATAAATGCACAGCTTGCTATAAAAAATTTATTTACTGGCATGGTTGGCATTTTGTATTTTCAAGCTGACACATTAAAAATTACCATAGGAAGAGAAAAGAGAGAAGAAATAATTGGTTTTGTTTTCTTTCTCTGAAAAACATACATCCCCTCCAACACACAACATGCTAAATAATTTTCCACAGTGGTTTCAGAACATCTTAAGCTCTCTGCCTCAGTGTACTTTGGAAATTTCTGTGAACTGAGAGATAGCACTTAGATTGTTAGGTATTTTGTTTATAATGTAGACTTTATGTCTTTTTACTTCACACTTGCACCATACTTCTATGTTTAGGGGAGGGAGACTGTGTTAAAAGTGTTCACCAGTGAGTAGCTCTGAAGAAACCCATTCTTCCAGGCAAGCTAATAAACAAGACACCAGTGAGGTTTCAGGCAGCTGAGGCAGATACTCAAGTGATGAGGTACACAAAGGAGGCTGCAGCTTTCTGCACAGGAATCCTTACAGAAAGAGAAGGGATAAAATGAGGACAAGAGAAGGGAAACTTGCTTTCTCTCACTGAAAAGACAGTAAGTTCTCGAATGCTCTTATAATGGAAAGGGGATTTAACCTGGAAGTCTGATTTTGTTTTATTTCTCCTCAAATCTGTTTTTATTTTCTGTGCTGCCTAGTGAGTTGTAGTGAGTCTTTCTGCAGCAGCATTAGACACACATCTGCCTGCTATATTGCTCTGCAGGTTATCAGTTTCATAGCAGAGCTGGCAGACTCTTTAGCCTGGTAAAGAATGTAACCTCAGAAGAGAGAAGGAGGGCATGGAAAAGGAACTGAGCTAGGACACTGGTACAAATCAGGAAGAGGCAGATGGTCCCATGAAAGCCTGTCACTCTGCAATTGGCTGAGTGCATCCTATACCACTGCCCTGGGTTGTTGCAGGTGAGTACAAAATCAAAGCTTGAAGAGCACATTGTCATAATTTTTAAAAATCCTGTGGTGGTTTTTTTCTGCTGTCAGAGAACCTTAGATGCAAAGAGCTTCAGGGCCTAGACCAGTAGTTTCCACCACACAGAAATGTGTTGGGCTTGGGGCATGGATTGTCTTTGCCATGAGATCTAGGTAGAATTTTTATATATTTGACAACATAAATGTTGTTGCTGAGATGTTCACTTTGTTAACATATAAATATAGTTCAAGACACACAGTAGCTGAAAGCTGTGTGTTTGTTCTTCTATGTATTAAAAAAGCCTCCCATTAGAAGTTTGGCTTTTCAAGCCATATAGTTTATGTTGTCTCAGACATCCACTCTAATTTCTTGCTCCAAAATGGTTCTGACCCAAGATTTATTCAGGTAAATTTTTTGTCTTCCATCCTTATTTTTTCATTGTCTTCCTGTTTTCCCAATCTACTCAGCTGTCCTTTTTATTTAATGCCAGTTTTTCCAGGTAACTTGCAGGATAGCAGAAAGAGATGAAAGAGCCCTTGATGGCTCTTCCCAGTGACTGTCCTGTGCTGGTGGCTGTGAGCAGTCTCCCAGCTCTCTCTGCACTGGTGAAGCCCCAGCTGTGTCTCAAAACCAGCTGTAAGGGACACAGAGCCTCGGGAAGTGAGAGCATCAATTACAGCATGTAGCAAAGCCTTGAGGAAGTATGTCTCCACAGCACTCACTCTAGCACATCCAGACATCCATGAACCCTTCTGCTACTGAAGACAAAGGGCCACATTCTTTTTATAAATTTGAAACCCTCACATGTGATAGACCATGAAGGAAGAACATGATGCTGAGTATCAGCAGATGGAAAAATAAGTGTTGCTATATGCAACATGTAGGTAAACAAAACAGCATTAAACACAGAACAAGCAAGTACGGTGAAAGACTCAGACAGCAGAAATGCAGGATTTCAGACAAAAAAACCCTTCTCCAAGTATGGTAACCATAGGGGGTTTGAATAGCATGTGCCAGCATGGTGGAAAAGAGCACGTCCCTTGCACGGAGTAGAATTGGTCTCCTCTCACTTCCTCAGACCAGCAAGCATCAGCACTGTCTATAAAAGCACAAGTATCAGGAGCTTGCTCTGAGTTTAACAGATGTAGCACAGTGTGTGGGAGAGACGTGGAGATTCATTACAGGTGGATATGCACCAGCCTGGCCACTCTCTGCCTGGCCAAGGACAAATATTTCTTTAGTTCTGTGGTCATGAAGTTCATAGAAACTGTCATGTGAGCACAACATGGCACCTAGACAAGCCCTACCCCGCCTTTCATTCTGGAAGCAACTTATCTGAATGTAGTGCTTGTATTCACCTTCTCCCACTGTTCCAAGCCATCAGAAAGACTTTAAGGCTGTTTCTACTTCATGCCACCTTCTGCTCCTCTCCCTCTGTTACACTATATTAACCAAATACCTTCTCTACACCATAATAATCTCTTTCTTTTATACTTATTATTGAATTTTATTTTTTTCCTTGTGAGGGTGGCTGAGGAAAGGAGGGCTGGAACACACAGAGATCATGTCAGAAGATATCTCAGAAGCCAGTCAGTGTAACTAAAATCAGCATGACTTCCAAATATTGAGTTATTTCAAAAAGCCTATAGTTAGGAAGCCTTTTTGAAGCTCCTTCTGTTCAAATTTCAGACTTTCATTTTGAAAAAGAAATTGAAAAAATAAAGGGCCTTTGAAGTAGAGGATGCAAGTCTTCACCTTACAGTGAAAATGTGGATTCAGTCATTTCAGACTATAACCATGTCCAATGTGGTTTCAGAAAAGCTCTTCTCACATTAAAACAAATTTCCTAATCCTTTCCTTTGTCTTTCAGCCCTCAGTAGCATGCACACCATAAACAAAATTTATGTGCACTTATTTGATTAAAAGCTGCCATTTCTGCAGATGAAAATTTTCCACAATGGTCTTATCTGCAGAAAAAGTAGTTCACCAACAACAAAGCTTGTTTGACACTTGGATCACATCTGCAAATCTGTTTAGCCTATGCTGACTACAAATTCTTGTGCTATGACTTTTTTCTTAAATTTATGCTGAAATTTGTACAGAATCTTTGCAGTTCACATAACCCCCAAATGAGAGCTGGCTTTTTATACCGAGAAAAGGCTTTGAGCATAGGAAAACTCATTTATAAATTACAATGCTAATGCCTAAAACAAAGCTATCTGGGCTCACAAGTATCTTCTTAGTGTCCTCTTTATGAGGAATGTCAGAGACTTTAACAAAACACTTATTTTCAGCAATATGTCAAGGTCTGTATTTCCCCACTGAAAGGAAATTATCTTCTCAGCTTTCTAAAGTGTACTGGCTTCATGTGTGTAAGTCAGTGGAAGCCATGCTAGCTATAATGAATAGGTATATAGATGTCATGTAAACAGGATTCTTAGATGTTTTTCAAACACATATTAATAAAAACTATACAGTTAAAAATAAATAAAAGGCTTCCTGATGAGTTTTACATTTTCCTTTTTATAAAATGTTCCTGAAGACTGTAAAGTGCTCTTAATCATAATTTTAGTGCAGCTTCTTAAAAACCACATGCAGCCATCTCAAACTTTTCAATAATGCATTAATGTCAGTTTTAATGTTTTGTTACTGAACAGTAATGTCTGATTCAGAAGCACAAATGCATATCTATTTGGTGATATGAAGATTTAAGCAAGGCTTCTTACAAATACCAAGTTCACCATAACATAATAAAAAGAAATCTCAGACATCCTTTATGAGTACAGAAGGTGTCTGGTAAAGTCATAAAAGAATATTACTGCACAAAAGACAGGGATTTCATAGTGTTCAGCCAAATTGCACAGTTTCAATTTAAATGAATATTTGCATAGGACTGTTCTACCCTGAACAAAACATATAATGTCTGAACCCTTTCTGCCAGTTTTCCACTAGATTTTATTTTTATCCTCTCCCTATAAAGGATAGAATGTCCACTTTATTACTTTCTCTGAGTTTGCTGTGAAATACTTTAGAAAGAGTCTTACATCTCTAGGCCAAAAGACCCAACAGGAGAAAGATGCCTGTATGACAGTAGTAGATCACTTGAATTTTTTTTTGCTGAGTTTTAGTAACTAATAGAAGAGCAAGCTATTTTGCTGTAGGTACTCAAGTCCTCAGTTCTCCAAAAGAAAAAGTCAGTAGGTGCAATAACCTGTTCTCTGAGCCAACAGGTATTCAAAACCTATGATGTCAAAAGTTCAAGATAACTCAATTGTATTTCTTCTGGTAGATTTCTTCTTCTCCATTACTTTGTAGGAATTTATTTGTGAAGTAATGAATGAATTTCAGGATTTAGTAACAAAAAGAGAATGTAGCCATGTAGAGGTCTCTCTTCTGCAGAGTGAGTGGTATGAATGACATTGCTGTAAGTGGTCAGCAGCACTCAAAAGGGTGCCTATGGTTCTGCTATCTCGATTTTGCTGCTCACTCAGCATTGCAAGGGGTATATGGAAATCTTTGTAGCTCAGAGACATCTGGTAAAATCTTGTGGTCTGTCTTCATTTAGCTTGTGGTACCTTTAAAACACTCCTCCAGATGAATGAAGACAGCACAAATAAAAAATCAATGTTATGTTAGGGCTGTCTTTGCATTGCAAGTGCAGCAGATGCATCAGTGGTATTATTTAACTGGCAGCTGTATCCAGACTGTGTTGCATGGTTCTGTCACTCTAGAATGTCTGTTCTTAAAAAACCCTGTGGATTTAAAACATATAGCACATCGCAGATCATTAGATGTGTCACACTGCAGCATTCTCTGAGGGTTTTTGCTTAGTGTTTCAAGTTAAAAAGTGGTCTATACATTAAAAATTGACTGACTAATGAAAACTGACTATTTGAAAAAAAAGGAAAAAAAACAAACAAAAATAAACCCAACAGTATTTCAGGGTTATCTTTGTCACTCTCCTACTGACTATTTTAGGAAACTACAACCCAGGCACCAATCAAAATCTTGTAAAGGCCACCCAATTATCCCCAAACAACTCATTAGAAAATTCAAGCAAGTGTTAATGTAGCTCTGTTCTAATAAATGTTGAGATTTTCCAAATATGTGGAATATATTCTAAAATGGTAGCTTGAAGTTGTAAACCTACAGGATACAAAGCTTTCCTCAGTGTACATTTTGGTTCTTGCAGTGAAGCTTGGATGGGTCTTAAATAGATATTGCCTATCTTAACATTTAGGTTTTAAAGGCTTTCAAAATCCCTAAACTTAAAAACAATCCTTGTTAGGAATCGAGTGAAGTAAAGACAGTGAAAACAAGTATGGTTAAGAGATTGATAAGAGTCACATCTGGGTCTGAAATAAACTGGTATAAGGTATGAATTTGTATAAACTACATGGTTGAGGTTTTGGCCCTTTATTTTCAAAGTCAAAAGAAGTAAAGCAGTGTGGGAGAACTGATGTGATAGATCACAAAAAAAGATATTTTAGGGGCCAAGTTTCTTGCCTGCAGAGTAAATCACTCTATATATCTTTAAGTCATTCACTGCACCTTTCTTTTGCAAGGTGATCTTTCTTGCCTATTGCAAAGTTTGAAAAAGGACAGATTGCTCTAGCTGATTCTGCACCAATTCTGTCCCAAAATCTTAGCCATTATGTGTCCATCTGCAAGAAAAGACAAAATGACACTTCCTTGCTATATACAATGGTGCATGTTTATCCTCACTCTTACATGATCTCTCTCTTTCAAAACAGCCATTAGATAATGATTCCACAAGACAGGATAGAAACTCTTCTCAATCTCCTCTGGAGTTTTTTCTCTGGTTCATAGTGCAGGTGCTTCTCCAGGGAATGCCTTCTCTGCTAAGAGGGGACAGAAATTATTACAAGGAGATCATGTGCAAGGGGAGGCTCCAAAATATCAAAGAGGGCCAGATGGGACAGTGTCAAAGGTTTGCAAAATTGCAGCACTGTAGTGACAGCCTTTTGAGGCCAGGGGAAGAAAAATGGAAAACAAAATCTCTTCATCAGAAGAGAGACATCAAATTAAATTATTTAAATTATGCAGCCTGGTTTTTTTGCCGTGTCCAATAACTTAGAAATCTCTGGGGAAAATGCTTTAAAACCTATCTAAAACTTAGCACAAATTCTGCAGGAGGTGGAGAGTCAGGGAAGTGCAACAATTCAGAAATTGACTTCTTTTAATTTTCTAGAGGTATTCTGTGGAATTTGAAAGGACTGTAGTCTGTATTCAATAGGCCTTCCCTGGTATAAATGTAATAAACTAAATAATTCTTCCATCAGTTATTTCTTTTGAGAAGTCTTCCCAAGACAGTGCTCTGCGCACAAGAGTATTTCTGTAATAATTACTCCTAGGAACCCAGTGGAATTGCCTGCCTTAATAGGTAATGGGTAATTATACTATCTAAACACAGAAATAGATCCTTGTGCCATTGGTTCCAGAACTAATAGGAAACCTTACTCCAAATTTCTAAGGGTTTTTTAGTATTCATAATTTTCCAGCACTGCAAGATTGAAGATACACACAGAGCTGCACAGACTTTCTTGCTCTACAGCTTGTAAGAGCCACCTTTCTCATAACTGGTATAATGAACAGTTGCTGTACTCTTAGGTTCCTTTCCTCAGCTACAGAGTAGGGACAGCAGATGCTCTGCAAAATGAAGTCTTCCATGATTATGGGATTGCTCAAAGGGCCATAATACCAACACACACCCAAGAGAATGAGTCAGTCAAGCAAACTCGAATACTTTTTCTATTTCCTATCAGTACAAGTGGAAATCATAACACAGTTAGTAAACCATGCCACCAAATGGTGGCAAAGAACCAGATGCAAAACTGTCAGAAGAAACTGATACCTGTCACATGATGGTCTGAGAGATCATATGTAGTGTACCAAGGAGAAAAACCATTCAGTTGGACAAAAGGCCACCTGGTACTTTTGCCAAGCTAGAGGGTCTCAGGAAGAATGAATATGGTGAAAAAGCTAAAAGGTAAACTGAGATCTTGGGGACAGTGTGTACTATTTGTGTTATTATTCTAGAAGGTCTAGTCAGAACCAGTTCACAACATTCTAGACCTTCACAATTACGTACTAACTTTCACACTTCAGAAAAATTGTTCATCTCATCAGAGTGACTTGCTGAATCAAAGATTCTAAATTTCTTTTTTATGCTTTGAACCAAGGCACCAAATATAAACCCTCTGTCTACTCAGTCTCTAAATATAGCCAAGAATTAAGATATTCCTGCTTCTGCATCCTAAATAATCTAATGGAATCAATTACTGTTTTGCGTAGATGACATCTGGTATTTGCAAATAAAACATGAAACATGAAATCCAACCAAAACAAGCATGAAACTAAAGTTTCCACCCATCCAACTACATCCTCATTAAAAGCAATAGTTTTGCACCACAGAGTGGGTTTTTCATATTTCTTACAGACTTCAGCTTAAAGCTCTTTAAGAGAAAGACAAACAGAAAAACAGGGTTGATGACTGACTTCAGCCACTGCTTAAGTCGGTGAACACTTCATGTATTCAATGAGAACACTGTTCCATTGCTTGAAGTTTCAGCCTCATGCTTTTATTGAGCAGAGCCCCAGACATGCCAAGCAAAATCACTTTCTTTGTACCATGAGACACAGCAAGGTTCAGCATGAACACCAATGTCAGCTGTGAGAAGGAGAGAATCTTTTCCCACTGTGCCAGTAAGATCTTTCCCCATTATATTGGGAAGCCAAGGATACTCCCACTATATAATATCTGTGTTTACAACCCATTTCAAAATATATTCCATTGCAGCACTTTGCTGGCATTGCAATTAATGCTTTATTGTGCTAGAGCCAGAATCTCCTTACATGTACATACATGATTTGAGGATGTTGCTCACTCTTTCTTCCTTTCTTCCTACCTTAGGAAAAAAATTCTTTACTGTTAGAGTGGTGAGACACTGGAAAAGGTTGCCAAGAGAAGTTGTGGATGCCTCATCCCTGGCAGTGTTCAAGGCCATGTTGGATGGGGCATTGAGCAACCTGGTCTCGTGGAAGGTGTCCCTGCTCATGGCAGGGAGATTGGAACCAGATGATCTTTCAGGTCCCTTCCAACCCAGGCCATTCTATGATTCTGACTCTATGATTCTTTTCTTTCTTTTATCAGTTTCTTTTATTTTTTTTTTTCAAATACAGCCTAAATAGATAAATATAACTTTACTTGCAATCAAGGACTGCCCTCTTCCTTCACCAAATACTGAATAATGCATGGCCAGAAAGGGGATGAATTATGTGCTTCCCCATACTCCAAGGCTGTTAGAACATAGCAAAGCAAGCAGCTCTGATCTAAAGACTGGCTAGACTAACTCCAAGCAATCTTGTAGGAAGCTGTTTCTCCTGAAATGCTCGACAATGAAGAGCCATATTTCCTCACAATTCTGTGTCCTGCCAGACTTGCAAACCTCTGAAACAGTTGGCCACGGTAGTTCATACCAAAAGATAAATGCTGGAGACTTTTCAGTGGTTGAGGTTGCTGGGCAGAATTGAAGGTGTGAACCATCCCTGTGAAACCCCACTTCTGACTGTCCCTCTCTGCCATATTATGTGTGTTGGGAACTGCAGCTGTAGATTTTATCTTTCTGCAGCTGCATAATTCCCCCATTTCACCATCACTGGCTGACAGTATGAGCGGGAATGGAAGAAAATGATCCCCACATTCTCCTTGCCTGCTTGATGTTCAGTTTTCTCCCCTGTTCTGTCCAAGTGCTCACATCTCATTCTCTTCCCAAGGTTAATGAGAAAGTCTCTTGAAGCAAGTTAAACCTATTATTATTCTTTTCCCTCTAGATTAAATTTCAATCATGCCTACTCTTTTATCAAATTCACCAGCTACCTGTCGAAATGCTGCTGCCAACACAGAGAAGGGGGACGACTCAGGTGAGGGAATGAGTGTGAGCTGTGCAGGAGAAAAGGGAAAGGGATATTTATTTTAGCAGCAGCAGCATCTTATGGTGTGGTAAATTTTTTGTGAAACTACAGCAAAGTTACCAACTGTCATCATCATATTTGAATGGATAACCTTCATCCTGTCCTCTTTATTTATAGTGCTACATATTCTAGCCATAGTATATTTTTATATATATAGCTAAAATGGTGAAAAAAATGCTTGACTTCAGATACACAGGTGGAACGAATGGGATTACAGTCCACCAAATGCCTAAATATGGGTAACTTATGGGTTTCTGAAGCTAATTTTGGGGTCTTTTTTGTTGTACAAATATTTCTGGAATCACTATCTTCCTTAAAAGAAACAAATGCTCCATTTGAAAATATCCAGCTTTAATTCCTTTAACCATACTGAAAAAAACTCAATTCATAGCATGACATCTATCTATGAAATTTAACTGCATCATGCACAGTCAGCAGAATTTCTGCACTGTAATTTGTAGAAAGAGACTTCATACTGTCACTTACTCTCTGAGCTACATATTATGCTTCAACAGTTTTCCTTCCTTTCTATCTATTGCAAAAATATGGGCAGTTATCCAATTAAACCAGAGCATCCTTTGCTAACAACAGAAGTTTGCATTTGACATGGAAAAAAAAAAAGGTGTGGGTTTTGTTTGCATGTCATTTTAATTTTCGAGACCAGCTATAAACCATAATTAATATCAATAGCATAAGCAGGTGCACCTACCAGCGATAGTTAAAGGGCTCTTCATTGTTTGATTTGACCAAACACTTCAGAAATTATTTGATTCTCCTCAGTGACAGTATACATGGAAAAGGTAGTTGTGCAAGATGCCAAAATAACCACCAACCTTGAGTTTTAGAGCATGAGTTTCAGTTCTGAAGTTTAGTATCCTTGCTGTGTGTGGCTGTGTGTAAGCTGTCTAGAAGGAAACTATTGCAGAATAAAAACCTCAGAAGTTTTAGAAACCATGTAAATGAAAATTCTCACAGCTGTTGCTTGAGCGCATGTAGAAGTGGCATGTCTCTTTGTCTGTGCATGGTGTACCCAGGTGGCAAATTAATCAGATTTTGCTTTTCCCCAGCACTCTTGGTTGTAGCAGGATGCCCTGGGAGTGTGGAGCACAGTGCATGCTGCTCACACCAGGCCATCTCTATCCACTTCTGTTTTAAACCAAGCTCCTCCCCACAGTAATCTGTCAGTACTTTTTCAAAGGCAAAAGTACTAAATTTTACTCTAAGTTATATTTTTGTACTAGCCATTACTCTGGGAAATTTATAGTTGTTGTACAAAGATGTGAGCCATTAGAAGGACCCTGACATCTAAGCCTTCCTAAATAATGTAACTTAAAAGTAAATATTTAACTTCTTCTGAAGATTACATAATGCATGGCATACTACTTTCAGCTGCATATTTTAAGTCACTGGCAGGAAAAAAATCTTGGCCTAATAAAACCTAGGAAAAACTGTCAATGAGTAAAGATCTATGACCAGAAAATAGTCTCAAAGTTGGAAAAATATTTTATAAATACATATTTGTTATTCATTTTATTTACCAAGAATAACTCTTAAGTAACAAGCCTCTTAGTTATGGCATATAAAAATCTTGGCCCTTACCAGATGGTTGCCCTTGATATATCATCATTTACATCAATATCATTGGTCCAGCATAGACTAAAGATGTCAAAAAGTAAAAAAAAAAATCACTTTCCAACTCATGTTTAAGGTGAATAATCATCCTGCTGTATTTTTTGCTGTATACTTAGTACAATGGAAACAGCTGTGATAGTCCTATGGTAAAGGACGAGGCAGTCTCGCCCAAGTGCTACAAAAGCTGTATGGCTTGCTGTTAAAAACACTGATAATAAACAGCTCTTTGAGTCCAGCCAAAGCAGTAAGAATGGGCATGATTCAGTGGCACAGGAGTGTAAGCATGTCACTGAGATTTGGTCTTCTGGAAACTGCTTTTAACACAATGGAACTGTTTCTGGGCTGGCTCAGTTGATGGTCACATGCTTCTGTTGCCATGAGCTGTGAGAACCAGTTGCATCAGACATTGCTGTAGAAATGTGAATGTAATTTATGACAGTCTGTAGTAATTCTGTACATCTCTTATGTCTGTGTTCTTATAGTCACTTGGGCACTGAAGTAGCTGAAATGAGAAAGAGGCAGCAGTCACAAAATGAAGGAACATCAGCTGTGTCTCAAGCACCTGGAAACCAAAGGCCCAACAACACATGTTGCTTTTGTTGGTGCTGTTGCTGCAGCTGTTCATGGTATGTCCTGTAGTATATTTGCTTCCATATCAACCACAGGTAAATTATGAGAATGGAAAGCACTGGGAACATTTTAACTTCTGGGAGAGGAGACACAATTTAATTTTTCACTTTAAAGTTTGACTTAAATACTTCCTGATTTGGTTGGACATGTTGTGATGGGGAAGAGGAAAGAATAGTAAATTCAAGCTATATTTATCCTACTTAAGCTATAACTAAATGAGGAAATTTCTGCTTTAAAACTTGCAGTTGTGAGTGAGAGACTCAATAATGAATATTTTATAGCTTGCATTCAAAATATTTTTTTTCTGTTTGTACTTTTGATGGTGTAGTTCTCTGCATTCAGGACAATAAAAGGGAGATGGTCGTAAATGTGAATATGTGGTGTCCTGTTATATTACTAATATAAATTCTGTGCATATGAAAACGTGAGCCTTAAATTCCACTTTATCTTTTAAATGGAGTGGCATAATTTTAGGGGCTGCTTGTCCTTTCCTCAACAAATAGTTCACTTGTAAAGTCAAAGATTTAAAGTCAGATTCAGAAATAACTTTAAATTCCCAGTGTCTTGAGATGCATCAGATCTTTTTTTTTTTTTTCATGAACACAGTATTGAAATATAAGGTAAATGACATGCAGTACTGTTCAGAGCCTGTGCATCATAATAACATTTCAGTTTTTTTGGAGTGACCATTCCTCTGTGTATCTGTGTTATTTTCACTTCAATCAGCCATCTGGCCCCAGTCTAAATCTGAGGCTATTTGCTTCGGTATATTTAAAAATACACAGCAGCATATATGCACTAGGTACCAAATGTGACAGATTTTTTTCCAAGATACTGCCACATCCTGGAGGCAGTAGCAGGGTGGACCTGCCTTGGCTGTTACTTCTAGTTTCACCTGAAGGCAGAGTATATTTGGAGCAAGGATGAGCCAAAACTCATGTTCTACTAAGTTACTTTGCAATATGTTCAATCCATATTGAGAAATAAGTGGAAGTGTATTAAACAGGAAGCAAAGATAGAGTGTTTTGTCACTTTTGTCTCTGCTCTGGGACAAGAGTACAATATCAGCTATAGTTTTACAGGCCAGAGATTCACTTACCTCAGTATCCTATATCGGGAAGTGACGTCTATCAGATACCACAAGATAAGGATAAAACAGGTAGATATGCACCTCCTCAAACTACCCACAGTAAAACACCTCACAACTGCCAATCTGCACCTTAGGGATTTCCTGTCCCAGAGTTCATTTCTGAGTGGTTTATAGACCTTGGTGGGATTTTCTTTCCTTAATTTGTCAAACCATTTTCTGAAGCAACTTCTTGAACTCGTCTAAACTTTTGGCATCCAGGGTTCCCTCTAGCAATAAATTCTACAATGGGCCTGTGCACTCCATGAAGTATTACTCCCTGTTATTTGTGTTAACCTACTAGAAAATAATTTCATTTGATACTTCCTTGTTCTTATGTGAAGGACAGTGACTAATCGTTCCCAAGATGGTCAAGATTTTCCAGAGCTCTCTCATATCTCCCTTCAGCTGTTTTTTCTTCCATAGTCTTGTCTATTTTAATCCCTGTGATACAGAAACTGACCCAGACCATGATTTATCCTTATCTGTCCTATTTACTTACCTACCTTGGTCGAATTATGTACCTTTCCTATTTTACTATTTCCTGTCTGCGATGGTTACTAGATCTGCTTTTGTGGTTGAGACACGGATGCACCATATTTTATGTTTGCTCTTGAGTTTTCTTACTAATCCTAGCACTCTGCTTATTTTTAACAACCACAGAGACGATGTTTTCATGGAATTATCCACCCTGAATACAGCATCTCTTTCCTGAATGAAAATAGAGGCCATCACTGTGCATGCACAGCTAGGGTTGGCTTTTGCCTTGCATACTAGAATATGAATAATATTCATATACTATCAATAGTATTTATATAATAACAATAGTATTCAATAAAATATCAGTCTAATTTCTAAAACTTAATGACAACTGATTTACTTTTTTAAGCATGCTGCAACTCAAAAAATACTGAATTTGACAATGATACTCTATTTTGAAGCTCTTGTGACCCTTGGAGTGCCTCCAGTCCTTAGAAGGCAATATTGTTATATATGTAAACAACTTATGCACATTAAACCTAAATTAGAGTAATTATTGATTTAAAATGTAGGATGTACCTTCTGCTGCTCTAGTAATTGTTTTTACTGTCTTTCAGGGTTTTTCAGGGCTCGAGGTTGGGATTTTTTTTTTGCAAAGTAGATTAGACAGAGCATGGAGAAATCCTGTTAGCAAGTTTTCAAGATTCAGTCAAATAAGTGATCAAAGTTCCTATATCCAAATAAATCCTTAGAATTCTGAAAATATCTTTTGGGAATCTTGTGGTGTTTGTTTTCTTCTGTTCTACCCCATGTTAAAATCAGAATAGGCATTAGGTCTTCTGTTTGCACAACATCATAGGCAAATACTCACACCTTTGTTTGAGGAAATAGTATCTTGCCTAATAGAAACTTGTTAAGAGCAAAAAATTCGAGAAATTATTTGGTACATCTTATTAAAAACTTTTTTGTTTGTTTTTCTCTAATATATCTTTCTTAAAGATAACAACTATTTGTAGGACTTCCTATTGTTATGGGATAATCCTTGTAGGTAGCTCAACTCCAAGCAGATGTTTACTCACTCCTCACCAGCAGAATGGAGAGGAGAATCAGAGAAATGAAAGCGACAAAAATCTTTCATTGACATAAAGATTTTAATCGATAAGGCAAAGCTGTGTGCACAAGTAAAGAAAAACAAAAAATTCATTCACAGCTTCCCATCAGTTCAGCCATGAACTCATCAGTTCATCAGTTCTGGAAAGCCATGGTCCATCACATGTTACAGTGGCTTGGGAAAACAAATGCTACAACTCTCCACTTCCATCCTTCATTTTTCTTCTGCAGCTTTTATTGCTGCACAATGTCATGTGGTATGGAATATCCCTTTGGTGAGTTGTGGTCAGCTGTCCCAGCTGTGTCCCCTCACAGCTTCTTATGCACCCCCAGCCAGGCCATTGACAAGGCAATGTGAGAAACAGAGAAATCCTTGATGCTATGCAGTGATTGCTTAGCAGCAGCTATAACATTTATGTGTTATCAACACCGTTTTGATCAAAAATCCAAAACATAGCACCATAAGGATTCCTATGAAGAAAATTAACTCCGAGTCAGACTTAGTACATCTATTGGCATTGATAATCATCAGGATAGTAAATTGCTCAGTTTACAGGGACAAAGCAAGACTTATTAATAATCTTTGCTTGGATTGAAAAAGAATGGAGATTAACAGGACTGTTAAGATGGCTATTTTCTTTTAATAGGTATGCTCATGACATTGCCCAACTAGTTTAAGCTCTGAACTTGTTTCTGAGTACAAGTAGAGAAGGAAACACTAATCTCCCTCAGTGAAAAAATAATAAAGAGCTTCTGAAGTTCCCAACAGGAAACACTTGTCCCCTTACAGCAGAAGCAGATGATACATCCCTGTGAAGACTTTCTATAGAGCTTCCTCTCTTCACTGACCTGAGATAGACTTCAGGCACTCCTTTCAGGAAGACTGCCTAATTAAGGTAGCTAACAGACAAGTACCAGTCATGTACCTATGGTCCTGGACTGAATAATCTTCTGGAAAGCTCCATTTCAGTAGAGGAGAGAAGACTGTGCTTCCTTACGAGGCATAATTTCAATGATTTGGGTAGCCTGAGACTTGCAAAATTTGCAGTAATTCTTCTAACATGATGGTCCATAATTTCCTCAATTACACTTTCTCCAGAGAGTTGCCCATTTAGTACTTAGATCTGTGACTTTATAGTTTTGAGCTCAGTTTGGCAAGGTTAGAGGAGTAAACCTGCTATTTCACCTCCTCAATCTTTAGCAATGCATTAGTCCAGCTTCCTGAGTAGGCATGCAACCAGTTGTTTTCTTGCAAACACGTGTAAATTACATTCTTCAAAAAAACTCTTCAGGCACTAGCACAGGGAGGTTGGCTTTTCTGCCAATTTTATTTTGCTTCCTCCATTGTGTCCTGCCAAGAGCAGGAGTCATATATTTTTATCCCCTCTTCTCAGTGCTCAGTGAATTTGAAAACTGTGGGACACTCTAGGGCCCGATAATCTGTCTCCTTTTATTGTACTCAGAAGGCTCAGATGGGATCTGACATTTACCCTGCAAGAGACCTTAGCAGTATGGCAGTCTGGGGACATGAAAAGGCTTCCAGGGGATAAGTGAAGATGATCACTTAACTTCACTTGTAGCTCGATTGAAGTGAGTAAGCTGAAAGGCCTTTACCCAAAAATGTAACCATTAAAACTGCTGAAGATTTGTGGAAGAGAGTTTCCCACACACAAGAGATTCCAGGGAAGATAGGGTATTTGCCATGTTGGCAGTAAACAAGAGTTGCTCTTGGCAAGAAACCTCTCTCCTCAGTTCTTATAACTTGTATGACTGCTGTGAGTTACTCCGAAACTTCTTCCTGATGACATTACTACACAAATACTTTTCTTTATTAAAGAGAACATTTTCCTTGCAAGAGTTTCACAGTTTACTTGGGCCTATAAGAAAATATTTCTGTCACTTGTGCCATGAATATGAAATGACAGAGACAGTTCTAAGAACAATTTTAAATTGCATTAATATTTGTTCTCCATGGGGTTCAGTGTTATCCACCTAATAAACAGTATGCTCCAAATGAAAAAAAAAAAAAAACAATACAAAAACATTTTTTCTTTCTTTCTTTTTTTTTTTTGTTTTTTGCACTTCCCACCTCTTTAGTACATTGTGAAGAATAATATTTTTCTGGCATATTCAATGTTAGTTTGCTATCAAAAAATTGTTCCAAGACTTTGCGTGAGTCTCTACAAGTTATTTTCTGGGGGCTACTGTCATGGCTGCTTTATTTTATTTAACTGTGGTAGAAAGTTTGAAAGACAGAGAAGCAAAGAAAGGATGGGAAAAAAACCTATTTAATGCAATAAATTATAGCTACACGTTCATAAGTATGTCAAAAACAAAGCCCATATCTTTCTTCCCATGCCTGTCTGCAGCAGAACTTTTATACTAGGATCAGACTAGAGGTGGACTGCTGCAAAAAAAGTCACCCAGGCTCCAGGATTTTGTTAAAGTTTCTGGCACGAAAAGAAAATCTTTATCTTTGAAACAAAAGCACTGATTTTGAAAAGCCAAATGTATTTTGGCTTTTAATTTTGTTTTTCATTCTTCTTTTCCTCCCTGAACGCATAGGACAACTCGTCTGAAACAAATGTACTCAATTCTCTGTTTTACTTTTTCAAAGCATCACATCTGTGAAAAAACAAATATGGAATAGTGCATCAGGAATTTTTTTTACTGTAGTGCAGAGTTCAGAAGTGCAGGCTACTGTACTCTTTTACTGAAATAGAAGGTGATATTTTAAAAAATATTTAATGGGAAAAGATGTTCCAATCTGAGTCTTTTTATACTTTAAAATATCACAGAACATCCTTACATTTTTACCACTTGCTATTGCAGAGGTCAAAGATGAAAACATTTCATGTCTTTCCTGGAGAATAATTTATTCTGAGGGAAAGAAGGCTTAGGAACTCGTGCTTTGTGCGACCATGGGACAGTATCATCTGATTATCAGAGTGCAATGGGC
Organism: Toxostoma redivivum; assembly: GCA_013397375.1. Lineage (NCBI taxonomy): Eukaryota > Metazoa > Chordata > Aves > Passeriformes > Mimidae > Toxostoma > Toxostoma redivivum. Next base: position 602,913 of record VXBI01006452.1, on the reverse strand, counting down.
AGCATTGGTGCTTTCTCAGGAAAGTAGAACCAGTTCTTTGATGGGTAGTATTTAAAGCTGGATAAAATCCATTATCTGGCTTGTCACACAAGCTACTGAACATGATATTGATGAAAATCAGTCTTAAATCACCTTGTCTTTAAATCCACATATCCTCAGTGCTGAGCCCATGAGAGAAAGCTGGCAGACATTCCTGTTGTCGATGGAATGCACCATGGGGTGAGTGTGGACTGAGGATTTAAATATCTAGTCCTTAGAAATGGGCCTCTTAAGGTTCCCTGAGATACTTAAAATAAACGAATTAAATTCTCAGCATTTGGAAAAATAATCAGAATACACACTAAAAATAAATAGCTTGTCAAGTTGGTTTTTTTTCATACTTCTGTAAGTTAACAGTGCTTATGAAATACTATCCAAGTTAAGCATTTCTTTTCCCTTTAAAGCAAAAGAAAAGGATGATCTCTAAATCGAAAAAAAAAAATCAGAGCAGGGAAGCATGTCTTCCTAATAAGTATGAAATTTAATAAGCTCCTTCTCCTGTACAATTAAGACAGGGGAAGTGATTTTGCTGGAAATTTATGGAAGTTTAGGTCCTCAGGGCAGGCTGGAGACAGGTGGCTCTGTGCATGCTTGTTTGCACAACTCTCCTAGGGCAACACAGCCTGACTTGCCAACCTCTGGGCTTGTACCCTTCTGTGACACTGGGCCAGATTGTCAGTGTTGCCTGATAATTCCTGGAAGTCTGCTCTCTCCTTGAGTCAGACCACAAATTTACCTCATATGTGATTCAATACACAGCTTGTCCCAAAGCTCCAGAGCTGGTAAGTAAAGGCAGATTTGACCACGTCTTGCTCTCTGTGAAGCAGATGTGAAATGCTCCCTTTTCAAAAGAGGAGGACACATTTCTTTGCCACAAGGTGTAAAGGTAGGTGGGCTCACAGATATGCTAACTACTCCTGATTACTAGTCTATAATTTTTCCTGCATCTGCTTCTAGAGAGTAAGATGTGAATGCAGGAAAACAAGGTGTTACTGACAAACTAGAAGGACTTTAGAAATATTTACAGAAAACAAAAATTGAATGTAGAAAACAACTAAAGGAAGCTTATAGTTAAATTATTGAATCTCATGAAAACCTGTCTCAGTCACTATGGAGTCCTCTTCTGAATTAATCAAATATATCTCACCTCCCCTCGTCAAAAAGCAGCTAAGAAATCCCTTAATCCAAGCATCTTTTATCTTTTTCCTCTTTTTTCTCACCTCTTGCCACCTACCTCCAAATTCCTGTGGGAGCACAAGCTCTTGCATAGCCTTGGAATAGGGGCAAGGACAGAAAGCCACCAGCTCTCACAGCAGAAAGGGGTTTCCACAGGAGATTTGCCACAAAGTAGATTTGATGCAGGCCATTGCTTTCTGGGACATGTAAAGTACATTAAAATCATGGGAGAAAACTGTAAGCTACACATTGCATTTGTTTTGGCAAGTGGTGCAAAGGGGTAATCACTAATATGCTGCCAGTCTACCATGAAATCATGGTGGTATCAGAAAGAACACAGATGTTCAGCATATATAAATAATTCTAAATTAGTTTCCAACTAAGAACTCTGCTTTGAAAAAACTTTTAACACTGTAAACTAAGTCCATGCAAACTGATAAATATTTCTGTTTTCAAAGGTATGAGGAAAACTTGTTTTTCCCCATAATAAAATAATAAAAATAGAAGGCTAATGCCAAGAGTGGAGCAACAGCTTCTTCTGCAGCTGATTCTGTTAACTTCATCACAAGCCAGTGGTAGAATCTTCATTAACATCAAAAACAGCCCTGGGCTCTCTGTGCCAAGCTTTCCTAGTATCAAGATTTTATTCCTAATAATTTAAACTTTGAAAGTTCATTTCATTTTGAGGAACAGATGGAGGCTTATGTGTTTACTGATATTTTTCCCCATCTGTGATAACACAAGCAGGTTAGAGAATGAGTAGATTGTAAACATAATAGATTAGCAAATTTTAAATGAATTTTTCTGAAGATTCACAAATGAAATGCAGAATCCTTTGTGTGTAGTACTACTAAAATGCAACCCCCTGATCAATCTAACTGCAGAAAATAGTCTTATTTCAAGCAAACATTTCTGGAAAGAACATTATAGTGAAAAAAATCAGAACTGCAGTTCTTCTAAATTGAAAAATAAATACATGCTCAGAGGGGATTTGGGATTACACAAGGCTCATTCTAATTCAGTGGTGCAAATGATACCAACAGTAGCTCCTTAGAAGGAGAGAGCAGACTAAATCTAGTTAACTTTAGAAAATTATCTTGATTCTGTCCTGGCACAGCACACAAGAGTGTATTCAGGGACAGCTGCTCTTGAGGAGACTGGAGGGAGAGAAAGCAATGGCAGAATCACTTCCACGGGTGAAAAGCAGCTTGATGCCTCCTCTGAGGCTGTTTAAGAGATGGATTGCTTCAGAGCATCAGCATCTTGGCTCTTCCTCACCCCTCATACCCATTTCCCACTTGCCTGTGCCAAAATGCTGTTCAGTTTGATGTCTGTGGAACACTGGCTGGAGGAAGATTCATAGTGTCATGACAGATTTTCTGTCACCAGAGCACAGCTTGACTGTTGCTGTGGAGAAAAGGAAAAAAATAAAGAGTGCTGAGAATGCCTGAGTCCAGCTTATGCTATGATTTACAGATATTAGGAATTTGGAGCCTTTGAAAACTCCCCTGAAAGGGTTTGGGCTGCTTTTGGTTTTCTTATGACAAATTTGCAATTAGGTATTTACACAAAGATGCATTAACTCAGAAGTCCAGGGAAAACCCCATAAACAGAGAAGCATGTGAAAGGTCACAATGGATCTGAGATTAAAATACCACCTGAAGTAAGGCAGGTTAATAGATGGTGACATTTCAAAGGTGCCAAAGTCCCCTTGCAAACCCTCTGTACTTTATTCATTGTGGAATAATAAGAACTTTAATATTCAACATGCAAAAACAATAACAAAACACCCTTATCCAAATTAAATACACTGACAGAGTCTATACCACTAAGTAAACTAAGCAGGTCCGAGGTCTAGTGGGCTACAGTCAGCCTGTACAGTAAATTGTTAGCAAGTGTTAACTTCCTGGCAGAGATTTGGCCAGTGTCAAAGTCCAGTCTCAGCCAATAGCCTGTGGCAAGTGCAGAAACCCTGTTTTAGGTATGGTCTTTAGTGGACTGGGGCTGTGTGTTGCCAGTCAGCCTCAGGACTCTCTCAGACCATTTTATCTGCAAGAATAAGTGCAGCCTGTAGTTCCAAATCAAAAGGGAAAAAAAAATAGGCTACTAAAATCTGTCAGCAGCAGAATTTCCTCTTACATAGGTTTATTTTTTAACTTCATAATTCCAAATCGGTTTAAAATGTCAGTTAAAACAGGAATAAATGTCTTTAAAGAGAAAAAATGAAACTGTTTCATGGAAATTAGTCCAGACCCCTAGTAGGAAGCACTTATTAGATGGAGATCCTCTCACTAGAAAAGTGGGTCAGACATTCATGATGTGAGTTAGAAAGGCAAAGGAGATATGAGTCTTGTCTAGTCACCCTTAATAATTCCATAGCACATATATTTGTCTAGATGACAGCTCTGGTTCTTCTGAAATACGTGGTTGAGGGACAGATAGTGACAGATGCTGAGCACCCATTATGAAGGAATGGGTAATTTCAGTTCTTGTTGACAACCATGCTGAAAGTGCTTCCCAGCTGAGGGCCTTGTCTAACAAAATTTGGAAACCAGCACCAAAAAACCAGATGTCTGTAATATACAGAGACTGGCACAGAGGGTCTCAATCCTGTTTGTTATGTAGAAGAATATAAAGTGGGAGATTCCCCATTTTACTTGACTGTGAAGTAGATAAGCATAAACTAGTTTAGTCCAAGCTAATTTCACAAAATAAGGTGTTCATAAACATCATAGTAGGAAATATCCTTTGAAATTTCCTAAAGCTCTCTTTGACTGGATTACTTTGCAACACCTTATGGAAAGAAAAATGTGAATTTAGTATGAATGTTTCCAGTCATCCCTTCCCATTTGAAAACTACATCTAAATCTATGGAATCTATCTACATTACCAAAGTAGTGACCCTATTCAAGGTCAATTCTTTACTGTTGCTCCTACTTTAATATCTGAAAACCAAGAATAATAAAGAAAAAGCCAATACAGAAACTGAGACTAGGCTCATTTATCAGAATTAGCTGAGACTACTAGGCTTGCTTGCTAGTGATTTTGAGGGCTTTTATTCATCTAGCTACCCTTTAAAGAGACACAATTTCCATTTTTTGTTAACAGTACAGAACTGTCACTTTTAATTGCCTCAAATATATGAAGGAATTGCTTGCAAAATAGCTGTAGCCAGGAGTAAGGATACTGCAGATTGTCTAGTAATTAAATGTATCCATCATACAAGATGGAATATGAATGGTAATAATATTCTGAAGGAAGGAGTGAAGCTGACAGCCAGACTAGAGAGCTGTTGGGTGACCTAACGAGAGACATAGATCCTTGAGTTAAGTATTGCCTAAAGCAGTAACTCTAATTGCTGCCTAAAGCAGCAATCTCGAAACTAATGAAAGAAAGCTAGAATAACTCCATGAGAAATCATTGTTAAGTAGACTTTGGCAAGCCTTGGGTTTCTTGTGAAGAAATCTGTGTAGAAATTACATTCCACATACGAGAATTAAAAACTAAAAAAAATATCCTAGACAGGACTAACAGTTTACAAAAGTTACTTCTGTTTTGGCTATCATTATGTAAAAGTAATATAATTTCTTGAAGGTAAAATCCAGCAGAAAGTATATTTTCTTATAGATTTTCAGAAGAACAAAACAAAGTAAGTAAATAAAAAAGAGTAGAAAAGTCAGATTGCTGTAAATCACTAATTCTTTCCTCTCTTGCACAGTTACAAATTTTGCTTCGTGCAAGTCTGAGGGAGATATTGTCCTTTATTTCAGAAGTTCAAGTACAGTGCACACTGGTAGTTTCCATCTGCCTTTGAGCTCCTGCTGAGCTGCAATATCTGCAGGTAGGAAGATGAAATAAGTCACATAAGAGCAGAGGAAGAAAACAACACTTTCAGCAAGGCTGTCCATTAAAAGAGCCAGTCTCCTTTCACATAACGTTTAACCTGCATTGACCTTGAGAACAGTTCTCTCCTTCACTCTGAAGTCATCCTGAAATGTAAATATAAATTGCAATTCTTAAGTAGCCCCTTGAAAATACTCCTCAGTTGCAGTCTCTTTTTAAATATGTTGTTTGTGGCACTACTGGCCACGCCTGGAGCACTATATGCAGTTCTGGGCTCTTCATTGCAAGATCCCTGGGTATACTGAGATTTCAGCAAAGGCCTCTAAAATGATTAAAGGACTAGAACTACTCTTCTGTGAGGAAAGGCTGAGAAACCTGACATGGTTCTGCCTGGAGAAGAGAAGGCTCAGAAGGATCTTATCAATATGTAAAAATAACTGAAGTGAGTGAACAAAGAAGATGAAGCCAGGGTGTTTTCAGTGGTGCCCAGTGACAGGGCACCAGGGGCAAGAAAAACAAGCTGTAACACAGGAGGTCCCCTCTCAACATCAAGAAACACTGAACTCACTTTTAAGACTGAAACTCAGATCTTAAATGTTTGCAAAACATTTCTGGGTCTTTTCTTTTAGGAAAACAACCCTTTTATCAATGGTTTTCCAGCAGGTTAGTTTTTCCATTACCAATACACTTCTGAACATTTTCTAAAAGACAAAATAATCAATATAAAAATTACATCAAAGATCATATTGCAAATATCAGTCTATGATGGAAGATGTATTGACATGGATTTTTAATTCTACAAGACTTTGCTTTCAAATTTTTCATGGGGTCCAAAAGGAGCCCCATGCAAAAGGAAAATGAAATTTGGACAAATTTGACAATTTGTCTGCCAAACATACACTACTTTCAACTTTGATGGAAAATACATAAGGACAGTATAACTCCTGACTTTATAAAGAGACTGTTAATCTGACTCTTATGAAGAGAAAAGGTTATCAGATTTTATTCCATTTTAAAATATTAAATACACAGGAAAGGGAAGAGAGTGAAACACTGCAGATTTACTTAGACCTTTTAAGTACTTGCTTTACCCTCTATGACTTACTTTAGTTTAGCACTCATATTTCATTAAGGATGATCTACCTTCACGATGCCATGTGGGATGCAATTTAATAACCTTATATAATGATCTTACATAAATTCCAAAATCTTGGCCAAGACTTTCCATTAACAAAGGGATGATTATACTCTTAAGCAGTAGATCATTTGGGTTCAATTCTGCTTCTACTCTAGCTGAGGAATAGCACAACAAAATACTATCAGGACAGAGCTAAATGTCTTAACTGACTAGACCTCAATAGCCTGAGGTGCTCCAGATATCTTAAGCTGTGATTACCACCAATCTCCTTTTTCTTTTATGGCTTATAGTTGAATCTGTATTGACTTTTGACCAGTTAGGCTGAATGCTGCACAGTATTAAGAAAGGACAGTAATTAAAAACCAGTAAGAAATCAACCCACTCTCCCTCACATTCAAAGTATGACAGAAAGATACAATCTCAAATCAATTGAGAAGTTTCTTAATTTACATGGGAAAGTTCAAAGCTCTGAACATAGATGATCTGGCCTTATCATAAACCTTTGAACTAAAGAACTCACAAAACTCAGTCCAGGTTTGCACAAGGAAGAAAGGTAGGATCCCTATTCATCTATCATATTTTAAAGTGTATTTCCTTCTGAACCCTTAAATATATTGCAGGGCTAAAAGCTACTCCTTCACACACAAAAGTTGAAATAGCACTGCAAAAGCAGCACTAAAGAGCAAACACATGAGAATGGACAGTGATTCTTTCAAGTCACACTGGATTGCTGCTACAACATTGGTGTCAGAAAAGACAGTGAATGGGCCAAGATACCCATCTGTAGGCACAAGGGCTTTTGACTCTTTTGACTACATCTCTATTCCTGTATCCACACACTCCACAGCCATACCGTCAATGCTACTCTTCTAGAAATCTCAAGACTGTTTTAGGGAAGCAAGGATATTTAAAGCACAAAAGACAAATGCAGTTTTTCCTGTGTTTTGGGATTTTAATGCTGTAAGGCATTGTTCTTCACACTTCTCTTCATAGCTCTTAGTATAAACACAATTCTGAGTGAAAAATGGAGATGCTGTTTGCAGGACTCTCAGAGATGAAGCTTTAACAAATACTCCATGTATCATGAAGTTAAGAGATATAGCTGCTGGATTTCTTGATGAGCTGTTTTCTTAATAGAAAATCTCTTCTCTTGTAATTAGAAAGCCTACTGGAAAAGAAATCTGCTGTGACAGAATGTAATTTTTTAAAGAGCGTCTTAAAGTTAAGCACAATATTTCATTTAAATCTATTCTTTTATTACATTAACTAGAATTACTCACAAAAAAAGTAGTAAGAATAACGGTAACTAACAATGAATAAAACCAAGACAACTGATTATTTCATTTTAAATTGTAATGATAATTATTTTTAGAACTATCAAAAGCAGTTATGAAATATCATTAAACTTTTCCACAAACACTATTTTGTTAGGGACCCAATTCAGAAGTAAATTAATTTAAACTGTCAAACCTGTGCAAAACACAAACTCAGTTTCATTCAGCTGCATTCTCCATAAAACCTTGGTGGAAGGGCCTGTGAAACAGCTTCTGCATCCATCCTGAGTATGCAAAATCAGACCAGAAAATTTACACCTTGTGCTCCTGCTTGGCCCACATGATTTATGGTATGCAGAAATGTGCATGTGGGAGCCAGAAATTTCCCTGCATTTAATATTACTGGATCCTGAGCAGAGGATCCTAAGCTTTTTCATTGAAAGCACATTCACGGCACATAGAAGTGCCCAACCATCTGTTACACTGTTTCTCATCTGTGTGCCCTTCAGAGATGAAAAAAGGGGGAAAATATGAACCACAACACTACACATACTACAACATCAACTGAATCAAGGGGGAAAATACAACGAAGAAAAATTTGAAAGGAAAAAATTCTAGGTTTTCTAGCCATTGGAAGAGAAAAAGCATTGGAAGAGATAAACCACTTATTTAATTTTATCTTATTTTTTGTGACCTATGAGAAAAAAAAAAACAGTTATTACTGCAGCTCTTGTAGTTAAAGGCTAAAACAATGAGACCACACTGTAAGCTGAACAAAGAGCTGGGTTTGTGACTCCACATTCTATCCCTCACCTGATGCTTTGAAATTCTGGAGGAGTTTTAGCTGTAATACAAAATGGATAGTTAACTTGCAAATACTTGCATTATTAAAAAATAAAAAACTATTTGGTGTTTTTTAGTTACATAAGGTAAGACTCACAGAATCAGATGTCAAGTTTATAAATTCATCTTGCAAACATATTTTTTTTTCCACTCTAAAACAGTTGAGTCCAAGTTGGAGTCTATGCTTGTTTGTTTTTTTCTTTTGGATCATACATGCCTCTTGCACCATCTTATCACCTAAGGCACATATAACTCTGGCACTTAGAAAACTCAGCACCACAGGTACCTGGACTTTTTGAAGGGAGTTTATAGTTTCAGTGGACACTGCCAAGTGGGCTGATTACAGCCTTATGGTAATTGTTGGCTCTCCCCCAACAGACTGCTTTCCTATGTCAGTCTGCTAAACACAATCTCATAATTTAGTTTTAAGCACAAGACAATTGATTTTTTACTCAGAGTAGGATGTAGCTATTTTTCATTAAATTTCTTACTTCTTTTCAATATAAAATTTTACATCCTACATTTATTCATTGACTTCAGTGAAGAGCTGTAAAACATTAGCTTGTTAAAGAACTACTGACAAAAAAACTCACTTTTTTTTGATCTGTTTCTTATTTGTAAAAAAAATTATTATGTTCTGCTGACTGAGTTAAGACCATATTCCAATCAGTTTAAGCAAATTATTCCATAGGCTTTTGACCACCATTTCCCTTCAAAGTCTCTCACAGATTACTAAGGCAGACATATAGGAATAACAAGTTTACTACACATCACTTATGTTAGCCTTGCAGACCTCCAGGCATCCATGCAAGCCTCCACTCTAGAATTCATTTATTGCCACAGATTTGGCAGATGTTTTGAATACACTGGTGTTATCAGAAGAGTTGTAGAGCTTTAGTCTGTCTTGCTATTCTTACAAGGACATAAACTCAGGGTTGGATACGAGATAGATCCCATTTCTCTCTAATACAGCCAGGGACTTGGAGGATGTACTGCAAGTTTATCTGAACCTATGAAAATGCCTAGTACAAGACATTGCCTCTTCCTATAAATAATGATTCTAGGTCTAGTTTTTCTCAGAATAATCATTCTGGATATTATTCATTTACTGTAACAAAAAAGTGAATTCTTTTCTTAACTTTAGTAGAAGGAAGTTTTTACCCTTTACTCAGCTAGCAAAAAAAGAACTATCCTTGGATATTATTGTTCATGTAACATTTCACTCTTAATGATACCTATCTTTGTAACATTATAAGGAAGATAGAGATCCCTTCAGTGGTTTGAGATTAACATAGCTGTATTGTTCTTCATGAGTGGATCATAATAATATTGCAGTTATTTTTCATTATTATTGCTTTGCACAGTGTAGCAAAATCATAATTCTCCTCTGTGCATAAACAAACACAGTCCTGACTAGTATTCAGTGACATCAAGCTTAAATATTTCAGCTGTCAGAAAAAAATTACAAAATTATTTTAAGTCATAAGTTAAATCAGGTTTCATAAAAGAAATTAAAGAATCCCAGTATAGTTGTCTTTTCCATTATCTTACAGAATATGGGATATTGGGACCATATTTATCTCTGACATCTAACAGAGCATGCCTCAGCATTTGGGAGTGAGCTTCTGAATAGAATTATGTGAACAATTGATTTTTCAGTGACTAACTATTGAACCACAGTATTGACGACAGTTTGATCAGATTGAACTACAATCAAAAATGAAAAAGATACTAGCATGCAGTTTTTTTGCATCTGAAACAAAACCAGAAAAAATATATTTGTTCATATAGCCTATTTTAAGCCAAACACTTGTAATAAAAGCAAAGGAATCAAACAGCATGGAGGTCAGCAGGAGCACACCCATTTTGAACTGAAGAGTGAAGGTATTTACCCAGCTGGCAAAAGATTGAGACAAAAATGGGCACCAACACTGAGTTTTCAAAACCACCTTCCCCTCATTTCAGGAAAATGCACTAAACATATGTTCTTGTTTTCAAGTGCAGTAATTTGTTTGTTAAAAGGCTTTTCCTCTTCCAATCAGAAGAGAAAAGAGATTTCCTATCTGAATGTATTTAGTAAATCTGTTAAATTGCTTTCCAATACTTTTGGAGCATGGTCATTTTACATCATCTACCACTGTAATTTTAAATCATAATTAAACCTTGATGTCTTGAGGTATTTTGTGGAGAGAGAATTGTGGTGTTTTTTCAAGACAGCTAAAAATATTAGGTCTTTTGATATGATGATAATAAAAATTTCTGAAAGTAGGATAGGGTGAAGTGCAGTACCAGTGAGGTATTCTCTTTCAAAGGGTCGATCAGTGAAGGAAACCTGTCAGAACATCTGTTATCCGGAGAATCTTATCTGAATATTGATTTTCATGTGAAAACAAAATTCTGCCAGATTATGTATGAACAATTAACTTAATGAGACCTTTGGCCTAATATAAGGAAGATTTTTCTGTTACATTTTTGGCTTGAGGGCTCATGGCCCAACTGTGTGACATAAACAGGTCCAGCCTAAAATGCAGTCACTGCCCAGCAGACTACAAATTTCAGCCAAAAAGTAGAAACTGAGCACAGATCTCCTAAATAGCCAACCCAATAGCCTGTGAAACTAGCTCACTGTGTCCCAGTTTGATTTCTACTCCTTATCTGCATGGCAGTGCAAAAAAAACCACCATTAATGCAAGAAGTTTTAATAGTCACATTATCTTCAGTGCCAGACATAATTGCAAAATACTATGATGATATACTGCATATGAGGCACATAACAGAGAAAATACCTGAATGAATAGTAAGTACCTGGTGTCAATTGTGCATGGGCAGAATATTAATCTTGGCACCTCTCACAATGGCATAGTTTTTGTGCCTTAATGAAAAAGGCAATTTCACTGATTCCCCAGGTTTAGGCTACTGGTACCTGAGAATGTGACTCTTGGGAACCAATTAAATACCATTTGTTTACTGGATATACAGAGAATGAAAGATCAGGTTCAAACTCTAAATTACCTTCAGTTTCTTAATGGCAGTAGAAGGTAAGTGCAGCAGTAGGGATGCAAGCTACAAAAAGGCTAAAACCATCAGCTGGAAACACCTGGAGGAAGAGTCTGTGAGGTATTTACTTTTAAATTAGTTCAACTCTTGATGATTCTGTACAATTATCTTGGCTTTTTTTATTTTCTCATCCAACAAGTTGCTTCAATAATGATTTAGCTACATAATTACTTAATTGTTTAACTTGAATATTAACAGCCAAATAATAGCAGCTAAATAAAAAAGGATCAGTTTTCTAAATGCCAGCAGCACCCCCAAAAACACATCAGCTATAAACCTAAACACACTTAGCCTTATCGGTGGTCTTTTTTTCAATATGTATGTTTCTTCAAGTAGTCCCTGATCATAAACTTTTTTACTTATAAACTGTGTGAAGTTGAAAAATAGAAATACCTTCACTCCAAGCAGAAATTATTCATAATAATATTGTTGCAGCAGTTCAAGAAGGAATTGTAGCAGTAAGGAACCCAAGATATATTTGAAAGGTACATCGAGCTCAGGCCACTGAAGTATTTTTTACTGTACTCGCTAGAGCAATAAAATCAGCGTAGAAGTGGGCAGAACAAACCTTCCATATGAACAGAGAACAAACTCATGCTAGTGCTTTCCATTTAAACTCTGCCTTTAGACATCCCAAACTCTCAATTTTTAAGTCATTGGTAGTTTTGTTATGCTTTTATCATGGGTAATTTGCATCTCTAAATTTAAAGATATCTGCTGGGTGTATTCCAACTAATAAATAATAATAGCACCAAAGATCTTAGTTTGCATTAGATGTCTCTCTAGTGCACCACCCTTTCACTTAACTACTTTTGATAAGGTGTATCAGCAATTTCCTTTTCTTAAAGCCTTAACTAATAATTTTGGTAATCTTTAGCCTGTTACTTTTAGTCTGTTTAGTATTAAACTATACAGCATAATCCTTCTGACACAATCAGCTAAGCTTCAATGATGGATTAATGTATCAAGAACATCAGCTCCAGGTCTGCAGAATACCTTTGCTACTGCAGACTGCTTGAATTCCACAGAGCAACAGTCAACAGATAGGATATTTCCAGCTGAATGTAGTAACGTAGGAAAGAGCAGTGCAGTGCTGTGATTTCAGGTTAAAAGGTAGCAATCTGTTATTGTGATCAGTTCCTTAAAGGCTGCTTTCAAGCTAGCTTTGCAGTCAAAAATGCTTAAATATTTAATTATTTTCTAAGAGATCATGAACCAATTCCTTGAGTGAAATGTACTTCAGTATAAAAATGATTGTTTCATTCCCAGGAAAAACATTTCAAAAGTAACTAATCTGATGAAACTCTAGCCTTGACAGATGTAGATAAATAAAAGTTGAAATGTAGTGCTAGTTTTGTCACAGGAAATATAATGCAGAATTTAGGCCAAGATGCATTACAAAAGTATTAGTTTAAATGCAATACCCGAACGTGTTTCAATCCAGTGTGACAGTTCCATCTTTGGAGTGTTCTCTGTTTTGCAGCCTTGACTAACTTCAGCCATTAAACTTCAGTTACAAATGGTGAGATGAAGGAATCATGGCCAGCTGTGTACCTTGCATTGTCACTATGGCATAGATAGCAGAAAACTGCATACTATGTTCCAGGCCCACAATCTGAACTTTTTATTGTTTGTTTTTTTTGCTTTGGTTTTGTATTTTTTGGGGTTGTTTTTTTTTTTGTTTGTTTGGTTTTTTTTTTTTTTGTTTTTTGTTTTTTAAATAAAGTGCATACTGTCTAATAGATATTCCTTTGATAAAAAAAAAATTGCAATGAAGTCAACATGGTCTTATTGCTCCTATTCCTATTTCTCTTATTCACTACTCACTACTTTACTATCCATTGTTTCCCCTTCATCAACCCGTGATGGTTTTCCCAAGCCTAGCAGAGATTTTGCATGAGCAAAGCAAACAGTATTTGATCCCAGACAACAAATTAAATTAGCAGTGTATACTGACTTCTCTCAGATGAGTCACGTTCTACTTCCAGTAAGACTCTGCATCCAAACCTTGAATGTCTAGTGCCTGACAAGTAAATAATCTCAGTACAACTTAGTTGCTGCTCATGTGATGGAGGAAGGAAAACAGGCAGCTTCCTTGTCTTTTAGGCAGACTCAAATGAACATCCTGTTGTATTCACAACCTACACAAGCTATTTCCTCCTTCCATGGTGTTATTCCTCCATGGAACTAAAGGACATTCTGCTCTCTGCACCCAGAAGAGAAGACAAATGCTGCTTTACCTATTGACTGCAAAGGAGGGAAGGAGAGAGGGAGGGAAGGAGGGAGAGAGAGCTTTGTGCTTTCCCTGCTTGTCCCTCACTCCAACTTTGTGCTCTGGCCAGATGCAAGGTGACCCTAAGCAGTTACACGTGTAGACTTAAAGATTACAAGACAGAAAGAAAGTGGATGGTCCTTTTTTTTCTCTTCCTGTATATGGAACTCCTTTCTGTCTTTCCTGGGTGCTCCCTCTGTAGACTGATGAATAACAGGTCAGAGGAGACGGAAAGGCTTTTTACCTGCCAACCCCAGAGTTCAGGATGTGTTGTTTCTCCTGCAGCAGTTGATGACATCCTAACAACCTTAGCAGCACTGGAGCTGCATTCCTACGCTGTAACAGGGGAAGCAGGACCAAGGGCCTGAACTAAGGTCTTGGCAGGTAAGTGAAGGAGCAACCAGTATCAAAAAGCTTCGTTTACAAGTGTACGTCTTTGTAATGTTTAAGTCTTAATATGTGCTCTGCTTTATCTGGGAGCTTAAACTTCCAGTTTTGAGAAGAGTATTTGAGAATACCTATTAGCTCTGCCAAATGCTTGAAAAAAATGTTGAAGAAACTCATAAATGCAGAGAACCTATAAAGCAAGATTACTTGTGTTAAAGATGTCTCAGAGCTGGGATTTCTTTTTAAAGCTGAGCAGGAGTTATTTAGATTAGTGGGGGAGGGAGAAGCTTTATGGTATAAACATATTTTTGTAGCAACACTTAGAGTGACTGAGAGCATCACTGTATTGTGAATACTTAATATTCAAAATATGAGATCTTGAGATTGGAAGGGAGATTTTTTGCATGGTTGCTTATTTTCTCTCAACCGGACACATAGGGAACACCTGATGAAAAGAAATTTCCATCTCCTTACTACATTCCACTTCTCAAGGTTAATTATCAGAACCAGGTTTTCCATATGAATATCTATGTCACTCAAAACATACTTTATTTCAGTAGTTATCAGGAATTGTGGGCTTGCTGCCAACACCATGGTCCAGAAGATTCACAGAGAACACATACAGAGGAAGTCTTTACTACTACAGCAAATGTGATTAAAAAGATACTTGCAGGGGAAAAAAAGAAAAAAAAAGTTATTCTAATTAGCAGTTCAAAGAAGAAGAAGAAAAAAAATTTAAAAACATCCTTGAATAAAGGAAGTCTTTCTTTTCCTTGCTTGTGGCAATATGAGGGTAATGGATGCCTTTCTACTCAGGGGCCAGTATGTTTTACTTTTTGGAATGGAAAACAAGTTTAGGTCAGAAGAGGAAATCATAAGGAGCTGCCACATGCTAAGTTCTGTATCTGAGCCATCTACTGCACTGTATCTTGGAGAGAGAAAAGGGAACATTCATGAAGACCGAAAAACTATCCAGAACTGTTGGGGCATCAAAGCCCCACCAATATCCAGTTCAGATATTCATATCCCCCTACTCATACTGTTAGTATTCTCAGTTAACTAAGTGAAATCACTCCAAAAGTGACCTCTAAGTATTTGCCCATCTTTCAGTGAATAAAAGGTGAGCTTCAAAAAAAACCTGTATGTGCTAATAGCAACTGTAAATTTATATTCACCATAGTAAAGGAGAAAAGTCATTATAAAAAATTTTCTCCAAAGTTTTAGACACAAGAGTGAAAAATTATACCCTATATAGGTCTATATCTTTTAAAAGTTTGCATTACTATAGTCATTGTTTTAAATTAACTTTCTCTAGACAAAATAAAGTGTTGTACTACATTGCAGCCTCACTGTTAGGAATGAAGATAGAGGAGACAATGCGGGAAGGCCAACACATACGACCAAACTGGAGAGTATCCAGGTCATAGAAGAATGGTAAGTTGGTCAAACTGTTATCTAATAAGTGTTTTGTCTTTGACTAATATCAAGAATTGTCTTGTGTTTAATTGTTTGGAATGTCCTTTTAATTGCTTTTCCTCCAAAAAAAATTCCATACAAAAGGAAGCAAAATCTCTGCTGACAGTGAAATGACAGCAGAGACATTCACAAGTCAGGCTTATTTACAGTTTCCTATTTGTGGGGAAGAGCCATGGGAAGAAATGGAAGATGCATGGATAGTTCCATATGTGGGTCTCTATAAGAAGCCTCTGCTACCTGTGAGAGCATTTTTTCCTGTCTATCCAGACAAAAAAAAAAAATTATAATCACAAGTGTACCTCATGACCAAATTTTTAACGTGGCTACCTTTTATAAAACAGCTTGAACTATGTTTTCGCTGGAATTAACCAAAAAACACATACCTTGCAAACTAGGTTAAATGCACTTAAAGTCTGAGCTTCTACTTGTCTAAAGCTTGGGCTCATGTTTATTGTGTGGGGAAAATGGTAATCTGTCAGGGACCCTGAGTTCTCTAATTCCATAAGAAGGAAATTAAAACTTTAAAGGATATATATGATGGTAAAAACAACCCAAACAACTCATCATGGTCTTTTATGAGAAGACAATATCACTACTTTCTACAAAATATGACAGTGAAGAGGGCTTCCTAACTGACAACAAGGGAGCCCAGGTTGTTTGTCAGCCCCATCCACCTCAGCAGGTTCTTTGCACTCTCCTCAGCAGAGAGTCCAAAGTCCTGAGAGGAATGTTCACCTTAAAATCTGTGTTTAAACTTTTTCATTCAGTTCAAATTATTCCGCAGTTAAACAATTTGTGATTTACCACAAATAGTTTCCCATTATCCAGTCTGCCTTGCATGCAGAGTAGGAGTTGACAAATTGACCTGAACAGAAATTATATGGACAAATGTCACTTATTGTGCATCATGCTAACACAGAAGCTAATGACAACAGCTAGTAATGCTCTTGTGTTGGATTAGGAAGGAGAAGGTGAGTGCTCAAAATTAAGTTTGAAACTATATTTAATTGTTTTTAAGTAATCTGGAGAATTACTTTCTTAAGGTATTCATTGTTACATTAATGGATTAGTGACACCACTAAGTCTTCTGATCACTTACCCAGTGCATCCACTGGTAAAAGCCACAAATACTTTCCTTCAGGAAAACCAAATAAGGACTTTTCTCCATTTCTTCTCTTTCCAGTTTTGCCAGAAAAATCCATCACATCTCAGGCCAAAAGATCATCATTCAGGTCAATAGCGTGAAACAGAAGAAACTTAGCAACCCTTAGGTACAAACACAGAGAAATATGCTAATTTAAAATCTCTCTGAATTACTACTTTGTTTGGCCTCATTAGTATGCTTTTGGATGCCAAGAGCTTTTTGTTTTTCTTGTTCTTCCTAAACCAAATCGTGTACAGTCACCATTAGAGGGAGGCAGGGACATCAGGTATCATCTAAACTCCTCATGAAAGAGAGTCTAAATTCCAGCTTCCTGGAATCTCCTTTAAATGCAGAGGCAGGAATTCAGTGCTTTTGAGCCACACAGCTAGGAGCACCAGCAGAAAACTCATAAAAAGTGAAGTGCATGTCTCATAACTTTAAAGACATTTAGTGGGCTATTGGGATAATGAATGCACAAGTCAAGAGCAAAAAAAATTCCCCTGTTACTGCTGAAGCCTTGTTGCTTCCAGTTTTCACTTTGGACTAAAGTGCAGTTGAAAGGAGAATTTTTGGATGAATGTATGAAAACACTGTTACAAAAATAGAAGCATATTTATAATGACATTTGCTTTTGCAGCCAAAACCCTACTGCAGATGAAATTTTGTCTTGGGCTCAGAATTTTGACAAGATGATGAAAACACCAGCTGGGAGAAACCTTTTCAGAGAGTTTCTTAGAACAGAGTACAGTGAGGAGAACCTGCTTTTCTGGCTTGCATGTGAAGATCTAAAGAAGGAACAGAACAAGAAAGTTATTGAAGAAAAAGCAAGACTTATATATGAAGATTACATTTCTATACTATCACCAAAAGAGGTAAAGCTGTAAATGTTACTTATGCAAATGCAAAAGAAAATGCCTAGGCAGAAAAGGACATATTATGCTTGGGATGAATGCCCAGATGATTTTAGAATACCCTTTAGAAATTTGAGTACAGTTTACCCATGAAATGTTCTAAAACCTAGTAAGTTAATGCATTCTGGATTAAATGAAATGGCAGTAGCAGCAAAGCCCACTGACACCAGCAAGGGTTTACTCAGCTAAAAAGGAAAGGGCTAAAATCCTGAGTAGATAAATGCCAAGAGATCAGTTAAGATACTCTCATTTACATCAAGTTGCAACCTGACTCTACTACTCTGCAACCATACAAAGATAGAATACTGTCTGAAGGATTGACTTCAACCCTGGAAAGCTCCACATATTAAGATACCTTGCTACATGAAGGATGCTAACCAAGATGAAAACTCAAAATATAAAATATGTTTGGATTTGTGAGCCTGTGATTTCATACACAGTGAAGCAAAGTCTTTGAAATATGCTGGTGTGGTGTAGTGTGGTGTGGTATGGTGTGGTATAGTATGGTACAGTACTGAGAAGTAAATACACATTTTCATTCTATCTTCAGTACCAGCTGTAGAATCTGGCATTGTTAGTGTGTTGGCATAGTGGAGTATGATACTGACAGAGCAGACAATCTCTTTCTCCTCCAATGTTTGCTGTCACTTGGTAACAACTATGAGAGAACAGTGGTGCTGCTCAGCCAGTGGGCATGGGCAGGAGTACAGTGCTATGCTAGTTTTGAGTGGCAGTGCTGCAGCTATGTGTCTTCAGAATGTGTTTGAATAGACTTCAAGCCCAGACCATTGTATTTCTACAGCACAGAAAGGACATACTAAAATTTGTGCCCTGACATGCAGGCATACACATTTATGTAAAAAAAACCAGTTTGTGCAGCTAATTGGTTCTTCAATAGCAAACATAATAGCTGGGATCAGAAAACCCTCAAATTTGGCAGGATAGTAGGGTTTTGAGCCACTGAGCATAATAAAAGTTAATTGCATTTAGAGAATGCAAAAACTAAAATTAATTATGGAACCGTTAATTTGCTTTGTATTTTTTCTGTGACTCACTAAAGCCAGATGGCAAAACTAGTTGGAATTACTAAAGGTATTTTCTTGCTAAACAGATGAATACAAAGTATCTGTTTAGACCACTAAGACCTTCTGCCTCAATAACTTCTTTACTGAACAAGTTACAATAAATATTTCAGCTCTTATGCCAAAAGGTAACATCTGGAAAGGGATGCCTGGATGAACAAGAATTTCTCTGTTCCCATGCTGTTCTAATGCATTGCAAACAGTTCTTGTTTGCCTCCTAAGATTTCCAGTATGGGCAGGAGCAGCTGGATTGATGAGATCTGTATGCATCCAGTGCACCAAGTTCGTGAGTAGCTTTGTTAACCTCTAAGTCAAACAATGCTTAGTTGGTGTTTGAATTCTAAATGCTGATGGGTCTTAGCTTAAAAAGACAATTGAGCATTCATCACATACCTATCTGGTAAATATACAGTATTAGAAGAAAAGCTTATTATTAGCCTCCTGTATTTGGCAATTGTATTTCACCCCAAAGCAAAAGCAGATACTATGGCACACAAGAAGATAATGGAGCTATAAATTACTTTTGACTTCATTCATATGAATGAAGTTGCAAATTATTACTAAATGCAGTGAAGAAGTAAAATGTAAGAAGCAAGGTCCACAGTGAGCATAAATTAGCATAACGCCATTGAGTAGAAATACAAATGCAATGCACAAAGACAAGGCAAAGAACATAAAGGTACATGATGTGGCCTAAGAAAAACTCTTCTATAGGGTTTATATATTTATATATCTCTTTGTATTACAAAACATGGTTTGCTAGGAATGCTTTTTCTTTACTACAGGTGAAGATAATTTCAAAATTCATCTATTTCAGTTAAAGGGTTGGATAAAATGGTATATAATTCCCTAGATATTATGCATTTCATTAGATAAAATATGTCAGCTTCATTCTTGGACTCTCACATGGGAATAACCACTGGAAATTCAGATTTTCTCCCAGACAATTGTAGCAGCAGATAAATCTGTAAAGATTCTGATTTAAATCCCTTAATTTTGGTTCTTTTTCTCCAGAAATCCATTTAATTCCTATAAGCATTACTTACTTCCTCTCTCTGTCAGACATGTAGCATTACTGAAGAAGCAAACCTGTCTCTCAGCCTTCTCTTACTGAATTTCTTGAGCCTTATAGAGAACTTGGATGTGCTGTGGCTGGTAATGCCAAATGGCCCAGTGCCTGCTGTTTCTGTCCCTTCCTTTCCTGATTTAATGTTCATACTAAGACATCTGACAGACTTTCAGACCCTCACCTGGCAGTCCAGTGTATAACATTTCTGCTCTGTGATAACAGAAAATGCAAAAGTATGAATTACCAGATGTTAAAGAGTCCTGACAAGAAGAACAAATCTGAAATCGTTAACATTAATGGGGAGATTAACACAATAAAAATGATAAAAATCCCTGGGTAATTTGTAAAGAACAAATGTAGTGCCTAAAAAAAAAAACAGAAAAAAAACCCCCTCTAGGGCAGCCAGATAAGTATGATGAATAGAAATCTTTTAAAAGTTTAACCACAAATGGTCAGAAAAAAAACCCCTGCAACTCTCTGAATTAAGGTAATTCCACATTAATTTCAGAGAAATAATTTTAAATGCATACAAATTATTTTTTAAAGTAAAACAACATATTTTGGAAAATTTCAATTGCACTGCATTACAGCTGCATTTAATTGTACAGATCTTAAGATGGATGCAAAGACCAAGTCAAAACTGAAATAGTTGATGGTTTCAGTGCATTACACAATAATTGTGTGATGGTTCTGAAAGAAGCACAGAGCATTACTTGAATAACTGAAAAATTAAATATGTTCAGTGGAGCTCTGAGAAATAAAGATACATATTACAACTTTTCCAATGTTACTGTTTTATTATTCTGTGCTCATCTTCTTCAGGTTAGTCTTGATTCCCGGGTGAGAGAAGTGATCAACAGAAACTTGTTGGATCCCAGCCCTCACATGTATGAAGATGCCCAGCTCCAGATATACACCTTGATGCACAGAGACTCTTTTCCAAGGTTTTTGAACTCTCAGATTTATAAGTCTCTTGTTGAAAGTATTACAGGCTCTACTTCTGAAACTTAGTTATAATTAAAAAAAAAAAAATCTTGATTTTTTTTTTTGGGTGGGTGGGATGGAAGAAAAGTAGTTTAATAACATCTGGAGCTGAGTTCCTGGAGAACTACAGTTTAGCACTACTCAGGCTACTGTGAAGAAAAAAAAAATACATATTATGGTCTCTGTCTACATTTTTACCAAGGTCCTCCTTGCTCAAGATGGTGTGGGAGGGGATCAATGGATTTGCCAAAATACATTTGTTTCACACTCCTTTCACCCGACTGCAGTCAAGATTGCAATGATGTATTTGTAGTTTTATGAACAGTCTCCTTGTGTATCCTCACACTGCATGTGCAAGGTAAAACTGCTTCACTTACCACTTAGTTGTTGCAATATTTAATCCAATAACATAAATTATATCTGTATTTAAAAACTTTTTTTTTGTGCAATACAGTCCTATGGTACATAGAAACAATTGCAGCAAACCAGAAAGAGGCTTGCATTTTTTAACATCACTAACTAAAAAGCCAATTTTTAAAGTGTAGCATTACTCTACATGCTCTACTGAGTACAATACACTGACTTTTTGAAGCCAATATTTCTGTACAGAGAAAAAGAGCTATTTATCACTGTTTATTTCAAATAAATCAAGCAGAGGATTCCTCTGGTTGTTCACTGCCAAAACTGTGGCATTTTCATTACAGAGTTTGCAATGTCAAAGCAAAAGAAAAATAAAAGAAGAAAAGAAAAGCACAAATCACTTAAAGGGATCCATTTCTGGGTGACACAATCTATGCGCTGATATTGTTTAATTGTTAAAAGAACAAAGATTTTCAATGTACATTTCAGATGTCAGTTACTGTAATTGATTTATTAAAGACTGGCTATCCAGTTCTAACACTGTTGTATAATGTTATGTACTTCAGAAAAAAAAAAAAAGAAACAAGAAACAACACAAAAAGCTTGATAATTTAGTTTTTTGAATAAAGAAATTTAATAAAAGATTGCCTACATGTAGCATTTTAGAGCATTTTAGAACATTTTGATGAACTGCATCTGTTCTGTAAGATATTTTTTTTGAAAGCTAAATCCGGTAAAAAATGTTTTTAAATGAAGTAGTTTTACGAGGTGGCGGGTTAAAGAAGACTTAGCTTCTAGCCTCATTGATTTTGAACAACTCCTTGAAAACAAGGAGTTCGGAAAGTAATATTAAACCAAACTTCAAGGGCTTCTAAACCCACAGATCTTACCCAAGCAAAATGCCTACAGAAACACAATGGGTATCTTTCCTGGGTAAAGATTCCTGTTCTGAGCCCTTAATCTGAGCTAAGGCAGCACAGTACTCCCATCACTAGGCTGCCATGGTGTTTTTAATAGGTGTTTGCTTGGCCTTTTTATCAAAGAATGTCCAGTTTCAGGACACATTTTGATGTTTAAAGAGACAGTGACTTGGAACTTAAAAAACCCCATCTTCATACCTACCATATACAAGCAAAATGAGCATTAGTATTCCTCATAAACTGCTAAAGATATACCAAGAAATTGCTCTGAATATTTGTTAAATATATATATATATATATATGTGTCTGTACATATATATATATTTAATACTGACAACCATACTAAGACTTGAGGCAAGGTTCTTCTCACTTACACAGGAGTAAACATGGCACAAGCCCATCACTTTCGATTAGCCTGGAAGGTCTGGCAGTTGTGTTCTTGAGTGGAATCTGGCCTGAACACAGCTGGCTCCAACCCCTCAGTTACTTCCTGCGGGCAGCCTCCGGTGCCGGCTTTGGTGGGAGCTGCTGCTGCCGAGGCAGGCCTGCTGTGACACCCTAACTGGGAGGGTGCAGGTCTTAGTTTATCTTCTGGGGCTTATTTTTTTCCCTTTGTTTTACTACCTCTCATTTTCTTAATTTATTGAACATGCTTCAGATAGCAGGTTTGGGGAATTTTTTAGTCATTCTTTTTACTTGAAACCTGTGTGCTTTTTTTGGATATATATATATATATGAACAATTTAACAAACTGTTTCTTAAACTCATTTGGTTTTGTAATTTATATAGAATTCAGGAGATGATTAAAAGGGCTATTCTCTATTCCCTATGCAAATATTTTAACTGTTGTAGTGTTTGACAAAATGGGATCTAAAACAAAAATCTGCAAAGTGGAAAAACAAATCTGTTTACAGTGGCATTGCTGACTATCCTATCATATTCAGCACTTTTAAATATTGTTATTTATGAAAATGTAGTTTAAAATGCAAGACAAAATATTTATAAATGTTTCTTTTAATAAATACCTGTTTTGTCTGAAAGTGCTACCGTGTTATGACAACTTTATTCATGTTGGTTAGCTACTTACCATTATGAATAAAATATTCAATTATTATACTGATAGAATATGAGCTACGATGTTTACAAATCCTGAGGGGGGGAACATTCAGTGAGAAAGGACTGACTCCTTCTACTGTGAAATGTTGTTAGGAAAAAAAAATTTCTCGCTTTTTTCTTAATTGGAATTTAACTATGGTCCTACATATGTCTAGTATCATTTGACTAGTTATATTTACTTGGTACTAAACATATACAGCATCATATATGTATATATTTATATAGTGTAATTTCAAGTTGTCGGTGTTTGAGGCACAACACATTTAGTGCACACATCTAAGCAATGTGTAAGAGACAAAACTGCATGCATAAGTCTTGACAAATGTAGACTTGAATTCTTAATGTTACTATTTGATGGTGACCTGCTAGTCATAAGCTATCTTTATAAGATATTTCACATAGGTAGAAGTTCTTGTCAACACAGACAAGTCATCCTCTCAAGACAGTTTTAAAGCTAGATGTGCAGGCCCTAAAATATTACCTTGATTTCTAGCATAAGATTCCAAAATCTGTACTTGGAAACTGTGACATCATTTTGAAAAATATTACACCAATCTTCAGTGTAATACTGCAATGAAATCACGTTCAAAATTTATTGACTAAAATCCTCTATTGGGAGGGATGGAAAAATTGAACATAACATGTAAAATTTCTTTCTTGGAGCAAATGCTCATATTAAAATGTTTAATATATATTTCGTTTACTGTTTTGGGTTTCCCAAATTTTTTTATGACAAAAATGGATGTGGTCCAAATGGACAATACATAACATGATCTCATTGCCTATCATACAGTTCTTTGAACACAAATTGTAAAAAAAGTCAAGCTATTAAACTGATTTATTGTGCATGCAGTGTACAATACACTTTGAAAAACTGCCTAAATGCACTTATTCTATAGCTTGGAATAAAATAAGTGTGTATTTAACTTGTATTTCAGTTTTTCATGAAAATGAATATAGCAAGTGCACTACAGAAAGTGAGTTATGTTTTTGTCACTTTTGCCTGGTGTTTTAAATTCCTTTCAAATAGAGCCTAATGCCAAAGAGACAAAAATAAGCAGAGCACTTTGTACTCTCCTGTCCTTTAGGTTGCAAAGAAACTGAATGTATGTCATGTTATATGTGTGTAACTTAGCTGTTTATAGCCAGCTTTCACATAACTGAGCTTGAAGTAGTTTGGGATACCCAGGGTAAAGCAAAACACACAGATGGTATCACGAGCATTCAGATTAGCCTGAAGGCACATGTGGTATGAAGGAGACTAGAGGTTTGATGGAGGGAAGACAGGTCAGTGACACAGATGGCTGGGCCACAGGTTAAACAGCTACAGCATGGTACTGTGGAAATGTGGTCATAGCACATCCAGGTCCACAGTCAAGTGGAAGTCCATAACTCACTTGAGTATCTGTGGAGTCCACATAGTCCATTTGCGGGACAACAGAAAGTGGACAAAACCAGACTTCAGCTAGCAATAGCAATTTTTAAAATTAAAAGCATACTGAAGTGCTGCTAGGCTGTGGTCTAAACTGAGCAAATAAAGGAGACCTACACTCTAGTTTCAACAGCCAGGGTTTAAGATGTCATGTGATACCAAACTTGATTCCCTAGACAGCAAACTCAATTACAAGGACCATATGTCCGTGGATCCAATATCTGAAGTCAGGCAGGGGGCTTTTTCAGTAAGAGCTGTTTGCTGGACTGACCATGCTGTGAGCCCGCTCAGGAACCCACAACTTCCATATACAGGAAGTGGTTGCAAAAGCCATTTAGCAGAAGTATGCCCCAAGATCAATTCAAAAGCAATCAAAGAAAGCTGATACAAGAAAGTCTAACTTCAGCAACTCTCTACTCCCCAAGGAGTAAAGTCTGTATTTCCACAATGTCTGTGAGCCTGCTCCTGGCATTGTTGATCCAGCCAACAGAGCCTGAGCCCTCATCAAATCCAACAAAGCAAAAAATTAAGGTTGCACATAGGCAGAGAGCTGCAATATCTCCTTCAAGTTGATCTGAATAATATCTAACTACCAACATCGAAATAGGGTTTTTCTCAGCCTATAAGGCTGTTGTTTTTTAAGAGACCCAAGAGTAGCACTGTAGCACATCCTGAGACTTGGACACAGTGACAAAATTCCCATCCTGTTCACCAATACGCTGAGTACATTTGCAGTGACAAAGCATCAGCCCTGTTCGAGCATGTCCTGAATACTTCTGCCAGCAGTACAAGTGATGTTGGTGGGATGAAAGAACAAAGGAGTAATAGTGCCAAAATCAGTTGGACAAAGACTTGACAGTGGCTGCATACCAAGAGCCTGATTTTGCCCCTTCCTTTATCAATGGACTCACCCTGTGGAAATCCACTCTTCTCATTTAAAACAGGGATGTGTATGATTCAGGTGATTCAAAGGCAGACCATTGACACAGATTACTTTTTCCCCCCTCTAAAGTTTTATCTTAAATTACCCCTTACTCTATGTTTCCTGAGCTTTTCATAGGTCTCTTCACAAGCTGGGCTCACACAGCAGTTAGACTCTCATTCCTTGTTACAGTACATCAAAATATTTTGTCTGTTAAAGCATAAACTGGATCATTTTTCCTTTATGCTTCTGGAAAAAGACTTCAAGGAGCTTCATGGGCAGGCAGTAATGGCTGCAAAGGAAGCTTTTGGTTGGTGAGATTTCCTAAGTGATGGCCGGGGCTTTTTATCAGTGCCAGACAACTCACACAGACTACACATTCTCCACAAAGACCTTCCAGTGTGACTTTTATTTATAAATTATTGCTACACTGTATTTTGCCAATACACCTTATCCAAAGTTGTGCACTTAAAATAATAGGAAAACATTTCTATCTAACCATTAATTTTAATGTTAAATATTTTAAATAGAACCTGGATATGCAAAGCCCCAGCTCACACTTCCCACCAACCTCACTTTTACCTCTGCAGACTTTAAACCACCCCGGTAAAAACCTCAGTACCCCCGAGACTCTTGCTCAGAAGTCCTGCTATAAGCTTGAGGTACGGAGGATTCGCTGCGGTTCGAGGCTTTTTTTTTTTTTTTTTTTTTCTGGTTCAGAACGACTTTAAACCGGGGCCTGCAGAGGGCGCTCGGGGCACCCGGCAGGGGCCATGAGGTGGAGCCCCGCCCCGTCAGGGCTGGCCAATCAGAGGCCGCCCGCCCCACCGCAGGAGAGCGCGCCGAGGGAAGCCGAATTCCTTCGGCCATTTCCGCCACCGGAGCCTAAATGATTTCCGACTGCGCCCAAAGCCAGCGCGGAGCGTCTTCGGCAACTTCCGGAAACCCGGAAGGGAGGCTGCCAAGCGCGTTCGGGCGTCGCCGGCACGGCAGTGACGCCCGGGCGACAGGAGGGCGTCCGCGCTCCGGCCCTAGCTAGCTATGCGGCTGCTCTCGCGGGCCCTCCGCGCGGCGCAAGCCTACCGAGCCGCCGCGCTGACCCCTCGGAGCCTCCGGGCAGCGCCGGTGGCATGGCTGAGCGCGCGGCCCGGCCTGGAGGAGCTGTTCGCCGCGCCCTCCCTGCGCCGCCTGCTGGAGGCGCGCGCGCGGGGCGAGGGCGGGGCGGCGCCGCAGCTGGCGGCGCGCGTGCAGCGGCTGCGCGACAAGGAGCGGGAGCTGCGCGACACGCGGGAGCTGGCCCAAGGTGCGGGANTTAAAACGCTTTTGCTAGCTGTGTGTGGTTGGGGCACAGTGATTTTTGGGGTTGTTGTTGTTGTTGTTTGGGTTTTTTTTCCATCTTTCCCTTGCTGTCAAGACAGCCCAGTCCGCCTGTCTGTCTCCGTTTTGACAGTCATAGAAGTCAGCACCTGAATCTGCTGTCTCCACACTGTGATTTGACCTTGTTGTGTGTCAGTAGCTGCGCACTTTCGGTGCTGCCAAATATTGGATTTTTTTTTTTGCCCAGAATCAAACTTCGTTTTGATAGCAGTTAAAAAACTAAAACGTAGAAAAGGAGTACTTTGGGATCAGTAAATATTCATTAGATGATTGTTTACTACAACAGTAATATTCAGATTTTTGCATACAGTGACAGGGGTGTAAGTGCTTTTAACAAGGAGTGCCAGTTTTGGAGCCGCTGTGCTCTTTAAATCCTTTATGTTTTTGACATACTGAAATACAGAAAATAGTTTTTTAGAGCCACAGAATGCCTGGTGTGGGAAGGACCTCTGGACATCACCCAGTCCACCCTCCTGCTCAAGCAGGTCACCCACAAGTTGCTCAGTGCTTTGCCCAGTTGGGTTTTGAGTATCTCCAAAGATGGAAATTCCCAAAACATCTGTGCAACCTCTGCTACTGTTTGACCACCGGCACAGTAATAATTTTTTTTTATGGTTGGCTTGGATTTTAGTTTTTTATATTTTAGCGGAAATTCTTTTATTTAAGATTTTTCTCATGTGTTATACCTGCACACGATTAGAAAACATTTAATATATACTTAGAGTCATCTTTACAGACCATATTAGGAATTTGATTTTCTGACAAGTTTAATGTTTCAGGGGAGGGAGGGTTGTGTGGTAATTTGGTTTTGGTTTGGGTCTTTTTTGGTGGAGTAAGTTCTTCATGTGGTTATTTTTTCAGAAGGTTTTCACAGGATGGCACTGATATGAGTCTGAGGATTAACAATACTCAAATATTTCAGATGAGAATGAAGATTTCCGTAAGCTTGCAGAAACAGAAATTGCTTCCTGTGAAGAAGAGATAGCTGAACTGAAACAACAGGTTAGATCCCCTTATAAAGCATCTGTTTCCATGCCATTCTTAAATTAACAAAACTAGATTGTCTTTTTGGAGGTGTTGGAACTAGGTGATGTTTAAGGCTACTTCCAACCCAAACCATTCTGTGATTCTCATCAAGATGTACGTGATAAGTTCTTCTTCTCCTCCCCTCTGTGCTAGTTATATTCCTCAATAACTATAGTTAATAATAATATAGTCCGTGAGCTAAGGGACATGAAAAAATCAGGTGCTGTAAAGACATCCTTTATGCAAGTGCCTGTTTGTACCTGAAAATATTTCGATCAAAGTATCTTTTTAAGTAGGTGCTATAGTTTGTCTTGTCTGTGTATACCTTTATGGATGTCTAACTCTTTAGCCCTTGGAAGTATTAAACCTACATAGTATCACTTGCAGGTGGTTTGAAAAAAAATTTAATACTATGTAACTACTTTAGGCTGCTACTTTATATAAATTCTACAGAGTGTCTGTGTTATTTAACAAAAAAAAATCTTTCCATAAACTGACTGTTTTAATTTGAGATTACTACTGTAGGAGCTGCTATGGTCACATTCTTTATTCCTCCAACAACAATACAACAGTCACTTTATAAATATTTTTTGTAAATATGATTCTGCCAAAAGAAGTCATCATCTGTGGAAAGAAACATCACCTAATGCTAGTAAAGGAAGAGGATTTAAAAACATTTGCAAATCATCCAGAGTTTTGGTCCAGTATGCAAAATTGTGATCTTTTTTTGGTTTTGGTATATCTTTCTTCTGCAAATCAGGCTCTTCTTTTTGAAATAAATAAGCAAATAATACATTTGTGCTGTTGTTGAAGGACTCTACTTCTGAACATCCACACATTCTTAGCTCTGCAGTTGAGATGGAATTAAAGAGGAATCTGGTTAGAAGGGAGATATTCAGTTGTCTTGCAAGAACAGGCATGTATCTTGTGGTTTATCCTCATAGTGCTCCTGATGGACAAAAAACTTATGTGAAGTTTTGTGGCTCTCAAGAGACGCCTGTGTAGCTCCTGTGACCATGAACAGACTGAGGGATCCTTCCTGCAATGCAGCATCACCCTTACCCACTTTTGCCTGGCTGAAGCCTGTCCTTAGGGCAGGAGAACACAGCCTAGATCAGTTGCAGACTTGTCTGGCATTTTACACTCTCAGGTGTGGATAGCAGTGTCAGAGAGGAGTCTTAGCTGGGTGCTTTTGTATTCACAGATAGTGTTGCTTTTGATTCCTTCAGAAGAAGCAGATGACAGTGATCTTGTCATGGAAGTAACTGCTGGAGTTGGAGGGCAGGAAGCCATGCTGTTCACCTCGGAGATATTTGATATGTATCAACGATATGCTGCTTATAAAAAGTGGAAATTTGAAGTATTAGAATACTTTCCCAGTGAAAT
The DNA here is from genome assembly GCA_013397375.1 of Toxostoma redivivum. NCBI lineage: Eukaryota > Metazoa > Chordata > Aves > Passeriformes > Mimidae > Toxostoma > Toxostoma redivivum. Next base: position 573,679 of record VXBI01006452.1, on the reverse strand, counting down.
AGGTCAGTAATGAAAATACTATAACTTCTTAACTCAAGTTGAAACATTCATTCATATGACATTTTAATTTCCTAAGTAAAGGAAGTTTATTTGCACTATCTTAATTTTAGAAGTGAAATACTGTTTGAATGTCTGAGTACAGTTCTCCTCAGCTTCTGTATTTGGGCATGAAACTCCATTTCAGAGAAGCTATTAAAATACTAAAGTGCTACTAAGAAAATTTGTCTTTTAATAATTTCATTTCTACATTTTAAAAACAGTAGTTTTAAAGACAAGTGCTTGGAAGAGGGAAGTTTAAAAAGTGATACAGATATATTGGTTTAGCTTTTTTTTTAATAAAGGTTATGTAAACTTTATTTGGCTACACTGTTCTACTTAGTTACCTAATGTTTTATTTATTGTTTATAGATTAGGTTGGTGGAAGATTGAAAAATAGTATATGGATCTATTAGCATAGAGGAATCAGTTTTCTTAAAACAATCCATGGAGTTTAATCTAAAACATCTTAAATTTATTTGTAATAGTATCTCATCTATAATAAAAGGGAATGGGATATTTGGATATAGCTCATCTGTAACAACTAGCTGTTAAAATCTTTATTAAAATTTGATTTTAAAAAGTGTTATATTTGTAAACTGTTTGAATAACTCTCTGGAGTTCTTAGCAAGTATCTTATTTCAAGATGATGAACATGAACTCGGGCTCCCTTCTAGAGTGGCTCACTCCCCTCAAGATTGGCTGCTAATGATTTGATTAATATACTTTTTAAAAAGTTTTATGACACTTGAATTCCTTATTTTCTATTATCTAGATTTTTTTATATTAATAAACTTCTTGTATGGTTAAGAGCTTACATGCTAAGTAAACTGTTTTTACAGTTCAAGTGGAGATAGGGATGAGAAACTTCATAGTATAGTGCATCTTGTTGAGGGAGCAAAGTCATGTTCATCCCCATTCATGACCCGACAAACACTTTGCCAGGAGCTGAACCAGTTCAGCCTTCAAAGCCAACAAAATCTGTTTACTTTCTTTTCTTTTTTTTAAACCAAATGGAATAAACATTTTACAGGTTAGATAGGTGTAAACAGAAAGAGGAAGGGTCTGGGTCTTTTTTTTTTTTTTTTTTTTTTTCACATACTAGAGAGAGAATTGCCTTTTCCATTGATGCAAGGCTTGGATTGGGTGAACCCCAACAGTCTCGTACACTTCACCTTCAGAGCACAGTTTCAGTCAGCTTAAGCAAGGCCTGTCTCACCTTCCAGCCAGCTGTGTTTTTTCTTTCTCAGCTCTAGCAGTTTGAGTTCTAATTGGATCAGTCCACTGATTTGGTTTAAAAGCCCTGTTATGGAATAGTTGTAAGTGAGGTCTGACTCAGCTTATGTTTAGAAGAAAAAGTGAGTTGGGCTTGGCTAGCCTTTTGGTGAAAGCTCGGTCCTTGGACAAGGAGCCCGCAACCTCAGATATATTCTCATTAATGCCTTAAATGGGAAATTGAACTAAGATATTAACCTAGTATATACCTATCCATATGTTCTCTTTGAAAGGGCTACATTTTTTTAATGGCTATATGTTTATTTTAAAGTCTGTTTTGCTGAGGATTTGTCTATGCACTGAAATTAATGTTTAGGATGTAAATCTTGGGGAAAAATAAAGGCAGCCCTAGTTTTTGTCAGCCTCTTGCAGGTTATTTTTTGATTTTGCATAACTACATATTATCAAAACAGATGCTGTAAATAAATTGGGGGGGTGGGGGCACTATACATGGCATGTCCAATGAAATGGATGTTTAAACCCTCATGTTCAAAGTGTCTGTGCTGTGCTGAGTAAGAGTGGGGCTCAGGATGCTGGTGACATTAGGTTGTTACATCCTACCCACATTCCAGTTTTACTGATCATGTGAGCAAAAGCGAGATCCTCTGTTAAAATTTTAGACTCTCCTTTCAGAGAACTCCTGAATTTGAAATCTGAAGGTGAGCACATGTGAGCAAGGTGAATGTTGAATAAAGCTGTAATAAAATATAGGTTACAGTCCACTCTTAAATTACTTTATTGACCTACCCCATGGAATGCCACTGTGCAAGAATACCATGTTGAAGATTCAGTGCACACGCTGAAGCACAAACTCACATGTCATTATTTATCCACTGCTTCTCACCCTGTAGTGGCAGGCAGAGACACAGATATGGGACTTTTCCCCAATCTAAGATGCCACATAAAAAATGAGTGCAAACTCAATACCCTTGTTCTCAATAAATCCGATACCAGGATAGACTGGGACATTTTATATGAAAGGGGCAAACACATAGTTATCAATAGTTAACTATATTTGACAAGCATACAATATGTCTGACAGGGTAAAACGTTTGCCAAAGTTTATTAGATTTGGCTGCAGTTCATAATAAATCTGTGTTGGTAATAGTCAATTTGAAGCAGTATGATCTAAATACCTGTCATGTGAACCAGTTTCTTGGTCATCTTATTCTAAGCACTGTAAGCACACGTATCACTACAAATTTTAAAAGCAGAAGGACAAAAATTATGTGAAAGAGAAAGCCAAACTGCCTCTTCCTATCTTTCAAAAACATGACTGTAAAACAATATATATTTTAATGAAGTTATGAGTGAACAATTATGTCCATGGAGGTGAACAACTGGGCCTGAGTTATGGCAGATGATTTTTTCTTGCTGGGTAGGGCATTTTTGAATTCCACGTTGTCTTCGTTTTCCTTTTTCAAAAAGCTGCTGTCTTGACCCTATGGTTGAGTTCCTTAGTCTGAGAGATAGCCTAAACCAGTATTTCTGAGAAGTATGCACCTCCTCTTTTCCTCAGCTGTGGTTTCATATTGCAAGGCTTGAAGAACAATACTCTTTCAAGGCCGCCTCAGTCATTCCCTTGGCACACCATCCACTGTGCTGAGAATGGGATTTGGGAATTGAGCTGCATTAAAAACAAAAATGGGTGAAAAGTTATACTCATTTATAATGCCATCACTTCTCTAATCCTTCACTTATACTGTACAACAGCAAATAAGGTGCCATCACTTCTTTAATCCTTCACTTATACTGCACAACAGCAAATAAGGAAGATCAATAATATCATGAACTAGTAGAGCAGCAAACTGTTGTCCTAAAGCCATGATTGCCATGGGCTTGACTTCCAAGTTCCAAGCTGTTCAATGCTTGTAGGATGTTGCTGTCAAGTGTTTTGCTGGAGATACTGGTAAGAGGTGCAGGAACCTGCGTTCTGTTTGCTCCAGGAAAAAATGTATATAAGTGTATAAAAAATGTATATAAAAATTAAATCAGACTCTATAAAAGATAATTTAACAGATCTTTCCTTTTTGAGGTAGTGTGTGAGTAAATACTTGTGGCTTTAAGATTTTTCTTGCATTTTTGGTGTAATTTTGCCCAAGTGTTTAAATGGTAAATTTGTCATTTTAAGAAACAAATGCCAGTAGTGTGTAAGTACACTGTTTGAAGTATAACAGCATAGTATCAGCAGTTCTTAAAGGTTTACAACAAGGTATTTTCTTCTCTGTTTAAGGTGGCCTAAGACATGCAGTAGCCAGTATAGCAGGTGTTGAGGCTTACAAATACATGAAGTTTGAAGGAGGAGTGCATCGTGTTCAGCGGGTACCAAAGACAGAAAAACAAGGACGCATTCACACCAGCACAATGACTGTTGCAATATTACCCCAACCCACTGAGGTAATATTTATCTTTTAGTATAACAGACATTACCGGGGGCAATGTTTCATACCAAGTGTTTTCTGCCTGTCTTGATATTCTCACGCAATGATTTTTTTAATCTTAATTGTAAATAACTAGGTCATATTTGTTATTTTTATCATGGAGATGAAATAAAGAATTTCTGCCTTTTCTCATAATCCTAATCTCAGTAAAGTCACTGACAGTTTACTTGACTATGACTTGAAAATTCATGGTGACTGTCTTGCATGTTTTGTGGAAAACAACATTTTCTGCAAAGTAACAAAAGACTGAATCATTTTACCAGGCTCACAGATTACTTCTTTTAGCACTTCCTCTTTCCCATTTTTGTAGTGCCCTCACTTGCCTGTTCTAAACTGTATGATAATTTAGTTTTGCTATATTTGCTTGCTTAAGAGCAATGGGATAAGAAAGCTTTGTTTTGATTGTAGTTTCATGTTGACCTAGCAGATTGTCAAAGATGTTGCTTCTTCCTGAGCTTTCTGGAAATTGTCTTGCTCCTTCCTCACAGAGACTATTGCTCCACTCCAAAGCCAAAAAAGGGAATGTCCGCCATTTCATTCAAAAACCATCTAATCAAGCTCAAATATTGGTTAACTCTGCTGAAAGAGAGCTCTGCAGAGCTCTCAGAAGAGAGGAAAATCAGTGCTAAGCAATGGTTATGCATTAAGCTACTATTTGGCTGATTTCTGGGGTTCCATCATGATGCATTCCAATCTGATTAGCAAAATTTCTTAATATGTTTATGAGAGGATTTGATCTAGTTCCCATAAACGTTCAGAAGTTTGATCTTGCATGAATGTGCCTTCTAAAATAAACTGCATATTTGATATCTGTTGAGAATAAAAAACAACAAAATGGTTTTTTTCTCTTCTTCTGTCTCCCATGACAGATGAGGCTGCAAATTAGGCCAAAAGATCTACGGATAGAAACAAAGCGAGCTAGTGGAGCAGGAGGCCAGCATGTCAATACCACAGATAGTGCTGTACGGATCGTTCACATTCCAACAGGTGTGCTGCTTCATTCTTTCCTTAGTACAAGATCTAGGTTCCAAAACTGCTGTCAGAATTTCTTTTGAAACTATGTTTTTATTTTCAAACCTGGGCAACAGTAGAGCAGAGGTTTTATGTAGTTTTCATGTCTATTCATACTACTCTAAATGCATCATCTTGTGCCCACTCCAGTTTTTGACTGTGAAGACTAATCAAGAAATTATATTTAAGCTTTCAAATAATGAAAATGACACCAAAAAATGGAGTAGGTTGAAATCTGATTTGAATTTTCTTGACAAGTCTCCAAAAGAGAGATGGTGCTATTTCCGTATTAAAACATTACTTTTAATTGCAGAGTCTACTCAGGATGCCAGCTCCCATTTGTCTGCTGGCTTCTTTCCTGTAGATGACACACATAATTAGGAGGCCCATCCCTCTGGCTCAGGTTAGGAAACATAGCAGGGATAGCAAGCACTACCTTATTTTAGCTGTTGTATGGGGGCTCTTTATTGCCATTCCTAAGCCTTTTACTTCCCTTTGAGCAATTCACAACAGCCTTCTTGACTTTCATTGCATTTTAACTTTTCCTCCTCTCTACCACAAACATTGTCAGGCTTTACAGGGTTTCAGGGTAATCCCAAGCACTCTTTATCTTCATGTATCCAGATTTTTGCCGCCCATTGCTTTGTATCTCTTTAAAACATCAATCTATTCTGCACTTGTTGCATCACCATAGTGAAGCAGAAGGGAAGCAGTGGAGAGGTTAAAATTCACTATCTGGTGACAAAAAGATACCCCAGATTAAAAATGTTTTTGGATTGCCTGTATGTTTGGATAAATACACAACAAACTAAAACCAGCAATTGATCCTAGTTTTTGCTGGTGGCAGTTATTAGGGCATCTTGTAGAAATCTGAAAGTGTATTGCAAATTTTTTGCAGTTATGCATGGTTAACAGAGGAGTTTATACCTCACATTAGCTCCTGATTTTTTCTTGTTCCACCTTTCCCTTCTTCATTTCTCTGATCTCTCTTCCCTTTAAATTGTCCTGCTACTTTTTCTATTTCTCTCATCCTAAATCTTTTTATAAACCTTCACTGTGATCCAAAATGTTGTTTATAAATAAGTCTTTCAGAAAGTAATACTATGTAATCTTATAAAATCATCCTCTAATATTTCCAGAGCTACTTAATAAATCCAAATAAGAACTTAGCTTGTACTGTATTTTTTCTCCCTGCTCCTTTTTTGGGCTTTTCATCTCTTACCTCTAATTGTGATTTTTGGGATGAGACAGCACACCCTTTTGTTTTTTCTAAATAAAATATGCCCATTTCTTATATTCTGATCATATTGTAAGCACTCACTGTCTTATGTATTTTACTGTTCCTTAAATCCTATGTTTCCTGTAAGTGTGGCCAAAATTTAGAAGTAATGAAGGTGTCTTTTATAAAAGTCAGATCACCTCACATATCTTTTATTTCATTATCCATCTGTTGTCCAGGTGAAATAAATTTCCACTGAATTAAATTTCTTGTCATATGGCTTAAAACACCTGTACAGCTCAGCCTACACTTCTCTCCCAAAATGTATCATTACTCATTAATAAACTTGGACTTCTACATTCCCAGTCCAAACGTAACAGCCTAATGTAACATATGAAAAAATCTTCCAGAAATTGCAGAGCTCTTTTAGTATGTGTTAATCTTAAGTGCTAAATGTCACGATATTTTTGACAGGGATTGTGTCTGAATGTCAGCAAGAAAGATCCCAAATTAGAAACAAAGAGAAGGCTATGCAAATGCTATGTGCTAAACTATACAATGCCAAACTAGAAGAAGAAACTAAAAAGAGAAACAGTGCTCGAAAGATTCAAGTAAGTTTCATTTAGTTATGATATAATTCTGTACAAGCATATGTTTTTAGGGTAACACCTTTGTTGGACAGCAAGTCTTAAATGGAAATATAGAGCAACAGGAGCCCAGGAAGGACTTATATGAGGCAAGAAAAAGTCATAGAATCATAGGATGGTTTGGATTGGCAGGACCTTAAAAATAATCTAGCTCTAGCCCTCCTATCATGGGAAGGGATTCCTTCCACTAGGCCACTCTGGAGAACAAAATTTGTAGAGTCCTCAAGCTCTCTAAACAGCAACATTATATTTTACTTCAGCAATAAAGGTCATATATTAGCCAGACTTAAAATTTCAGTAGTATGTAAATCCTAAAGATCCAGTGAAACAAACTGGATTGCAACATGAACCAGAATAGTATTAGAAAAAGATGCAATAAAATTGTTCTTTTACATGTTTGTGAAAAATCACTGCAGCTGTTGAAGTGATCTAAGTACTATGTAACTATAACAAATTTTGTATAGTCAAGTGAGGAAGAGAAACCTTTTGATTTATATGCCTAATCAATATTTCATCATTTGTGTAAGATGATGATAAATTGATTCTTCTTGTTCAATAGGTTGGGACTAAAGGAAGATCAGAGAAGATCAGAACATACAACTTTCCACAGGACCGCATTACAGACCACAGAATAAGCAGATCAGTGCATCATGTTGAGTCTTTCATGCTAGGGGAAGAAATGCTAGATGAAATGATACAAACTCTGAGAGAATATGCTGATTATGAATCTCTAATGGAAATTATTTCAGAAAATGAAAAAAATAATTCCTCTTGAACATTGTTCTTTCTCAGGCCATTAAAACAGATGTAGACCTTGGTCTCCAAAGAATCTTCTCGGAGCACCATCCAGAAAATGGAGCTTCTTTACAGATCATGAAAAACATCACAACATGTTTCTTCATGTAAACAGTTTTCTTACTTGCTGAGTAAGACTTGATTCTCTTCATATGAGACATTTTGGCTGTGTAGTCCTTTTGAAAAGTTAATTTGACTGCACCAGAAGTAACAGCAGTTTTTAAATTTTTCTACTGAATACTGACACACCACTTTCATAAGGTATGCATGCGTTAAAAAAGGAGTTATTTCTAGTTCCAGTTTTCATTCAAACTGTGGCTTAACCATCATGCAACAGTGTGAGATAGCTTACTTGAGTGAACAAAAAAAAAAATCCTATTTTGTTTGAGAGATTGGAAAAAAGTGATAAATAAATGACCCAACTCTACCTATCCACATATGTATTAATCACTTATGTGTCATGGGAAAGGGAGTCAAAGTGTATCTCTCTCATGTTTTCAAGGCCTCCTGGGTCTTATTTATAGACACAAAAAATATTTATAAACACAAAAGGAATATCCCTTGTTAGAGAAAAAAAAAGCCATGGAAGCCGAATGATTAATCATATGAATTGGTTTTAGAACAAGTATTTCTGTTCTTGAGTCAAAAATGAAAATAATTGTTACAGTATTGTTGAGCTGATACTTTAGTATCCACTTAACTTCAGTTTCTCCTTTATGGTTTTAATTGACTGTCCAGTGATCTTCTAGGTTATGTGCTGTGGTCAGCACTTGCTGGTTTTTTCTGTTTGTTTAACAGCATTTCAAAACATTTGATACCTTTATCAGCTTTTTTTTTCTAGTAAACACTGCATGGTAACTATGATTAAGTTCCAAGTCTTCTAATGTAAAGATGCATACATTAACTTAAGATAGAGGAACGTCTGTGTGCATAAGGTGAGGCATACATATTTCCTGTTGGTAAGCATGAGACCTAGGTCTGTATTTACTAGCAGTTTTATAACTCCAAACTGGCGCATAAAAAAGTAAAAAGAAACATTGACTCATTTTTTGTGTAAAATAATTAGATTCCTATTGGAATAGGACTGAAGTCTTCGTTCTTACTAGATCAGTATTGTAAATGGAACACTAGAGAGCACTTGTGACGGTGCTGCTGACATGACTTAAAGCCAGGTCTTTTTATGCCAAGTGATAGACAGAATTAGCTGTTCAGCTTCATATTCTTCCAAACAAATAAAAGCCATTGACCAAGCCTATGCACTGGACTTCTGCATGAAACTTAGATAATTGTTTAGGTCTTTGTCACCCTAGACCTTCCCTGATCTTACAGCATATAGCCTTTCTGACCAGATCCTGCCTCCCTGTTCTCATCTTACTCTTGAACGAACACTATGTTGTTGCCTTGGAAGTGACCAGGTGACCACGTGAGAAAAAAGAGACATCATGTAGTTGTGGCAGAAGGCTGACAGAGGTTTTCCAAACCTGGTATCCGACAGTGCTATACATAGGGGGCCTTGGCCTGTCATGGCAAGCTTTACTGTGTAAAGATTTGAATTCCCCTGCTTGCTCTGTACTAATTTTAATGCAAGGGATGTTGTCTCTGCGAATGCAACCTCCTTGAGCTGTGAGCAGATTGTCTTTCCAGCAGTGGTAGGGATCCCTGCACTAGTGTCCAGTCAGCCCAGTAGTGCTGCTGCTCACTCTGCAGCCACTGGTAGCATTGGTCATATAAAATAAATACAATTCTTTGATGGGGAGGAGCCCAGATCCACCACCAGACTTGAATCACAGAATGGGTCCGGCTGGAAGGCACCACAGTGGGTCACCCGGTCCAACATCCCTGCTTAAGCCTGGTCATCCTAGAGCACATGGCACAGGGTTGCATCCGGGCGGTTCTTGAATATCTCCAGTACGCGAGAGAATCTTTGCCCGGTCCGAATTGCTTTGCACATTCGGAGCGTGCCAGGGTGCTGGGAAGATCCCAGGCGCGTCCATTTAAACAAGCAGACGTAGCTGGGCGCCAGGCTGCTCTGAGGCGCGTGTCAGTGCCGGGACGCGGCAGCCGCTGGTTCCTTCGGGACCGGGAGCGGAGCGGAGCGGGGCCGGAGCGCGGGAGGAAGGGGCGGGCGGGAGCGGCCCAGCGCGGGAGCCGCGGCCGAGCCACTGGCGTCCTTCCCTGGCGGCCGAGGAGGGAAAGCGAGGGACGGCCCGGCCCCGCCCGCCGCGCTCCGGATTGGCCCCCGCTGCCTGCCCGCCGCCCATTGGCCGCATCTGGCGCCCCGGCGCCTCGCCATTGGCTGGCGTGTTTTTGGATACCAAATTCAAAGTTTTTAAAAAGCGCCCGGCGAGAGCGGGACGCACTCACTGCCTGCGGCGGCGCTGGCGCGGCTCTGCAGGTGAGCGCGGGGTGGGCAGCGAGCTCCGCCGGGAGCCGCTCCAGGGCTGCGGGGCCGGCTTGGGGGCAGCGCGGCTCCGCGGCTGAGGCTCTTCGGCTGGGGTGGCGGGAGCTGGCGGCGTACGTGGTGGCGGGACTGTGCGGGTGCTAGCGGCGCTGCGGCGGGACCAGATGGATTGGGGTCCCCCAATCCACTG